>JANAVB010036420.1:1437884-2037884 GCA_029216955.1 Iris pallida | reverse complement strand
GTCCAAGTTCCATATAACCACAAATATTCCTACTCCTTTCTAAACCATTTACAGTGAGAAGCAACATAACATTAGAGATTCTTTCTCATGGTCTCTAGACCATTGGAGTTTGTTCTAGAAACAAAATCTCGATCTACCACCGAGGGGCCGCTGAAAGGATGGGCTCCCTATATACAGATTCATCAGGCATCGGAATGCTCAACGAGTGGCTGTAAATCCGTGAGGTATCGCTGAGGGAGCGAGTCCTCATTCTCACATCTCCATTCCTCTCTTCCTTATTTGAAAGAAGAGAAGATTTAGCAAAACGCTCACTTAACTTTTGGAAGAGATCAAGATTCTGTTGATACTTCCCTCCATCTCCCATGCTAAGTGCTGAATCATTTGTTGCAAGCTTATTGCGCACTGTCACTTCTGCTTTGTTGGTTTCGTCATCATTATCAGTCCAGTACCCATTCTCTTGTCCATCTCGCATAGCTAGGTCGTCATATTCCTCGTCCGACTTGGTAGAGTCCTCGTCAACAGAGCCTTCCAACTGGCACATATAAAAAATCAATCAATCCAGTGGTCATTAGCATCTACGGTATTCTTATTGCTAAACCAGGTTTGTCTTTATCCTCTGCTTTGAAATTACTGAGTAAATGATTCATGCCTTCATAAAAAAACTGGGCTGGCATGGTTTCTCTCAGAAGGGAAACCAAAAGATAGAAACTCCAGTATAGTTTTGACTTCAACATACTCTATAGAAAACTATTGTCCATCAAGACTTGCAATTCACAATCATGCACTACATCCGTCCAATGCATATAACTCAAAAGAGAGATTAATTGTTCTCCTCTAACCTGTAGTAAAAATTTCAACCGATAGTAAACAAAATCAGTCTTATGGAATCCATACTCGAAAGAGATCTACTCCTGAGAGATGTAATTAGTTTCCTTTCCTTTTCTCTCTTTTGAAGTAATAAATCAAAAGTTAAGCCATTATCTTTTCTGTCTTTGTGCTTGTCATATAAACAATTATTAGGCATATCTACCTAACAATGTGTACAATGTCTGCCGATGATATTAAGTTAATGAGAAGAGGAAAGGGTTGGCTTCTAAGATAGAATTGCGGAGGAATCCAAGGTTTTTAATCAGTAGGATGAAAACAGGGAATATAAAATGTAACTTCCACCAAAAGTCAAAAAATAAATGAGCAGGACCATATTGATGGGCAAGAGATACCTAGCAATGGCAGAATGATAGAAAGACTGATTAGGAATGTTGTTTATTTAAGTAAAACAGAATCGTTGAAAATGAGATGCCTCTGCAGTGCTTTGTGAGGACCGTAACCGGTAATAAAGTTGAAAGAAAAAAAAATCTGTGACCGACCATGCTTTTGGGAAATTTAAGACCATCTCAAGAAAATGAGCATAGTTGAGAAGAGAATGCTAAGATGGGGTCTAAGGTGGTTTTGACCATAGTTTATAGTATCAACTGAAACCGATACGATACAGCTGATACTGATACAGCTGATACTGATACAGCTGATACTGATGCGGTTTGGCATGCCCCGATCTTATGCCGACCGATACCAATATTGACCAATATCAACTTGGGGGCCGGTCAATTCGATAGAAAAAATTAACCGAAAAAGACCAATCAACAACGGCGTAAAAGCATAGTAAGGTTGTAAAAGCATGTAAACGAAGAAAACTTATTTATTGCAAATAAACCAATGAGTAAGGACAACTATTATTTCATTCAATCTCAAAACTACTAAGCAACACAGAAAATACTTAATATTATGCCCAAATATATAAAATATTTGTTTCTACATTTTTAGTAATCTATTAAAAATTATTTGTTTTCCAATACCAAAAAATCTGATACTCCGATCCAAACCCACTGATACTGCTGATACCGTCGATCCCGATACTCAAAGGATCCAATGCAGATACTGTGAACCTTGGTTTTGACATGAATAAGATAGAGCAATAGATTCACCGGTCAGGAGGAGAGAGAAGATATTAATTAAAGGAGCAGGTTGAAATAGAGGTAGGCCTAAACAAACTCAAATTGAGACCGTAAAGAAGAATATGATTTTTCTTAATCTTACAGCGAAATGACCCTTAACGAGATGGAACGGAAAGAAGAGGTTAAAGTAGCCAAACAAAAAATTCAGGAGGCTTCGTTATTTGCGTTGTCATCCCTGGAGATAATGTTTTACTAACTTGGAGTAGTATCCCTCCTAGATTAGAAACTTATAAACGCTTAACTTTATTGGAGCTCCTGGTTTCCTCTAACAACTTATGCACGAAAAAAGAGGGGAAATGCAATCATTTATAAGCTAACATAACATTCATGCCATTATTCAGCAACTACATTAATTTTTCGTATACAATGACCAAAAGAAAACAAATTATCTATCACTGCATCTACCAACCTTTGAGGCACCTATTCAGCAACTAACCAACCTAAACAGATATTAGATGCTTACCTCTTCATGAATTTCTTTCTTGTCCAGATCACTTTGATCCTCGTCGCTATCCATGTCAGGTGGATCATCAGCTTCTTCATCACTGCCAGAAACTGATATGCCCTCTTTAAGCTGGCATAAGAAAAAAAAGGTTAGATCTAAAACATGGAAGTATGATTTAGACAAATAACAACTAATTAGATTACATACCGAAACACACTGAACTTGTATGTAATTAAGAGGTAGATACATCACAAATAATTAAGTATTAATATTATAAACTGCAAAGGGAAAAACTTATGTTGAGTTAAATTAGTAGCTATAAAAAGTTGGTAGAAAACAATCATTCTTCATTGACAGGCATCTGTAATTCTGTACGTTACAAACAAAACAACTCTTGGATTAGACATCAGTTTAACAAAATAATTGTATTTATCTAGAAAGTAACAATCATCTATTTAGATCATCCTTCATTGACCCAATATTTAATGTCATGGACATCCAGCAAGATGAAGGCTCCCACTGGTAGTAGCCATATAACATCCCAGTATGAGAGATGGTTCCACATCATGACGCACGTGAAGCTTTCTTTCCTATCAGTAAAAGATAGCTCCACAAACCATGTTTAACATTAACTAAATATTCCTGACTACTCACAGTTATTCGTATTAGTTGAAACCGCACCATTATTGCTGGGGTTGGACTAGGAAAAACCTTTTGACAAGAGAAGGTGGGTAAAGGTTTAAGGGACCAGTGAGCATGTATTAGTTAAACTTGTTATAAACTCACTACATGCCCCAATTTAGGTTCCAACAACCAATACATACTTCCAGTAGATGTCCCCAGGTTAAGTTAATAGAAAACAGAAGTCATGAAAGTTGACAAGTTAGGAGATGGAACTAAGCATGGGCATATGAGGACAATCTCACAAAAATGACTTCTTCAAGTTTTGGAGCAGTTTAAGCAAAAAAAAATTTTTTTGCTCAAAATCAAGGGCTGAAGCATATTTTTAATCTTTCCATATATGATAGGTTGACTTCCTTTATCATGAGCAGTTCCTTTGAACCGTTCTTAGCTCTTTCATAGCCACACTTGGGATAGAAGTCGAGAATAGTAAATACACCAATCATCCCAATGTACCATAATTTTGATATATGATCTACTGTTAGGAGGCTGGTCAAGTCACAATGTTAACGTGACCACAACCAAAACAATGTCACTCCAATAAAAAGCAGGAGGCTTCCAGCATATAATTCAAAATAGGGACATTCAGGAGAAGCATAATAACATAAGTGACATACTTACTTCTTTAGCAGGTCCATCTGACATTCTTGGGGAGCTACAACAAGAAGAATAATATCTGCTCCCTGTATCTGTGCCATCAGCTCTCGAGTCATCAATGCTTCCAGTATGACTGGTACCACCAGTATCACTAGGCCAAGCACTGATCCCGTAATTACCAAATTGAAGATTAACTGGCTCTGCCTTCCCAATCTGTAAGGGACCGTACATAGGGCCTCCCATAAACCTCTCATTGCTGTTGCGAGACATAGACCTCCCATTACCATCACCAGATTCAACAGGCCAAGCCTTCGCAACAGAGCCATCTGTATTAAGAAGAGCCATCAGGTGCCTTGACGAATCTTTCCTCTGAATCAATTGGAACATTCCTTTAGAACTCAAAGAGTTTGCAGTACACTGGTTTCTGTATTCTTCATGTACTATGGGAACTGTATTAGTGGTTGAATCGTACAGGTGTTCTCCTGCCTCTCGCCTCCTTAGGCAGCTAAAGACAGTGGCATGAATAGCTGCCACACTCTGATCAACATTGGTATTATTTACTTTGGGTACTAAATGCTTGTCGGCCCTGTTGCAAAGATTTTCCTGAATTGCTCTAATATTCCGGATGTACTTGACATACTTATTTTTTGCTGGGTCTAATGTCATGTACTTTGCACGGACCGCAAATCGTTCCATGTGTTTATCCTCATTTGTTATGTAAATCATAAATGGTATAATTGAAGGGTGCTTCTTCATGAGCCCCATCTAGCAAAATAATAGAAATAAATCAGTGAGGGTAAAGTACATTTCTTGATTTGTAAGTTGGCAACAATCTGACTGCATGTACAAATATAGAATAGATTTGCTAAATTCAATGAAATAGTCTGGGTTAACTTATGATCACTTCTTTACTTAAGAAAGCAAGCTATAAAAATATTAATTTAACATAAGAACATATACCCACCACAAAGTTGAGGCTTAAGTGGACACCCTCAACAACAACAGATTCTTTTCGATCTTCCCATGCAGTGATCAACCGGTCAAGGCTATCAATAACCATTTCACTCTGTGCTTTAAATCCCTCGATGGCCATTTGCTTCTTGCCAATCAAATCGGTGCGAGGAGCTTGTTCCAGGGCTCGGACATCAGGCTTTTCACTTGAACCTAAACTAGATTGTTCTTTTTTAGCCATTGAATGGGAGATGACAGCGAGTTTTTTTGCTCTACGTTTAGCCTTTGCTTTAGCAACAGCCACTGGGTCTAAGCATTCTCCTGCATGATATGTTGAAGCCCAAAGAAGAGGATTCTGCTTCTCATCAGCAAAGCTCCTCATCATGTGGCGTATTGAATCAGTAGAAATGACATTTGTAACACCTAATCTGCTTCCCTGCTCGGATACAGATAAGAAGTTAGTAGTAAGCTTCAAATGATATAGACATACATGGGACAATAACTGCAAATACGATATTTGGAGAGACATTGCTTTGAGCATGTGTAAGAAGGTGATAATATGTATTATAAAGAGAAAACTCTTGAGGTTCGTGAATGGCAAGTCTCTTTAAGCATGGTTATCACATTGCATATTAGGAAAGTTGTCTCCACCACCGAATACAAACAGCCCAGGCCTCACAGATTTTCTTTTCTTTTCTTTTTTTTCTTCTCATTTTGGTTTGAACCATAGAAACTGATAGGTGAAGAGCAAATAATGGAACCACATAATCAGAGGAAAGAAATGAATCATACATGAAAAAAGACTATGGTTGTGACAAAAAGAAAGACTACTACTATATTAAACAATAGGAGCATATAGGCACTTGTATACAATGTGCATATCTAGCTTCTTATAATCGGTATGCTTTCAAAAATATATGATGCGCAACCTATCCATGAGATGACGAAATAAATAAGATACTTCCATCAATGGTTTACAATATAAGATGAGCCAAACAACTTTAAGAAGTTTGAAAAGCAACAATATCTGTGTGAAGACCTCAAGAGACCTTATTCAGAAAAGGGATGCTTTAAAATTAAATAAAACCCAAATAAGTGTTAATTTAGAACATCAAATGAAAAAATTGGAACAAACTACACAACATCCACAGTTTCTTTCCAGAACTTCATAATGCACTTTGGAGGAAACATTATAAAGCAGCTGAAGTGAATGAGCACAGTGTCAAAATGAGAAAGATGTAACCTCAAGGAGACCATGGATTACCAGCAAAGACGACAAAGTAGACTTCCCACACCCACTTGTACCACACAAAAGAACGGTCACAGATTCCTTCCTTTCTCGAATTCTAAATAAATTAAAAATCAAGCAAAAAGTCAAAAACATAATGAGAAGCTTAAAGAGGTCAAAGTAAACAACATGAAAGAAAGCCAATATTTGGAGCTAAAAATGTCGAGAGTACTTGGAAAAAGTAAAATTCAACAGTGTCTGAAAATATAAAAACGGCATCTAGTCGGAACCTAGGAACTTGAGCTCTGCTCTATACACAGAATAGTTTCTAGATACCTATAAAATTCAGTCAAATGTTGTATCACATTGGCTCAGTAGTAAAAGAAATTTCCACCTCCAACTAAAATTCCTGAAGGCCTCACTTTATTTTTAATAGTGAGAACAAGAAAAACATAACATATGGCTCAACTTGTTTTATACTAATAATGATCCTGGAAGCTTGCATCTTTTGTTAGCATCGTTTTAAACTCACATTTGCATATCCTTGCAGACTTGCCAAGCTTTTCACTACACATTGCAAGGGTTATTGGAGACTTGGAGTTGTTACTAGCAGCAACTATTGAAGATTGGTTATTGTAACAGTTGAGAGAAAAGGTGTCCTTGCTGAGAACACTGTGCTATAAAGTAAGTCCCAACATAAACATAAAACTCACCAACATGGTTAGTAAAGATGATGATGCATATGTACCAAAAGCATTATTAAGATCCTTTTCTTTCGGCTAATTATTAGTTTCAAGTTTCTGATCTGGAAGAACACCCCCCCCCCCCCCCCCCCCCCCAAAAAAAAAAACGACATCTTCTCTCCGTACTGGAAACCCCCACAATGTTCGGTTTCGGACCTTTAACATGTTAAGTTCTGGAAAAGGGACGAAAATACCCTTCCTTGCTAAAGAGAAAAAAAAAGGATTTCTTTTTTTTCCTCGTCATCCCCCCCCCCCCCCCCCCAGCAGTTGTTTGCCGTAGTGGCAGGTCCCCTTCCCTCTGCCAGTAACACCACATCTTCTCCTTCCTTCTGCCTCCATCGTTCCCACCTTCCTACCCCTAGTCACACCCTTGTCACCAGGTAAAGGGGCAGCAAAAAGGTAGAACCTCTTTGCAACTCCCGATGTCAGTTTGTCGCACTGCATGGAGAGTGATAGGCAGAATGTAATATCATATACTCCACACCTCCACCAAGCATGTCGGTAGTCGAAGTCATCATTTTAATCAGCAGATTTGTAAGCACTATTAAGGGAAAGGAAAGAACCAACTAATATGAAGGCATGATAAGACTCTTAGAGCATGTATGAATTACACCACGAGATGCAATCCATCAAGAACACTATCCAATCTATATCTACCGGTTTAATTAGGGTCCCAATATTTATGACATGTAATTAGGATGTGGTACCTGCAAGCCAACACCAGGTCAGCCCTCTGATTTGGCCCAACATATTTATATTCCGAGAGAGCACCACATGTGACTTTTAAGAACTTCTCTCTGGTAACAACTACAGTGGTCAATCTTTTGTACAGTTCAAAGGGCATCGTACAACTTGTCTCCACAACTTCCTGATCCAAGCAGCCAGCTACTGATCCTTGTCGGCTGCAGCCAGATTGTTCCTGACCAGTTTTCTCCCCAGTAGTACTCTCCATAGCATCTGGCTTTAACTTTTGGAGAAGCAGAGTGTCAGCTGATAATTCAGTTCTCATCCTTGCGAAAACCCTTTACTTATCTGACAGGAAAATGTACTGCTGTTTCAGCATCTAAACTAGAACCATGCCCACAAATACAAATATAAAAGAAGAAGAAAAATATACAGGATAAAAGAAGAGCCTTCCTGATAAAAGATGGAGTACATTTAGTTGCTTTAATCATGCATCAATAAACAAAATGAAATCTGGCCAATATAAACTTAAAATGAGCAATTTTAATGAAACATTACATCACAGTGATCACACCTAGGAAGAATGCACACACGAGATTAGTGCCATGTTTCAGATGGTGTCATGTCTTGTCCGTGTTCATGTCTGTGCAACATAGTGTTCCTTGTACCTATAAAACCTCATCCTACCAACACCAGCTCAAGATACCAATCTTTGTCAATAATTCTTACATATATTTCAGAACAACCAATTCTACTTCCTTCATTACTCCTACGGACCCAAAGTATTCAGATCATGAAACTTCATTGCCAAGAGCATCGAAATAAGAACACATACTAATGAGGTATGACACAACCGAGTAACACCCACTATTCTAAAAGGCGGTCTAGGCGGCGCCTGGTGTCCGCCCGATGCTCGCCTAGGCGTCCGCCTAGACCTCCCGACGTCCGACTATGCATGTTTTGGAATTTTATGGACTTCTTCTGCAATCTTCAGTTTTTTTTTGGATTTTATTTATTTATTTTTGAACCACCTAGATCTAAGCGGCCGCCTAGGCAAGCTAGGCGGTAGGTGGCGGGTGCCCGCCCGACTAGCGCTTAGTGTTTTCACAACCTTGGTAAGACCCATATGCAGACCGAACTGGAGAAACAAAGGGTCAATCAATCCATCTCGCCCCACTGACTGATCTGCTCCCAAAAGGCCCTATTTGCCTCCTTCAGGAAAACCCTATGGGCATCAGAATGAACGAGCCAAGAAGTTTCCTCAAACAGGAGATTGTGGGATGGCCAATTTACCTGTTCGCCCCTCTGCACATGATACAACACATGATACAGGAGGTTGCCAAAGAGCACGAATGCGCTCCGGCAATGATTGTGGGAGGAGCATTTCAAGGTTTGTCCTTCCATATAAAGACCCTGTAAATCCCCAAACTTCCCCTAGCCCTAGCATAAATGATAAAAGTATCCCAATGGTGGATTGGAAGGAAAATCCAATGGACTTAGTTTTGGAACATCCACCAACATCACCCATTGGTATTGGTTGGTTCACAATCCATATCACCAATATCAATAGTTGAAGCTAGTGGACGTTCAAACACCAAACATATTGGATTTTCCTTCTAACCCTAAATCTCATCCATGGGGTTAGAAGGAAAATCCAATGGACTTGTTGTTTGAACGTCCACCACATCACCCACTACTATTGGTGTTGGTTGGTTCACAATCCACACCATCCCTCTTAAGGTAACATGGGTTGGGAACCAACCAACACCAATATCAATAGGTGATGTCGGTGGACGTTCAAACACCAAGCCCATTGAATTTTCCTTCTAACCCTAAATCTCATCTATGGGGGTTAGAAGGAAAATCCAATGGACGTGATGTTTAAATGTTCACCAAACCTGACCATTTGGTATTGGTTGGTTCACGATCCACATCACCACCTTAAGGTGACATGGTTCACATGGATTTCTATCCTTTCTAAATATCCTTGTAATTATTCCATTTAGTTACATTTCTACTTGAAGCAGGAACATTTCTTAGGCTAACAAATAATACATAGTGTAATATGGTCAAAACAATGTATCTATTATGTAAATAGTAAGAAAAATATATATACCCCCGGAAACGAAGAGTCCACTCGGCAGATATTTTTCCTCTCTTTTTCTGTAGACGTTCAAACACCAAGTCCATTGAATTTTTTTTCTAACCCTAAATCTCATCTACAGGGTTAAAGAAAATCCAATGGACTTGGTATATGAATGTCCACCAACATCACCCATTGGTACTGGTGTTGGTTGGTTCACAATCCACGTCATTTAAGGGGGTTATGTGGATTGTGAACCAACCAACAGAACCAACCAACACCAATAACAATGGGTGATGTTTGTGGGGTTTAGACCAAGGTTGTAAAAATCGCTAGTCGGCCGCTAGTCGGTTCGCGAGGACTAGAGATTAATCGGATTAATCGAAGATTAGTCGGGGACTAGTCGGATTAGTCGGTTTAGATTTTTTAATTATATATATATAATATTTATGTAATATATGTCACATGTTATCAAAATACCAACTGTATTTTTTTTTTAAATGCAACAGCCAAAAAAGCAACAGCAGTAAAAGCAACAGCAAAAATAAAAGCAACGGCAGTAAAAGACAAAACTGTAGCAGCAGCAGCAAAACCAAAAAACGCAGCAGCAGCAAAAGCAAGTGCCTCAAAAGTCCAAAAAGCCCAAAAAAAAAAGAAGTCCCAAATAAAAACCCAGCAACAGCAGTAGCAACAAAGCTACAAATGAAAAAGGAAAAAAGGAGAAGGATGGAGAAGGAGGAGAAGAAGAAGATGGAGGAGGAGGAGAAGAAGAAGTTACCTGAGCAGAGCAAAGTTGTCGACGGCAGCAGCGGTGGCTCGTCGGCGGCAGCAGGTAAGTTGTTTCTCCTCCTCTTCTTGCCTTCCTCCTCTTCTTTTCTTTCACTTTTTTTTTTCTTTGGTAAAACCGGCTAGGTTTACATTTCTTTGGCAAAGCTGGCTAGGTTTTTTTTTGAACTGGTTGGCCGACTAGTCGGTCAAAGTCGGCCTAGTCGGCCGACTAGGGCCGTCCAAGGCGGTGGCCGATTAATTGGGCCGCCTAGGTGCCAAGGCGAGTCGGCGCCTGCCGACCATCGCCTAGTCGGCCGACTAGGCCGACTTCTGCAACACTGGTTTAGACTTTAGAAGGTAAATTCAATGGACATGGTGTTTCAACATCCACCTACATCACCTATTGGTATTGGTTGGTTTAAAATCTACATCACCCCCTTGATGTGACGTGGATTGTGAACCAATCAACACCAATACTAATGGGTTATGCCGGTGGACATTCAAACACCTAATCCATTGGATTCTTTTTCTAACCCATTAATATTAACTAATCCTTCAATTTGTCCTAACTTTGTTCAAGTTCTCAAATTGTTCTCACTACTTCTGTTAGATGCATGCAATATGTTTGATAGAAGTATAAGTATAGTAAAAACCTTATCTTTTAAGTTGAAAAGTATGCACACAATTATAAATGACATATGGATGATGCACAAAGAAATTTTATTAAATGGGCTCAGAGTGGTCAAAAAGAGTAGCACAAGGAGTTGGCTGATAGCATAATGTGTATATTATCCAAGAGACATACCATGTTTTTCTATTCTATTATTGGTCTCGACCTCGAGCAGAGTCGAACATGATTGGACGTATGCGAGTCGGCCAAATTAGGTCAACTAGAAACATATGTGATAAATCCTTAAGTGTTCAACTAGAAACATATAACCGAACAATAGGAAATGGCAAGATTTCTAACTGAATGATAAAAAAATTGTGGTCAAATTAGTTCCCAACTTCATTCTATGGAAAGAACTGAACAAGGCATCAATTGATTTAGAGGCAAGAAAAGTACCAAAAAAAAAAAAAAAAACTGTAGGAGCCAAAATTCTGATACTTCAATCCATAATCGTCGGTAATGCCGATATTGATACTCATAGGAAGGGTCCATACCTATTTTGATACTGCGAACCTTGATATATTCAAGAGACATGCCATATCTTTTGTTCTATTCTTGGTCTCGATCGAGCGAGCAGAGTCGTCCATGGTTGGACGAAGGCGAGTCCAAGAATAGAACAGAAAACATGGACGACTATGCTCGAGCTCGAGACTATGTCCAATTATGGAATCATGGATGATTCAACTCGAGCCCAATAATAGAACAGAAAACATGGCATGTCTCAAGTATATATATATATATATATATATATATATATATATATATATATATATGCTATGCCATCAGAATACTTCTTGTGCAATTCTTTATGACCACTCAGAGCCCATTTAAGAAAATTCCTTTGTGAACCATCATATGTCGTTTACAATTGTGTGCGTACTTTTCAACTTAAAAGGTAGGTTTTCATTATACTTCAACTTATACTTGTATCAAACATATCACATGCATCTAACCGAAGTAGCGAGAACAATTTGAGAACCTGAACAGAGCTAGTAGTTTGAAGGATTACAGGTTCGAGTTCATTCACGGATTACTGGTTCAAAAATCCCTAGCATCACCTATAAACTAGGTACAGACTCGTGTTCTATTCTCCTACCTCATTTCTCTTTGCGAGAAATTTGATTCCGAGGGAGCATTAACGGGAACCCCTCCCCAGTGAGTTCCTTTTGCAGGTATTCTCATGAACCCTTTCGCTCGTATTTGTGGACCATGTCCCCCAATCACTTCTTGAGGTAGAGTTATAGATAAAATAAAAATAAAAATGCTTTGAACACAAATCAAATAAAATCAGAAATAGTGAAAGCTACAGATCTACAACATAACTAGAATCAACGAACAGTAAATAAAGATCGAACCTTTCTCAACAAATGTATCCATAAACCATCGAGATCGAACGGATCGAGAAGAGTGCTTATTTATACCTTGAAAGCATGGCGAGCCTTGCATCCCATGAGCTGGAGAGCGCTCTGGAGCACCGGCCTGGTGTAGCGGAACGTCGATCTCCCTCTCCCCTCGTCGACTCCGCCATTAGCGTCCCCCTCGTCGACCACCGCTATGTAGAGAAGCTTCGGCGCCTCCGCCATGGTGAAACCCTAGGACTCAAGGAGGAGGAGGAAGAAGAAGAGGACAATGTAGTGGGCGTGGAGGAGTGAATTAGGGTTAGGGTTTTTGTAGGAGGAATGGGGAATGGATCCGCCATTTCCAACTCTTCCTCTTCTCTTCTTCTCCTCCTCCTCCTCTTCCCTCCTGCTGTCACCGATTCCACGAGTCGCTCCCATCGAGGCTACATCTGTCACTTTCAAACCTCCTCTCTCTCTCTCTCTGTCTCTCTAGAAGAACAAAAAAAAAAAAAGGCTTAATTGCTAATTGCTACCCTCAACTATCACACTTTTTCAAGTTGATATCCTAAATTTTTTTTCGTAACAGATTGATACCTCAACTATTTTTTTTTTTCAACTTAATACCTAACATTTTAAAAAACCCCAAAATGCCCTTATCCCTTCCCTCCCTCCATCCCCTCCCCCACTCCCCCTCCCCCCACCCCCCCCCCCCCCCGCTAGCTCCGGCCGACCCCCCCCCTCCTCGCTTCCGGCCGAACCCCCCCCCCCCTCTCCTCGCTTCCCGCACCCCCCCTTCCCAGCCCCCCCTCCTCCTCCAATATCCATGTCGGATCCGAACACGACCCGGAGGATCCGGCAAGGAGCTCGCGGGCGCTGGCGTTGACGAGGAAGCGGCGGCCGAGGGAAGAGCAGGCGGGGGTTCCGTGGCCGTCGAGGAAGCAGTGTCCGACCTCGCGGATGGCGTCCACGTGGCCGAGGAGGGCGGCACGGGTGGCGAGGACGAAGCCGGCGCGGGGGTTTCCTGGAGGCCGCGGGGCCGCCGGAGCCGTTGAAGCGGACGACGGCGAGGGAGAACGCGACGGCGGCGTGGGAGCCCAGCGCCGCTCGCGCCATCAGAGCCGCGCCGGAGCTAGCAGAGGGGGGGGGGTGCAGGCGAGGGCGGCGGAGGGGGATGGTGCAGGCGAGGCGGGGCGGGGGGGGGGGGGGGGGTGGCCTGGAGTAGAGGGGGGGGGGGGTGGGGGTGAGTGGTAGTTTTAAAATTTGGGTAAGGGCATTATTGTCAAAAAAATTATCTGGATATCAAGTTGTTACAAAAAAAAGTTTAGGGTATCAACTTGAAAAAGCGTAATAGTTGAGGGTATCAAGTAGCAATTAAGCCAAAAAAAAAACCCTTATTTCGCAGAAAAAGACCTCGTCAGACTTTATATTGACATATCTGCAGCTAAGAATCGGACCGACACTGCAAATTTAATGAACATATGGGGTTTTCACGTAAGATGCCATGGATATGCGGTCACTGCAGGAGACACTCTACATTGCGGTTGTGATGTCAACAGGTGGTAGAAAAGTACACGTGGCACGAGAAGAGTGACTGAGCTTGATGTTTGGTGTTGCTGGGAGAGGGCAGCGGATTGGTTGAGGACCGGGAAATGGACGGTTCAAGTGGGGTAGACCGTGTTTAACGGTGTTAACTGACGGGTCAACCACGCGTTGTTTCCGGGAGGGTGTCTTGGTAAATGCAATATTATTGTCGTTTAGTACGATGAAGATAATTTTTTTGGAATTGGGCCTACACTCCTCCCACCAACCTTTGGGTTAGTGGGCCACACTCGGGAGACATAACACTAACGGCTTGTTTGGTAAATGGATTTGGATTTGGATTTGAAAATCCAAAATTTAAATCCAAGTCCAAATCATAAATTTTCAAATCCAAGTCCAAATCCAACTCCAAGTCTCCAACCAAACATAGGATTTGAATTTATGATTAATAACTAAATTATAGTCATAATCAATAATTAAGCTATTAATTAATTATGATTCATTATAGTTATTATTAATTATTAAATTAATAATTAACAATTAATAATTAACGATTAGTTATTATTAATTATAAAATTAATAATTAACAATTAGTTAATTTTTAAATAAATAACGATTAATAATTAACGATTAATAATTAATAATTATAAATTATAATTAACGATTAATAATTAATAGTTAACGATTAATAATTTTTAATTAACAATTAATAATTATAAATTATAATTAATGATTAATAATTAGAAAATTAATAATTAACAATTAGTTAATTTTTAAATAGTTAATGATTAATAAATAACGAATAATAATTAACGATTAATAATTATAAATAATGATTAATAATTAATAATTAATGATTAATAATTTTTAATTAATGTTTAATAATTATAAATTATAATTAACGATTAGTAATTAATAATTAAAAATTAATAATTTTTAATAATTAACGATTAATATTTTTTAAATAAATAATGATTATTATAATTATAAAATTAATAATTAACAATTAATAATTAATAATTAACGATTAGTTATTTTTAAATAAATATTAGTTAGTTTTTAATTAACTATAAATTAAATATTTTAAAAATAATAATTATAAATTAATATAATGATGATTAGTAAATTATTAATTAAATTATCATAAAATATGATTCTAATCGTGATTAAAATATTATTAATTAAGATTATAATAAAATAGTTATTAACAAATTATTAATTAATATTATAATAATACTAATAGATTATTAATTATGATTATAATTGGATATTAAGTAATAAATTATTAATTAAGATTATGGTTATGATTAATAAAATTATTATAATTATGATTAATAAAGTAATAAATTATTAATTAGGATTATTATAAATTATTAAATTATTAATTAATAAATTATTAACTTAGAATATAATTATGATAACTAACTATTAGTTAGTTTTTTATTAATTAACTAATTTTTAACGAAATTATTAAAGAATAAATATTTTAACAAAATTATTAAAGAATAACTAATTTTTAATTTACTAATTTTTAACAAAATTATTAAAGAATAAATATTTTAACAAAATTATTAAAGAATAACTAATTTTTTTCTCCCAAATCCAACCAAATCCAAGTTATGGATTTTGTCATACTTTCCATATCCAAATACATCTCCAACCAAACATAGGATTCCATGGATTTCTCTCCAAATCCATAAAAATCCAAATTCCATCTCCAAATACGGTTTACCAAACAGGCCCTAAAGATGTACTTATAATTACTTTCTCATGAGAAAGTATTTTTTTTATTTATAGAATTCAGGGGTTGTTATTTATCAAGTAATCAATACTACGTAAAAAAAAATTGGAAACCCCCCTCTCCCAAAGTCCAATCTGACTTGCAAGAGGTCAGGGTCGCAGATAACCTCCTAGGAGCATCCTACAACAAGGATCAATGAACAATCAAAATAAGCTTGGCTAAAAAAACCCAACCCTCCAGGCCTGCTATGACTAGATTTAACGACGACTAAACTAAATTCAACTATTTGCGGTGCTAGAATTTTTTATCATCTACCTATAGTTGATTACTATACCTTAGAAGAGCAACATACAGAATCATATGATTAGTGCTCCAACTAAAAAAAGGATTTTAAGGGACATAATACAACACAAACACAATTCAAATATCATAATATGGGTATTATGACATTGATTGTGATGATCCTCATACGAAGGCTTGACTCTTGGTCCAAGGAGAATATCATGAGAAAAGATAAAAATAGACACACTGACTTCTAACATGAAACGCAATCCCAAGACTTTTATCAACCATATTGTTTTCTTACATTAACTTGACCTTGTATATAATTTGTAGATATCATCTTAATAAGTAGTTTGTTTAGACACTTGATAATCAAAGTTTATAAATTGCATCCACTAATTTTGTTAGTAAATAGCGTTGGTTAGACTCTTTCATACTAGTCATATGCATTATTACCTTCAGAGAGCACGAAAGAAAAGAAAAGGCTAGTTTAGTCCCTGAAAAGAAGAATAAGTATTGATCATGGGAATGTGAATGCAATGTATATGTATTGAAATTTAACCTATTAAATGTTTAACGTTTCAGTTAAACTTAGTAATACATTCTTTAAATGGCTTCAAAAGAGGGTTGCAATTGCAAATCAAGAGAGAAGAGAATAGTGGCTAAACTTGAAGGAAAAAATGGCAACAAATGAGACCATGTCGTGATAGAGATTTTATGAATGTTAGGTATGCTAGTAACCCCTCCCAAGCTAAGTGCAAATATGCCCTTGTAAATGTGTTATATCAATGTCATTTTATATAATATAGTTCACATATGTAATTATCTTGCATTGTTGATCACCGTTGGAATAGACACGAAATCAACAGAACAAACATCATTTTCAAACTAGAAGAAATATTAAGAACTTGAAGTAAAGTGCATACCTGAACATGATAACAATTTCCAACGCAAAAAGTACAACACAATCACAATCACTTATATGTGAAAATTCTTAACAAAAAAGTGACGGAAGGATCAGAGTCTAACCTGAAAAAGCTTCACTAGTGAATAAAGAAAATACACTGACTCCCTTTCAACTTCTCCCATCGATCCAAACGAATCATCACAATCACTTCAAAGAAGAAAAGATTACAAAGAGGCTTGAACAAAGTTTCGTAGTTTAAAGATTTGCTTATTAAGCCAATAACATGAATCCCTCCGAACGGTCTCCCCTAAACAAGTGACGTTCTCCTCGAAAAATTTAATTTCTTTCTTGAAGATTGCTAGCTTGAGAATTCTCTCTCCCTTATCGTATTGGCTGCAAGGATTAGGTTAGAAAAGTCTTATTTAAGTTTTCCTTATCTCGAGAAAATCATGGTCATTCAAAACAAACCAATGAACCAGATTAAATGCTAAAAATCGCTTAGCCCAGGCCTGACGGTATTATTTAGTCCAAATTTACTAGGCAATTTTTGCATTTTAAGCATGCGGATGGTATACCGCTAGTATACCACCTTTATGTCGATCCTTTGATACTTTTCTGATACTCTCTAGAAATATCTCAAATGAACTCCTTTTTGCAACCTTCGACTTTCTAGCTTCTCCGACATACGAATGATGCCCGTCGTACTCCATGGTCTTCTCCATATATGATTGTAACCCTATACAACCTAATATATCTCCCCCTTTTTGACTAGGTGGAAGAGTTTGCCATTCTAATAACTCTCCTGCAGAATTTAAATTTTCCTTTGGTAAAAGCTTCATGAGCATATTTCTCTATTATTGTCCAATGATACTAAGTTGCTATGTGTTTGGATCTGCTATAAAATCTTCCAAGGTGAATAGTATGACGACTATCATAAAGAAAGTGTATTGCTCCTTTTTTAGCCTCAATTCTTACAAAAATTTCTTCAAACATAGTGGTTTCTTAAGCCTCCATTGTCACAATAAAATTTTGTATTTGTTGTAAATAAGATGACACACTTTTTCAACTGTGACTTGCCCCCTCCAAACATCATAACATAGGCTGAAGTAGATCTTCTAGTATCCACATCCCCGGTTGTCATGCACCAATTCTACAGAATCAATAAGTCATCACTTGGCATGATGTCGTACAAATCTAAATTGCAGTTGTACAAAGTGAGAACATACATGTGTGATAATTCATTCGAATATAAGGTTGAAACAACATAGCAGCAAAAAGTTAAAGATGAAATATAGGAAAAAAATAGTAAAATAGTTTTTCATTAATATTTTCAAACAGAGTACAAAGATCTCATTACAATTAAAATACCATCTCGACTTACATTTTATGAAATAAACAAAATGACTAACAACCTATCATGAAGTAATATTTTATTTCATACATCATGTTCCTTTAGTACATTGAAATCAAAATTCCTTCAAAAGAAACAAGCTTCAAAACACTTGAAATATGAAGAGCTAAGTTATCGTACGAGTCTCCTACTGCCTTTGTGACTCGCGTTGTTCACGACACTTGTTAAAGAGTGGGTCAGTATATTGGAGAATGCACCGGTGAGCGATACCAACCCAAATCACCTTTGTCGATACATCAATCATATAAAACATACACTTTATTAAAGTGGTCTTTCTATTTGGACTAGGGTCTATTGACAATTTATAATCAAGACTATAAAATGAAAGCAAGAAAACAAAATCATATTACTTAAACAGTAATTTCTTACCAACATCCAATTTGTCTGTCCTTGCATAAAATAAGGACTAGTACTTATCATCCCTGCAAAAATGTTTGTTCGCATGCAGCATGTCTATGTGATGGTCATTGGTGAATCTGATACCATAAAGTTGTAGCATCCACTTTTTCATAGAAAGGATATTTTAGTAATTTTAGCCATTTTGGCCATTTTTGTGATTTTCTAGATATTTTGACTTGTGTTGTGCTAGCAACTGGTTTAACCTTAGTGGACATTGTATAGGAGCCTAACCATCTCTTAGAAATTATTTTTTTACCTATTAGAATTTATTTAGGGCTTGGGTTTAATTTAGAAGGCTTTTAAATAATTTTTAAGCCTTTTGCATGTAGCCTTTTGAGCCTTTTTGAGTTGGGCCTTATTTTTATTTGAGAGAGAGTTGGCCCAAGTAAAATCCTAACCCTAGAGACCCCCACCTGGCCGCCCATAGCAGTACCCCCTCCCCTCTCTTTTCATTTGTGAAGTTTAGCCTCCACAAGTGAACCCTAAGAGATATCCTTCTCCAAAAATCCCATTTTCTTCATTCGGAGTCCGTTTCTCCCCAAAAGAACTCCGTTGCACTCATCTAAGAGAGGAGTATCTGCTGGAGCATTGCTAGCGAGGAGGCGGAGGCAATTGCTTAAGGGGAATCGACCGACACGACAACCGAGGGACTCCGTTTATTGAGTTTTCGACACTCAATAGGTAAACCCTTTTCTACCATAGTTATTCTAGAATTTCTTTCATTTTTGCATCCATATAGATTCCCTAGACTTTCCCATAAAGTTTGGTTGGGTTTTGACTTTGTTTGATAGCGGTATCGGACACGTGTCGGGCCTTTATGGCACATGTTCGACGAAATGCTGCTTAGGATAGAAAGTTGCTATTTTTCGATTCTGTCTTCATGAATATTTAGATAATATCATTTTTAAAAACTTTCGTGAAGACGAATTAGAAATTGATGACTTTTCAGCGGCGTTTCGGGCATCGGACGTACGTGCACGGATCCCGTGCATGAGGCCGTCCATGCCCTACCGTCAGTGTGTTGTATCTCGATGCACAGATCTTATTTTCACTTAAAATTTCTTGAGCACGTGGGGGCAACCTCTGCCCCCATGCTCCTAAACTTTCACGGCTTCTCGTTGAGCGAGCGCGAAGAAATCCGACATGCATCGTTCAGCCGTACTGTGCACTCGGGCTGAATTTTGTCGCTGAAACGGACTTCGTACGCGCTCTCGATGCGACGAGGACCCGTTCCAGGACCTGGGATGCGTCGACCTATACCTAGACTACCCGAGGGACCAACCCCGAGTCGTGGCGTGGCCCGACGAGCGAGCCACGAAGGCCGAACCGCGCGCACGAGGGCGCGCACGCACAGCAGTCCGCGCGTGTGTGCGGGGTTGCGTGTGTCGCCTCGGCGCGACATGTTGCCATGTCCTAGACCTACCCCAGGACCCCCCTAGCTACGTGCACGAGCACGAGCACGGGGCTTTTCGTTGTGTGTGCGGCACTCAATCGAGCGAGAACGCACACATACGTGCACGTTGTCACGCGGTATCGGGTTTTTCGATACGCGTTCTGTGGACACGACACAGACACGATTTTGGACCCGAGAGTACCCGAGCGCATCACGTAGGTTGAGACCAACGTGTATGCCGAGTTTCGTGGGTCTATATTTCGTATATTTTATTTTGGGTCGTTGTGTGAAAAATGGATTTTTCCTTTAAATGCAAGAATTTGAGTTTGAATGTGATATTTTGTTTTCCAGGAATTTAACTTGTAAATTCTGAAATTTTAGTATGTATATGAGGTTTTGGACTTGTGAGAACCAACTCTGGGATTTATTTCATATTTTTCTATCAATTATGAGCACATGTATTTTTCTTTTGTAGCTATGTATATATGTAATTATATATATATATATATATATATATATATATATATATATATATATATATATATATATATATATATATATATATATATATATATAAGTAAGACTCCGTTGAAGCCCATTGCAAGTATATGTCCTGAGAATGGGTCGAGGGGAATTAATCCCAGATTTTGATTTATTAAAACTATTTCAAACCATGTGTCATTTCTTCCAAATGAGCATATATCTATATATATATATATATATATATATATATATATATATATATATATATATCCTATTTGTTTTGTATGTATATAAGAGTATATATATTAATGAGGCATACCATGGTTGTGTTTTGAGTTTTTAATCTCAGTTTTGATTCACTTCAGTAACCAACAGGTATCACACACACATACACACACACACAACCATTTGTTAGAATTAAGAGTAGGTATGTGTTGTGAATACATGTATGTGTGTGTGTGTGTATATATATATATATATATATATATATATATATATATATATATATATATACCTATGTGTGTATAGTTTGTATGCTTGAGAACCCATCTTAGAATAGATCATAGTTGTGGTTGTAACCATAGGAGTCCTAGGACAGATTTGGTTTGTCATTTTGAGCCTAGTTTAGTCGAATTGGCCGACAAGTTGACCAAGTTGACAAAAGTCAATTTTGGGTCAAAATTGATCCAATTCAACTCAAACGAACTTAGAATGACCTAGAAACTTGTGTATAACCTAAAAATTAGTAGACGGACTAGTTGACCAATGTTTGACCAGGTTTGACCAGCGTTGACCAGGTTTGACCAGAGTTGACCAAGGGTTGACTTTGACCAAAAGGGACCTAGAAGCATGTAGTTTTGCATTGCAGCTATTTTCTTTGATATTTTAGACTTGGTTGTGACATTTGTATACTTTAAATAGGTTTATATTGCCCCAGTTTAGCTATACTTCATCATCAGCAGTTTGATTTGCCAGGCGAGTACATTCTCTGATCTTTTCATACTTGTTTGGATATATTCTCTTGTTATAGACTAGTATACTTGATGCTGACACGATGTTCACACGGATTAGTACCCTATGGATCCTTTCATGCGATGTTATCCTCTCGGATACATCGAGTATATCATGTTCATGTACTTTATCGTGTTCATCATGTACTCCATGTATTCATATTTATCCATGTACACTCATATGTTATTCATGTACACTCATGACTATATTAGCTCTATGTATAAAGTAGTTGTTATCCATATGCAATAACATATAATGTCTTGATCCTTGTGTATTGATTGGGGGCAGGAAGAGTGTATTTGGTTATGTGATCATTATCCCTAGTAGGTATCCATGTGCAACTCCATAGTTTATCCATGTGCAACCCAACCTGTTTACATAACCAAGTTATGCTCTAAATCACGTAGATATATAGTTATATTTCTCTATTTATCATAGTCATATCTAGTTTCGATATTCTCTCTCTTGTTGATTTTCTTTACAGCGTTTCATGTATAATTTTTATAGCTTACTTTATATGTCTAATCCTGATATGATCTGTTGTGAGAGATATGTGCTCGTTCCATCCTGATTGGGCATGTTAAATTTTTTACAGGTGATGATGAAGAGTTCTGCCCTACTTATTATGGCATTGGCTTAGATGACACTGGTGACGTGGACCCTCAGGAGGATCCAGCAGTCGCTGAGGACTTGCCCATAGTCTAGCTGAGACTTAGTATCTTTGTCTTTTTCTTTGAGACATTATGAGTTGTACTTTGAGATTTTGTTCTGGTGGTTTACACCTAGACTTTTATTTATATATGTGACTCTCTTGAGATTTATTCTTCTATTCCATCTTAGTTGTTGTGATTGAGTTACTTATTATTTTATTCTCCATTCGGAGTATTTTCTAGACTGTGTTAGATATTGTGACTTAGGACAACGTTCTACCGCCGACACTACGGCATAGGCTGGGCGTACTTCACTTCTCGTGTCCTTTTACTGGGTACGGGTCGTGACAAAAGGACTATATTAGGTATTATAACGCGCCCTTCTAGCCCGAATAACTAGCCACACTAAAGGTCATACAATACCTCGTGTGTCGAAGAAAGCCAAACCTTGTGCACATGTTATCCATGACCATACAAATGCATAAATAATTTAACTATAAAACATATTATGCATGGTACATAAACTAAAATAAAGCAATACAAATTCTCTACTTGTACAATAGTTCATTCTCGCGATATCTCAATTGTCACTCAGTATTATTTCGATTAGCGACACATTGGTCCCAAACTATTTCGACTATTCCAGATACCAAACCACATTTATATTGCTTCTCCTAAGTCCATACTACATTAATCTCGTGCATAGATGCACTTAACAATTATAGTTTCAACATTATAATTCTTAGCATTAACAATATACATGTGGCTACTTTTATCTATTACTTCTACTAGACATCATCGATCTAAGGACGTTGCAAGGTAACAAATAGTTCTTTTATTAAGGTGTGAAAGAAATGAAAGAAGGACCAAACCACCCATCAATTAGAGAATTCGCTGAGAGAAGATGAATCATTTCACAACGATCAAGCCTCAATTATGTCTCCCCTTGCATTGGCATCAACATCGGATCAGTATGGCTCTTCTATCATTCTCTCTTACATTGGCACCAACAACGGATCAGTATGGCTCTTCTATCATTCTTTCCCTCAAAATTCTCAGAATGAATGCCAACAACGATAAAAGCGGGAAATAAAAACAATTATAAAAAATGACAGCGAAAGTGCATTCATGAAAAAGAAGCAAAAGACGTCCAAAGAAAACTACAATATAAACGTTTGGGAAGAACTCTTATGTAGAGTTCATTTGCCAAGACACAATCCACTCAATTGTAACTTATTCGAACAGAAGTCATCCATAAATAGGAAATGTTCTCTATATATTCTCCCCGATTGATTAGATACTAAAAGTTTATCTCAATTGACCCAATTTTGACCGAGTCCTACTAACCACAATCCCATATAGTGTACTGCCAAGAATGGGGCACTATATAAAATATTACTAAAAGAAGTTTCTAACTTGAAACTTAAAACAAAAGTGCTACGTCTTAACTACTCAAATAAGGAAGGATACTTCTCCCTTATTTCCACCTCAAGTTCCCACATCGATTCTTCGACTGAATGGTTTTACCAAAGCATGTGAACCAAAGAAACAAAACAATTTCGCAACACATTTTTCTTCCTATCCAAGATTTAAACAAGCTCTTCCATATAAGACAAGTTTCCACGTAGCTCTAGATGATCGAAATTCACTATGACTTAGATCATATACGTATTTTTGAAGTTAAGAAATATGGAAAATATTGTACACTTCAGCCAACGCGGGTGGTAATGCAATTCGATAAGCTACAAATGCCACCCTCTCAAGGATCTTGAAAGTTCCAACAAATTCTAGGCTCAACTTACCTTTGAAATAAAATCTCATCACTCCCCATATGGTTGTCACCTTAAGAACACATGGTCTTCTACCATGAATTTCGACGGTCGTCGATGAATATCAACTCTTCTGTCGAATTTGTACAACCGAAGCCTCTCGTGAATCATGCATATATTCTTGATGGCCTACTCCACCAGTTTTGGTCCAAGTACCTATCGTTCAACGACTTCAGCCAAGTATATCGATGACCGACACTTCATCCCATAAAGTTCCTCGTACGGGACCATTTGAATACTCAACTGATAAATATTATTGTATACAAACTATACCAATGTCAAGTGGGTATCCAAGTTTGTCTTCAAATATATCACACGAAGTTGTAACACGTCTTCTAGAATTTTCTTCACTTTTTCAGTCTGGCCATCAGTTTGAGGATGATATCCAGAGCTAAACTTTAACAATATTTCTATCGCAAACTGAAGACTATTCTAGAAATGTGATAAAAATTGTCCATCTCAATCTGAAATTATTAAAATCGGGACTCCGTACAATCGAATAATATCGTCGATATAAATTTGAGTTAACCAACCAACGCTTCATGAAACCTTGATTGGGATGAAATGAGCGACTTAGTCAATCGATCAACGATAATCCAAATTATGTCATTCCCTCATTGCGTCTTCGACAAGCTACTATGAAATCCATTATAACATGATCCTACTTCCACTCTGAAATATGGCGAGATTTTGTATCTGCCCGCCAAGCCTTTGATGCTCTGTTTTTACTCTTTGACAAGCCAAACATTTTGGCATGAAAAGAGTCATATTCTTCTTTATGTTGAGCCACCAAAAGGTACTGTACAATTTCTTGTACATCTCCGTACTCACTGGATGTAAGAATACCTCGCATAATTGGCTTATGATATTTTTTTTGATCTATTCATCTTTAGATAGTCTTCCCTTAGTTGCAGTATTCCTTCTTCATGCTTTGCAAAACCACTTGTCTTTTGTACTGGAAATCAACTCACGTATCTTTTGCAGAAATATGTCATCCTTTTTGTCAGATCTTTATCTTTTCTTGGATGCTCGATTCCAATTCTAGCTGACAAAAATTTGCCCCTTAGGTTCGAACTCAAAGTTCGATACCTATTTTTTTAATTCTTATAGTAGCTTGTTGAAAATCGTAAGTGCTCCTATAAATCTTTGACTCAAAGCATCTGCAACGACAATATTTCCCTTGTTCAGTGTGTATGCAATTTTTAAGTCGTAATATTTGCTCAATTCCAACAAACCCTTATGTCGCAAATTCAATTCCTTTTGAGTGCATACATACTTGAGACTCTTATTGACAGTGAAGATTTCACAAGCCAAACCAACTACTGTCACAATTCAAATACGAACATAATTGCAGCCAGTTCCAAGTCATGTGTGTGATAGTTCTTTTTGTGCTGCTTCAACTATCTTGAGGCATAAGATATTACTTTTCTAATCTATATGAACACATCCCAAGCCAAGTCCTGATGCATCACTACAGACCTGAAATTCCTATCTTTTTGAAAATTGTAAGAATTGGAGCTGAAATGAGTCGTTGCTTTAACTCTTGGAAGTTAATCTCACAGTTGACCGTCCACTTGAATATTACTCCCTTTTAAGTGAAGCGAGTAAGAGGTGATAAAATCTTTGAAAAATCCTTTACTAATATTTGGTAGTAGTCTGCCAAGCTAAGGAAGCTTCGAATCTCGCTTGTCGATGTTGGTTGCCTTCTATCCAACACCGTTTCAATCTTTTTTGGATCGACGTCAATACCTTCCACCAAGATAACATGTTATGCTGGCCCATGCTGATCTCGTCTTCATAACTAGTACGATGTTGTGGTAGTACTTAAGCTTAGTCGTACTATTACAAGCCTGCAATAGAATATGACTGATAGATTATAGAAGATTTAGAAAATATGGTACTCAATCACAGTTTAGGGAATCTAAATTCGATAATATTTCCTCATCAATTTTGAAATCATGTCTCCTATAATCTTATATCTATCTTATCTTATTCTCTCGTGCAATTCTTAAATTTCAAGGATAATTTTTTAAGGTGGGTAGATTTGTAACTCCTAAAATACGAATTTATTAAAAAAATTCCAATTTTTTTTTGGGTTACAAATATTTTCTTTAGATGTTAGAATTTATTAAGGATTTTTTGGAATTATTAAGAATTTTAGAAAAATATTTTAAAAGTTTACTTTAAAGAAAACTATATATCTTAATATTCTATTTTTAATAAATAAAGTTTATATCTAATTTTAATTAGTTAGTGATTAGTTTAAAACTAAATCAGTTATGAATTAATAATTAATGATTAGTTATAATTAGTTTGTTAGTCATATGATTAGTTAATTCTTGGAAAAATCCTAGAACCTAGCCTGGTCTTTCTCTCACATAAAAATTACAACCTAGCCACTCAACACATGCTTGCTCCCCAAGCACACCAAGCTTATATTTAGCACCCATTCCCCAAACAAAATTCTTCCACCAACCAAGCCATTACGTAGCCTACCACCAACAACAGTTTCTACACCACCAGTACGACTACCCCTCCGACCAAAGACCATCAATTCCTGGCCAAAACATCACCTCCATCGCTAGCGAGCCACCAGCCTCCTCCAATAGCTAAATCCACCACCCTCATCAACTTTCGGCCAGCGGCCACTACTAATCAATGCCCATCCACCACCTGTCATGCACCGTTTCTACAGAACAGATCGTTCTCACATGGGCGTGATGTCGTGTGAGCCTAAGTCGTACTCCCATAATACAAAAACCAAAATGGGCGATTAAGCAGCAAAATGACAGAGTCGTACAGAAGGCCCAAGCAGAAAATTTGAATAACATAATGATACATACAAAAGAAGTCGCTTATTGATATTGAATAGAATATTACAAGGGTGCGAAGCAGATTACAATCACTCAAACTCTCTCTCTCTTTTCCTCTCTCTCTCACTCTTTACAATAGAATCATGCCCTGAAGCTCTCAACTTGAGAACAAATATAATAGGTGATGTCCATACATTATGTCTTATATAACTGAAGATTTTAACGCATTCGCACGTCTTAAAATGTCAAGAAAACTCCATGCCTCAGCGCGTCCAAACGAGCTCCGCAACGAACGAATTACTACCTGTAGCCTGCATACGAATTACTGGAGTATCAGTACATAGAAATGCACTGGTGGGGAGGCTTTTCGCCCACCCATACAAAATTAACACATTATTTTAGTAAGTGTGCACTATGATTTTAGTGGTCTTTTTAATCTTATCTTAGGATCAATTTTATGGCATCAACTATAAAGCCTACTTGTGTCGCAACATCGTGACCGTGCTACGCGGCACAATAAATCTTACCCTTACTTACCTTTCGGCCTTCCTTGCTTTAATACAAATGAATCCATACTCAAAATTTTGCAACAAAGTGTCAATACGAAGCTAACTCATCGTATAACCATAAGAATGCTTGTCACACAGCGTGTCTCTACAGAAGCCAAATCTTAGGCTCAATAATTTTGTTGCATACCGTATATCCACTTCTTGACTCAATCTAATGACAATCATATGGATTGTCGCTAGCACACTGACTCGATCTATATAAAAGTCACTGGTGTCATGCCAACTTGGACTAATAGCTTGGTACAGACGAGACCCTTGCACCGCGGGTAGCGAACCCTGTTCAAGTCCTTAAATCACCTGAGCATGAACTTGCTCACCTATCTTGCATTCTTCATAGGCTAAATTGGTCCCGTGGCTCCGGGTTGCCATTCAAGGAAGCGCGCCCTTGTGCACAAGTTATCCATGACCATGCAATGGTGCTCTAACTGACCATATGACTCAAACCTTGGTTCCTCTCAAGCTTTCTTTCTCTAAGAAACTCCTAAACTAGGGGCTGCCTCGATGACCTACAGCCCCAATAACTTTTTATATTTCCATACTTCTGATCTTTGATTCATGAACGACTATTTGATAGCCCTCCCGCTTAACATAAACAAACATTGTTCCTTGAAGTACCCCAAACAGGTCATACTCTATATGACAAGCTTTGAAACTGTAGGAACATGTATGCTATGACATGTATTGAAACCATGAGAACATGTATACTATGACATCAAGTCAATAGTCTGTGGGACAACTGTCACGACCTGTACCCTGATTAGGGGCACGAGCACGTAGGTACATCCAGCCTACGCTGCAGAGTCGGCGGTAGAACGCTGTATAGGTCAACTAGAAAATATAGCATCTAGACACAAAGTATATAACCTGTCATCTTCGTACGGAGGAATATAATCATAACTCAATCACATGACATCTAAGGAAGATATGCACGAATATGATAAAGATACGATGGAATAGATAAACTGAAATAGATGTAAGTCACAGACAGAAGTTCAGAATTTAAGACATAACACAAGATCCCAAATAAAATATACTACAAGTCTCAAATATCCAGCTGGAATGCAATCTAGTCAAACCTAACTAAACTATGTCACTACAGGCGGTGCGTCCTCTACGGACACCAGCTCCATAGGAAGATCCAGGTCATAGTCTTCGTCTATGCCAAACCCATAGAAGGTCGATCAATCAGCGTCTAAGTCCTCTATAAAATCAATAGAATTATCCCGTCAGGATATGAGCAAATACAAATGCCAATATCAGTTCCATGTGAATTGACAAATACTATAAGAGAGAATTATAATGGAATACAAGATAAAATATCAAGACTGGAAGTAAAACAGTACATGTGAAACTGAATATCATGTCAGGGTATGAAATACTAGAATGTAAAGTAGTATAGAAATATTTGATGTACAATATAAATGTAAACAGTGCCTTGAGATATTAGAGCGTTATGTTATCGGCTTGGGTCTGGATTAGGCTGTTCCATTTGATCGGCTATGAATAGAAAATATATATATATAGGATCAGGCCGGCCAAAATGGAAAGCTATGCACATGAAGTATCAGGTCAGGCTACACCCTACATGCGGTGAGGGTGGAGCTATGCACATGAAGTGATAAGAGGGGTATTGATCACATAACCTCTAATAACTCCCCATCTACGAATAGTATAATGGATCCGGACATGACACGTTATGACATGGGATTCAAAAGCAGGGAGCCATCCCACTCCCAAATCGTTGTCTATACAAGTACAGGAAACAAGATCGAATAATGTACCTATATACCAAGTAATCCAGGAATAACATTTCATGATAGGATCCGACGTATACTAGTTCGTGTATCCTCGTGTCGAGAATCAAGTAAAACACTACAACTGAATCAGATATAGTAGATATCAAGACAATAAAAACTATCAGAGAATGTACTCGCCTATAGTCCTGAGCTGTCAATGTGAATCGAGGCTCAGAGTGAACTCACAGACATAAAGATGAGATATACATGAGTTAAATAGGGTTTAACGGTATTAGGCATGATTTTCTAGTGCATGCTATGTAATCTAGGTTAAACTAAGTCAAACTAAATCAAATTAAGTCAAACTAGGTCAAATTAGGTCAAAGGTTGACCTACAGTTGAATTTTGGTCAACTAGTCAACTCTGGTCAACTTTTAATCTAATCTAGGTCAAATTAGGTCAATGGTTGACTTACAGTTGACTTTTGGTCAACTGGTCAACTCTAGTCAACTCCTAGTCCAATCTAGGTCAGATGTTGACTCTATTTTGACTTTCAGTCAAAATAGTCAACCTTGGTCAAATAAGGTCAAATCTAGACCAAGTATCCTATTTCTAGTCATTACCTACCAAGATACCATTTACCTTAACTCTATTGGTATCCCAATACCAATATTTTAAGTTGGAACTAATACCTTAACATCCATATTACCTTAGGTACTAGTATCTATCTATCTATCTACCTTAAGCTATTAGATAATCACCTACCTTAGGCTAGTAGGTAATACTCATTACCTATATCTAATACCTTAGATATCTAGGTAACCCTCTTACCTTAGCTTAGTAGGTAAATCCCATTACCTTAGGCTAATAGGTAACTCTCAAGATACTAACTTAGATATCCTAAGATACTAACCTCTAATCTAGGATACTAACTAACATCTCTAGGGTACTAACTCCTAACATAGGATACTCACTCTAGCATATCTAAGATACTAACTCTTAGCCATTTCTAGGATGCTAACTACTAACTAACATCTCTAACTTCTAACTAGGATACTAACTTCTATATCTAAGATACTAACTTAGAACTAAGATACTAACTTCCTAAACTTCTTGATACTCTCAAGACACTAACATATCTAACTATCGTAAACAATACTAACTTCTAACCTTCCTAGACAACCCCCCCCCACACACACTGTCACGACCCGCACTCACTGTGAGGGTACGAGTACGTAACAACGCCCAGCCTACGCCGCAGTGTCGGTGGTAGAACGCTGTCCTAGGTCAATCATCTAACAATACATAAGGTACCTGTATAGTATATACACTCTGAATGGAGGTGACATAGCAATACAGTCTCAATCACATATAAGGTAGATTGTAATAAAAAGATAGATAGGTATGAAACGAAATGAATCCACAGAGATACAATTAGATAGAAGTCTAAGTGTCTAAGATAACATCTCCATAACATCAGATAAAATAAACTCCCAGTATATATACAATAATGTATCAATGAAAAAGACAAGGTGAGTCTAAGCTAGCAGTCTAAACTACTGGTGGTAGATCCTCTACTGTAAGTGGGTCCAAATCACAAGTGTTGTCTAAAACTGCACCATAATGGGTAGACACCAGAGCCTCATCATTCTCGGTAAAATTTTCAACAGGTCCAGTCAGGACAGGAACGAGCATATTACATCTCAACAAAATCATAACAGGATAGGAAATATAATCATGCTAGAGAGTAAGATACATGAAACTGAAAGAATAACATGATATAAAAGAGAGAGAGACTGTAAGTAAATATCTACAATATAATAGAGGACTAATCAGTGACTAGTGATTCAGAGTACAAGATAAACATGTGAACAACTGGAGGGTGATTCATGACTATACTAAAGAGGTGATTCATGACTATACTACTTTAGAATTATTCACATGTTCATTTCTACTCCCCCATCCCCATTCAATACACAAGGATCCAGTCAAGTTACGTTAAGATTCATGACTATACTACTGGCCCATAAAGGGTGATTCAACAGTGATTCATGAAGATTCGTGAAGGCTCTGCGATTCATGAGAGTACAGGAATCACAAGCAGATACATGAAGATTCATGATAATAGAAGCATGAGATACATGATGTAAGTGAAACACACGAGACAAGAGTATCTGATGCTTCCGAGGGGAATAACATCTCATGAAGGGATCCATATAGTACCAATCCGTGTTACCAACGTGTCAACATCAAGTAAAGTAATTTAAAGCAGGAAATATAGTCCTAAACAAGATATAAAATGATCAAAGAATGTACTCGCCTGGTCTCTTGAATATCTAGAGAATATACTGTCCGAGGAGCGGTGTCTGTCTCCTATAGAACAGTACAAGTCACTACATGTCTAAAATAATAAAATAGACTGCTACAATGCATCTACATGATGTTTGGGATTAATCTAGGCTAAAGTCAACCTTGGGTCAACTCTAGTCAACTCTAACAGTCAAACTAGGTCAACTCTAGTCTAGTTAGGTCAACCAAGGTCAAACTAGTCTAGGTTGGTCTAACCTAGGTTTAACAAGTCAATCTAGGTCTCTAACGAATAGCCTAGCAAGCACACACCATTCAAGTCACACAAGTCTACAATATACTAACTCAAGTGTATATACTCCATATGCCATAGGCTATTCTACCTAGGCCATGGGCCATATACACATATGGGCCATACACCCATTTCTACCATATATCTATATACATATTAATTATATATATCAATAAGCAATATCTATTGCAACACCACATTAGGCTATATATATTATATATATACATATAGGGAAGCTTTATAGGTACTAGATTACATATCCACATTTACATGTAGAGACATACATGTGTGTGTGTGTGTCATGTGGTACATGTGTCCTGTGTGGGTTTGTGTGTGTGTGTGTGTATAAATATGTGTGACAGGAACCAACAGAGTGTTGTGTAATGTGTGTACATAGGTGGATGAGTGTGTAGGCTATAGTGTTCCCTATTTTTAGTGTGTGTCAATGTATAGATTAGTGTGTATACATGAAGGTGTGTACATGAGTGTCCATGACAGAGTGATAGCAGTATGTGACTGAGTGTGTGTGTGTGGTGAATGAGAGTGTGAGTGTATTCAGTTAACAGTGCTAGCTTAGGGAAATTCAGTTGACAGTGTAGAGTGTCTTAGGTTCACATTTGTGTGGGTGTGTAAATAGTGTACCTGTGTGACAGGGTTCCCATATATGTGTGTGTAACATAGAGGAGAAGACAGTGGCTCATATAGTGTGTAACTGACAGAAAACATAGAGTAGTGTGTGTGTAACAGTGTCCTATAGGGGTGTGTCAAAATGTCTTGGTGAACAGGAAAAACTGTGTGTGTGAAGGGTAACAATCAGTGTAAACCAGTGTAAAATCAGGGTGAAAAGCAGTGTAAAAATGAGTGTCCTGTGTATGTGTTACATATGAAAATGCATAGGAAAATAGTAGGTGTTATGGCTCAGTTCTCAGGTTTAGAGTTTTTTGTGTGTGAGGAAAATCAACAATTTGACAGTTCAATAAAATCAGTCCTAGTGATTAGCATACCCCAAACCAATTCGAAAACCTATTGCTCACACAAATCACAACTAACATGATCCTCAGCCATTACACATGTAGGTGAACATAACCTAATCATTTAACATCATTTTAACAGTTAAAATTCTAATTAAAACTCAGAAAATCATTTCAGTTTTCAACACTCAGTCATTGCATCAGTAAATTAGGAAAATCCTAATTCGAAAACCCAATTACTAGCACAATTCATAATTCAACATTGTAGTAGACTAATACATATGTAGATAAGTAAATCACAGTGATTAAATCATTAACCAACAGTTAATATATAAATAAAAACTCAGAATCGAATTAATGAAAAACTGTGTATCAGTCGAGTATCAGGATTTAGGGGATTTCTTGATTTCGAGTTCAATTTAACAGCCAAAATGCAATTCAGAGGGTTGGTAAACCTAGATATACATGTGCACGTGTCCTTCGAGTCGTTTCATGTCCAACAAGCACAACACAGACGTATCCACAACAATTCAAACACCTAGGGTGCATCCAGTATATCACAGCATCGTGCACGCGTGTACACGCGTGTAGGACACGACACACGACACTTCGTGTCACGTGCACACACCCACGTATTTGCCTAGGATAGGTCTACACGTTGGGCAACCTGACACGTGTCTACGATGTGACCACAGCGGACACGAGTGCGTGTATGCGCGTGTTTGTGCGTGTCTCAGCTGTCAGCGCGCAACAGCGCGTGTCCAGTACGGGTCGAATACTCCCTAACCAGTTAATAAGATCCTACGAAATTTTGTAGGCCTCGTGTCAGTCATCCAAGGAGTGTCCATGCCAAATTTAGTGTCACGAAGTGGCGTTTCCAGTGAGAACCAGGATACGGGCAGCAGGGCACCCAAACGAGCCCCGTGCTGCGTGTCCAAGCACACAATCCGACACAAATCGACACAAAATCAATTTCAGTCTTCACAAAATTACTATATACACCTAGATCTAGAGATCTATGTAATTAGATTTTCAAAGTACAAAAATAAATTCCTAGGAAGCATTTTAACAAACACCTACCTGTCCATTATGATACGTGTCCGATACAGACACCAAATGGACACGAATTGTGCCCAAATTTCAGGGACAACTAGGGGACTCCTAGATCTAGCCCGCAAAGAAAACAGAATATTAAATCAAATTGTGGGGTTTTACCTATAGGTGCAATATCAAGAAAATGCTTCAAATGGGGGGTTTCTCCTTGCTATCCAAATGCTTCCAAATTGCACAAAAACTGAGATAAATCTCCAAAAATAATAAATAAACAGTAATTAAAACCTAATGCAAAAGACTAGAGTCAAAAAGGACTTGAAATGAATTTAATAGAATTTTAGGAGAATGGGGATTTACCTTTCCTTCAAAATCTAGGTCAAGCACAAAAGAGACAAGAACAACTTAAGGGAATACTTATAGGCAAGGGGAAACCCTAAGTGTGGCTGGTCATGGGTGGGTTGTTTGAGTTTTGTGCTTAAGTCATGGGCCTATGGCTCAATTACAAGTCATGAAATTAATTCTAAGTCATAGGTCATGCACAAAATCACTAGTCTTCCTATTCAAACCTTGATTTCTAAATGACTAACCTAGATTGACTTAAATTAGACTAGGGTCTCACCATGCTAACCTAGTCACTATGGTTAGGGTCAAAACCTAGGTTAGTCTACAAAGTCTCAACTTAGTCAAAGTCAAAATCACAATCACTAATTAAATAAATTTCAAAAAAAATCACAAATAACCAAAATACCCTCAATCTAAAATGTGGTAGTGACACACACACAATGGATAACTATGATACTTACTACCCATGCTACAGATGCTGCTGTAAGCTGCTGCTAGTCATGTTGCTAGCTGTTGCCGCTGCTCATGCTACTGCTGCTGCTGCTGCTGCTATGTAGGCTGCTGATTGCTGCTGCTATGCAGGCTGCTGGCTGCTATTGCTGCAGTTGCATCTGCTGCTGCGATGTAGAGCATTGCAATGGCCATAACACACTGCTCCCTATCCCTTCTACTCATTCACACATGCACACAATCTAGTTTTCCCTTCCTCAAACACATACTCACATACTCACATATAAACTCACAAACACACTCACAGACACACTCACAACACATACAAATCTAATCCCTTATCTCTCAAAAATGCACACACACTATCAACATCAAATCTCAAAATCCTTCACACACACACAACACTAACACAAATTTAAAACCCTCTCTCACTCAACACACACATACATACAAACTAGCCAAACCAAGCCACAAACCAAGCCAAGTGGAATGGCCATTAGCTTGCCGTGCTCCCCCCTCTCACTCTCACACACAAGACACAACCACACCACAATATATATATAATATCATCTAAAACAGTCCACATACATATATATATATATATATATATATATATATATATATATATATACCAAATTACATATATTATATATATACATGACTTGTAGGCCAAAAATACATATATACATATATAGGAATCCATATAAAAACTAATTGGGACACCTTAACCATGGCTAATCTATCCTCATTCATGTTAAAACTAAAATTAGGAATCAAAATGACCTATTGGGCATTTCTACAAATACTTGATGTGTCACCTCGGATTTTCTCCATGGGTGGCACAAAACCTATCCCAATTTCCAAATGAGGACTCAGGAGCCTCTAAATCATTTCTAAGGGTTGTCCTTACATGGGGGTGGGTTCCTATGGGTTCAAAATCAATTATATGCATTGAAATGATGAGTTTAGAGAGAGTTTTACCTATTGTGAGTTGTTTCCCAATGATATATCCAATGGACACGATCCCGACACAAAAATCCCTTGCAAATGGACTCTCCTCCTTGCTCCTAGATCCCCGCTCCTAGTAGGCACCTTCTCCTTGATGGATTGAGAGGAATTATAACGCCCCAGTCCCAAAATACAAGGACTAAGTACGTAGACATGCCAGCTGTATACATACGAAGTATATAGACCCCTCGTATGTATACATAAGCTGTGAAATATAGAAAGCCATGAAACTAATCTCATCCACAAATAAATATATCATAAAATCAACTTACAAAGGTCATTTGCACAAAGACATTGGGCGAAGACAAATCCACTACTAACTAAAGGGAGAGAAATATATAGCAACGATGAAAGAGTCGGGCGAAGCGAAAGACGATCAAAGAGCTAGCACCGCGATGGTAGATTGTAAACTATGACCTTGGCTAGAGCACCTACGAAAATCACAAAAAAAAACACACCTAGAGAAATCAACAGGTCCTCAGAGGGACGTAACAAGATACAGGAAGAATATGCCATTATAACTACAAATGTAAGTACTATAATACTACAACACAACTGGATCCTTAACCATCTAAATGAGATGCACTTTGAGGACAACGTTCTACGCAGGGGCTGTAGGATCAGTAGAGTAAATAAAGAGTGACAGTAAGTAGCGCTCATCCGAGTCACTATCGGCCATGGGCAGTAAGTAGCGCTCATCTGAGTCGCTATCGGCCCAAAATGTGTGTAAAAGTAAATGTAGCCCCTACGCTAATGGCTATCCTCTCCCCTCTAATGATACTATACATGCGTCGTAACCACGACGCACCAATATATATCGCTTCCACAATACTATTTTATACCTAATAACTGTCAAGTCTTCTAACATGCATCTATTGACAGTTATTTCTAACGCATGCGCACAAGGGATCAGCCAACACGCAAGTGACCTCTATATATTACTCACAACTCACACACAACTCGTGTACAATCATGACAAGCTAATGAGACACACTAAATTGACGGTAGTCCCTTAACTCTAGGTCCACATGCAAGAAAAAAATAATTAACTGGAAATAAAATTGCAACAATATATAATAACTGAATATTAAAATGCAACTATATGTAAGTAGTAAAGATGACAACGTATCTTGTATGGTTTGACCTGGGTGTGGTGTGATACCATGATGTCATGATTTGTCCAATAGTCATGGCCGATGAGTAAGGGTCATAAACCTCCGGGCACAACTTGTCTCCTTGAGTTGATTGCAGTTGACGTGCGGTATGATTGTATTGGCACAAAATAGTCGCAAAAGTCAAAACTATGCAAGACGATCTCAATTGATAGCACAGACCGTGTCAATGAGTCCAGAATATATGAAATAGCTAGGAACAATATAGGGAAGTTCGAGATTTGCAAGAAGATGGAAAGGATTTAGTTTGGTTATGGACAAGAATAGATAATCAAAAAATTGGTATAATAAATATTTAATAATTATTCTAGAAAATATAAATATATGAAAAACTCTCCTTTAGTCAAAATATTTAATAACTAAAAATACTTATTATTTAGGAAACTATATTTGGTAGTTAGTTATAATTAAAAACTTTATATTTCTTTTATCCAAAATATAACAAAGAATTACTTGAAAATATAGGAAAACGGATTAGGCTTAAAACTAATTTCCATCAAATATAATTTTTTTAAAATACAAATCCATAACTAATACAAAATAATATAACGATAATTTAGGGCTCATAAACCCAATTTTGGAAAAATAAATATAGGCCAAGCCTAATACAAAAATTTGTTACAATATAATTTAGAAAATACAAATAAATAATTTTCCAAGGAAATAATAATTTTAATAACAATAATAATAATATAAATAATAGCAACGCCAAATTATAATAATAAGCATATACATATACACATATATATACTGTTTGAAATGCTATATTATACTAATAAATATTTCCTAAGAATGTACATCACATATTACATAGTATTAGTAATACAAAATAAGAATATAAATAATAAAATATATTTCTTACTTCTTCTTTTGTCCCCCCGTTTCCAGAGAACTCGTACTAACACCACAATTAAAACAAACAGTCAAAATAAAGTAAGCATAGATGAATAAAGTCAAATAGGGAGAGAATGTGACAAAGAAGCACAGTGAGAGGGAAGCTAAGAAAAATGAGAGGAAGGGAATAGGGAGACGATGGAGAGGTCGGGGACTTGGTCGTGGCGCCCAGTCGAGGCGGTTCGCGGAGTGGTCGATCGACGAGTCCAGGCAGATGCGGTCACAACGGCTCAACGCCGAGCGCAAAGGGCGGCAAGGGTTTCAGCAAAAAATGTGCTCGCGGAGGCCTAGGCGTCGGGGAGCGAGAAAGGGAGAGCGGTGGAGGAGGATTCCACCGATGACCCGCGCCGAGATTCAGGTGGCGGCTAGAGGTGACTATGTCTCAGATCTAAGCGGATATCGAGGAGCAGACATCGATGAAGTCGCGACTACGGTTGGCCATAATGGCGCCGGTTGTGGTGGTTGGTCGGGTCGACGTGGGGAGTGGGTCTGCGGTGCCTGGAGGTAGTTTTGGTGTTGGTTTTGGGGATACGGTGACTTGGGGTGCTGGTTGAGCGGCTTGACAGGCCACCGGATCTAAGGTTCCGGTGGAAGTTTCTTGCTTGCGGTGGTCATGGTGGTGGTTAGGGTTCAAGATAGAGTTGGTGATGGCGTTGGCCTCGACGAAGGAGGTTGAGGTGATTGATCTGGTGGCGGATTTTCAATGGTGGTGGAGGTGAAAAGAAAATCGGCATCGCGAATCGTCGGTCAGTGGGGACGAGGATCGAGCATGGTGGAGACAAAGCTCAGACACAGTAATGTCCAGACAAGGGTCAGGTTGCTTGGAATCTCGACGGTTGATGGTCGCAGTCACTCGGACACAGGCAGCGGTGGAGTGGTTCAGTTGGGGGTCCGTGGAGGAAGTGTCGTGGTCAACTGTGTAGGCTAGGCATGACGGAGGGTCGGTTAGTCGGGATTGGATGGGCTATGGTGAGGCTGCCCCTGGCTGGGGGTGCAGTAATGGTGGTGGCCGTCATCGAATAGAAATTAGGATTTCTGTGGTGATGGCCGGGAAGCAGTCAGGGTTAGAGTAGAGACTGATGTCGGCGTGTCGGGGTCGGACACAATGAAGGGTTGAATGTAATTGTAAACAAAGAATAGTGGAAGAACTTTGGGTGGACACGGACACGATGCACGCACGATAAAAGGTTTGTGGCGTTGATGGAATTGGTTTAGTGAAATTTTCATGGAGGAGAACAATGGGGTCTCCTTATATAGGAGGTGGAACCCCTAGTTAGATAAGGATTGGGAGAGTTTAATTCCCCCTAGATAAAACCAAATTAATTTCAAATCAATTTAAAATTTATTTATAAATTCCAAATCAATTGTAGATAAAACCTATTTTTTTAATTTAAAAGTTATCGATAAAATATTTTTCAATTTAAATTATCATTATTATTTAAATATTAATTTATACAAAGCTTTAAAATATGTTTTTCAAAATGTTAAAATAATGATAATAATTAATTCGAAAATGACAATAAATATTTATATATTTGAATTACCTTTTATAAATAAATAAAGCGGTTACCAATAGTTTTCGAAAATCAAAATAGACATGAATTTAATTTCATGCACCTTGCATGCAAATAGAATATTTACATAAAACAATAGTTTTTCTAAATTACTACTTATATTTGTATCATAAACTAAAATACCAATTTTATATTAAATAAATAACATTTGCCAAATCTCGACGCGACACAATAAATCAAAATAACATACTTATTTTCTATATGAAGAAATCTTTTAATAAAATATTTGTGTATAAAATATATACCATCTCGCAAATTCACATGCAACGTACAAATACGAAAACAAAATCGATACTAAATTTATTTTAAAAAAATTGTAGTAAAATTTTAGGAGATTTACATCCTACCCAACTTACAAGAATTTTGTCCTCGAATTTTAGGATTAATTAGGGTAGATAGGGTTGAGGAGGTAGGAAGTGTCGAGGAGTTAGGAAGAGTTTATCAATTAACTTGATCAATTTATTTGGCACGAAGAAAAGCTTACAATGGAAAGCAATAAATACGGAATAACTGCAAATTTCGGTAACTAGGAAGAATGAATTCAAAAATATAGCTTAGTAGATATCTGATGACAACCCATCAGTATCGAATTCGATTCACACTACCATCCAAAGACAACAATGAAAATTATGTAACTTTCCTTCGTCTCAAAATTATGATTATATTCTCAATATTCAAAAGCCCACTTGTTTTTTATATCGTCAAAATCCTTGACATAATCATCAAGGGCTACGACATACTTTAATCCTAGAATTTAGTGAAGACCCAATTGGTACAGTATTAGTTTTAAGTAGAAGAGTGATTATACGACATAGATATTTTATGTAACCTATGAGCCTATACGGTATGGATATTAAATGAATGTAGAATATGTAATGCATGATATGTCAGATGAATGAAATGATATATATATGATATGTATCCTCTTTACATTAATGTATATATATAGTTGAATGCAGGCATATAGGAATGCAATCAATGTAATGTATGTAAGCAATGCATAAATGCATGAATGAAAGAATGATATACAATGTATGCATGAAAGTATATAATGAGTGCTAGATATGAATGCAAGGTATACATGTAATGATAGATATGAATGCATAATGTATACATAATGTAATGTAATATATAATGATAGCATGTATGGTAATGTAGAATATATGATGCAAGCAAGTATATGTCCACTGTTTTTCCTTTTTCTTACATTTTTCCTTCCCTTCCCTTTTTATTTTAGTTTTCCCCCCTTTTTTTCCTCTTCTATTTTTATATGTTGTATACAATGTATATAATTTATAGATGCATGTAAGTATGTAATATGTATGAATGACATATATGTAATGAAAATAAGTATATGCATGCAACTTAATGATATGTGAATGGATATAATGCATGAAATGAAGTATGCATGTATATGGGATATGAATGAATGATATATACATATATATATATATATATATATATATATATATATATATATATATATATATATATATATATATATGTGTGTGTGTGTGTGTGTGTGTGTGTGTGTGTGTGTGTGTGTGTGTGTGTGTGTGTGTGTGTTAAGGTAATATAATGTATGTATTCACATATTTTAAGTTAAATATATGAGTGTGTATGCATATATTATATGTATGCATGTATGCAGGAATGAATGTAATATAATGTAGAGTATACATATATGAATATAATGTATGCAAGTATATAATGTATTCAAATATGTATGTATGCATCTACGTATGTATGTATAGGTGCATGAATGAATGCAAGTATGCATATATGATATGTATGTAGGCATGTATGCAATGTATGTATGTATACATGATATGTCTGTATGCATGTATGCAATATAAGTATGTTTGTATGTATTTCTATAAACTGAGTTAACCTATAATCTTTTACACACATGCATTCATACACCCTTTGACACCATGTATCCCATGTCACATGTACCTACCTATCACTAAATCTGAGAACATTTACACATATCCTTTCACACACATGTCAAACACACACTCACTTACTCTTTTACCTCTCATTCTCTCTCTCTATGTATATATATGTATGTGCCTATATATATAGCTTTCCTATATATATCTATGTATATGAATATGTGAATGTGAATAATATATATACATTATATGACTAAGTTTGTATGCCTTGTTAGCTTATGGCTTAGTTTTGTGCTTGGTTTAGCAAGTGACTTAGGCTATGAGTTAGTAGCTATCTTGGATACTTGATTTGCATATACTTAGTTTGTTTAGACCTAGAATTGACTAACCTAGACTAGTTGACCATTGTTGACCTAACCCTAGCTAGTTTGACCACAGTTGACTAGAGTTGACCTAGCTTGACTTTATAGTTGACCAGAGTTGACCAAGAGTTGACTTTGACCTAGATTGACTTAGATTCATATAGATTTCATTATAATTTCAATTACCATATAAATTGAACTCTTTATAACCTGTGTTGCTCTAACTAGGACTCTGTGACTCCAGTTGGCTATCTTTTTATATCAGTTCTTCAGGGTATCAGGCGAGTACATTCTCTGACCATTTCATACTTGCTAGAACTTATATTCCTGCTCTAGATTACTTTACTTGATGCTGTCACGTTGGTAACACGGATTGGTACTATATGGATCTTTTTATGAGATGTTATCTCCCTCGGGAGCATCAGATACTTCATGTCATGTGTGTTTCACTTACATCATGTATCTCCATGCTTCACTATTCATGTATACTCTTGTGATTCATGTACTCTCATGTTCACAGAGCCCTCATGAATCAATTTCACGTGCTCTCATTTATGAGGCAGTGGAATCATGAATCTTAACATAACTTGTCTGGATCCTTATGTATTGATTGGGGATGGGGGAGTAGAAATAGTCATGTGAATAATCCTAAAGTAGTGTAATCATGAATCAATTTTGTAGTGTATGAATCATTCCCAGCTATTCACATGTCTATCTTGTACTCTGAATCCACTAGTCACTTACAGTTCTTTACTTATAGTAGATATTTCTATTACAGTTATCTCTTTTACTTCATGTACATTCTCCCAGTTATTCATGTATCTTACTCTATTGCACTGACATGATATGAACTGCGTGAGATGTATTGTGCTCGTTCTTGTCCTGACTGGACCTGTTGAAAATATTATATGTAACCTGAAGATTTACAGCTAGCCTAGAGGACCAGTAGAGCTTGGAGTAGATTACTAGTTTATGGTTTAGTTTTTCTTTTAGAACTTGTTTTGCAATAAGTGGTGTCTTGAGATTATTGAGATGTTGTTATTTTGGGTGTTTATTTAAGTTGTCGTTGTTTGAGTTTTATATAGTTGTTAGACTCCTGTGTTATCTTATCGTACTTAGATTGTGATTGAGTATTATCATATCTTATACTTGTCCTCCATTCGGGGTTGATATTGTGACAGGTACATTATATAATTGCGTGAGTTGTTGATTAGATAGTGACCTAGAACAACATTCTATCGTCGATACTGCGACGTAGGCACGTACCCACTTCTCGTGCCCCTACACTGGGTGCGGGTCGTGACAGAAGGGAAGAGGGAGATGATGGAGAGGTCGGAGACTTGGTCGTGGTGCCCAGTCGAGGCGGTTCGTGGAGTGGTCGGTCGACGAGTCCAGGCGGATGCGGTCACAACGGCTCAACGTCGAGCGCAGAGGGCGACGAGGGTTTCAGTAAAAAATGTGCTCGCGGAGGCCTAGACGTCGGAGAGCGAGAAAGGGAGAGCGGTGGAGAGGGAAGAGCGGTGGAGGAGGATTCCACTGACGGCCCACGACGAGATTCAGGTGGCAGCTAGGGGTGACTATGTCTCAGATCTACGCGGATATCGAAGAGCAGACAACGATGAAATCGGACCTACGATTGGCCATGATGGCGCCGATTGTGGTGGTTGGTCGGGTCGACGTGGGGAGTGGGTCTGTGGTGCCTGGAGGTAGTTTTGGTGTTGGTTTTAGGGATGCGGTGACTTGGGGTGCTGGTCGAGTGGCTTGACAGGCCACTGATCTAGGGTTCCAGTGGAAGTTGCCTGCTTGCGGTGGTCATGGTGGTGGTTAGGGTTCAGGGTAGAGTTGGTGATGGCATTAGCCTCGACGAAGGAGGTCGAGGTGATTGATCTGGTGGCGGGTTTTTAATGGTGGTGGAGGTGAAAAGAAAATCGGCATCGCGGATCGTCGGTCAGTGGGGACGGGGATCGAGAATGGTGGAGACAGAGCTCAGACACGGTAATGTCCAGACAGGGGTCAGGTGGCTTGGAATCTCGATGGTTGATGGTCGCAGTCACTCGGACACAGGTGGCGGTGGAGTGGTTCAGTTGGGGGTCCGTAGAGGAAGAGTCGTGGTCAACTGTGTAGGCTGGACATGACGGAGGGTCGGTTAGTTGGGATTGGATGGGCTATGGTGAGGCTGTTCCTAGCTAGGGGGGCAGCCATGGTGGTGGCCGTCATCGAATAGAAATTAGCATTTCTGTGGTGATGGCCGGGAAGCAGTCAGGGTTAGAGTAGAGATTGATGTCGATGTGTCGGGGTCGGACACAATGGAGGGATGAATGTAATTGTAAACAAAGAATAATGGAAGAACTTTGGGTGGACACGGACACGATGCACGCACGATAAAATGTTTGTGGTGTTGATGGAATTGGTTTAGTAAAATTTTCATGGAGGAGAACAATGGGGTCTCCTTATATAGGAGGTGGAACCCCTAGTTAGATAAGGATTGGGAGAGTTTAATTCCCCCTCAGATAAAGCCCAAATTAATTTCAAATCAATTTAAAATTTATTTATAAATTCCAAATCAACTGTAGATAAAACCTTTTTTTTTTAATTTAAAATCTTTCGATAAAATATTTTTCAATTTAAATTATCATAATTATTTAAATATTAATTTAAACAAAGCTTTAAAATATATTTTCAAAATGTTAAAATAATGATAATAATTAATTCGAAAATGACAATAAATATTTATATATTTGAATTACCTTTTATAAATAAAGAAAGCGGTTCCCAATAGTTTTCGAAAATCAAAATAGCCATGAATTTAATTTCATGCACCTTGCATGCAAATAGAATATTTACATAAAAAATAGTTTTTCTAAATTACTACTTATATTTTTATCATAAACTAAAATACCAATAAATAACATTTGCCAAATCTCGACGCGACATAATAAATCAAAATTACATACTTATTTTCTATATGAAGAAATATTTTAATAAAATATTTGTGTATAAAATATGTATCATCTCGCAAATTCGCATGCGACGTACAAATACAAAAACAAAAATCGATACAAAATTTATTTTTAAAAAAATTATAGTAAAATTTTAGGGGGTTTACAGGAATGGTGGAGGAATGAGTGGATTTGGAAGAGAAATCAAATGTGGTTGCTCTCAAGTTGGGAAGAGCACCAAAATAGAGGAAAAATGGAGGCTATTTGGAATGAAATGAAATGGAGAGGACTCCCCCTCATGGCCGGCCATGATAGTTAGGTTAGGGTCAATGGAAAATGTCTAATTAGCCTCTAATAGGTTCCCTCTTGGTTAATTAGGTGAATGCAAGGATTTGGGGTCAATTTGGTCAAAGGTCTAATCTCTAAATGAGTTAATTTATCATGTGGGATTAGTCTAATTGCACTAGCCTAATTGGTTGGATTTGTGGGCCATACCTAACTAATCCTTGGGCTCCGGCTAGTGTCTAAGCTAACTGGGCCACTAACGCAAGTCAAAACTAGACGAGTCTCTAACCTGACTAAATAGTCCCCAAAAATACAATATTCCTAAATAAATATTCATAAAATATAGGAATTTAGAAATTGGAAAATTTACCCTTATTTTGAAAACCGATAGTGACAACAACATAAAAAACACTATTTTAGGCAAGCTATAAAATTGATAGGACGAGTGGACACATTATGAAGCATTCATTATCTAGAAACAAGTTTAACATTTCCATGTCCTTAACTATATGGGTTCATCTTTTTTATTAGCATGTAACAAGCCTATCGACTTAGAACAAATACGACATCCATTTTATTAAGTGTGAAGGGAAGGCAGAGATGAGTTCATCGAAGACACCCACCTGAACAAGGACTTGCCTCAATCGAGTGGGACTCTAAGCAAGTCGCTGCACAACCAAGTTCAAACGTCGTTGCGTCCTTTGATTCATCATGTTGAACTGAGTGGGACAGTGCACTACATAATACTCTAGCCGGAAAAAGTTGTCCTTGAAACTTTCTGAGTACACACTCGTCAATTTTGTCACTCTATACTCAATTAAACTTAACTACCTAGTATACATTAAAGATCTTTCAAATACAGCTCCTTGTTTATTTCCTCAACCCAAGTCATGCTCATGTCTTAGCCGATTTCACCGAAAAATTATATCATTCCGAACAATCTGATTATATTCCAAACTTAATCATCAATTTTGTCAACAATGCTACTCTCATCGACCGTACTACTCAACTCACCGTACAAGCTAAAATCATGGCACAAATAACCAACTAAGAACTAGGGCATACCCACCCGAGTGACATTCCTCAATCATTCTAAATTTAAAACATAACCAAGTCGATCACTCATCATCTCCTGATCGAAACTGATGTTACCCCTCAACAAAATCCTAATAATCCTCAAGACTTCAAGTTCGAATCCCAACCAATCTTTCAAACATGACCGCATGAAGGTCTAAGTCTAATCATGTATCAATATCGAACTTTCATCATGATTTTCACTATCTACCAAAGTTACCGTTTTGACTCGTTTATATCTCCTAAATTTTCCAAACCTTTGAAACAATCAATCCAAATCCAAAGTCTCTTATTATGCACAATTTGATTACATTTTTCCAATTACAATCTCAATCACGATAATATCTTTCGAATATGACCAAGTGTAGCTTTTCCTTCATTCAATCCCCAAGAATAAATTTAATTTTCTCTTCTACTAGTAACACGTCAAAATATGAATCCATTTTCAAACATCAACTATCTTCTATACTAGAAAAATTTGATTCCTTATTTTCGATTCATTTAATCAACCAACGATAATTCTTTCGTTCAATCCTTAACGACATCAACATCAATGTTCCAAGTATCCAGCCTATGCAGCCACCATGTTACCTCGAGCTAGATCGATCAAAATCCAAGTCTATTCCACTTCAAGATCGTACTTCCTCCGAGAACACAATTTAAAATTACTCGTCAATCGACTTGTCTAGTCCTTGATATCATCTCGTTCTTTTGATCACAAGCCATTTTTCCATCAAATAACCAATATCTAAATATCATAGTCAAATCAATCTTATCAGTCATCAAAGCTCCTAAGAACATCTGTTCAATTTCAAGCCTCAACTCCATAAACTAGTTACCCCAGCTCTATAATGTACCCAGACGACTCTCTAAGGTCGTTCGAACCGATTCTATCCCTCGACATAATAATGTCTACCTAACCACAAGGCTAACTCACCAGGCAATAGTTAAAGTTATTGTAGTGCCTCCATTCACTTTGGATCCGCACTATGTAATGGGCTCGTAGCGAGTCAGACTCGGTCGGAAACTTAGATGGCTAGTCTGACTCAGTCGGGAGCTTGGTATACAAAATTCTTTGTGGCATCAAATAAATCGATTCGAATGAATGCTATAAAAACTTTTCCAACTAATAGATCGGCTTCTGTTGGAATAAGTCATAGATGTAGTAGAGTACGTCTCTGCAAGTGAGCTTTATATAAAAGTTCCTTCAAAGGGACCGGGCTACTGTATGGTTGTTTGGTTTTTTTTTTCAACTTGGTTTTCATGATTCGTGTCGATTTCAGCATTCATTCTAAGAATTTTGAAACAAATGATTGAAGAAGGATTTCTAATATAAATTTGGTGTCATTTTAGGAGCTAGCATAACTGAAGCTTGATCGTTGTGAAGCTTATACTCTTGGCACATTTGACACTTGGTGGGTGGTTTGGCTCCTTCTTTTCTACTTCTTCCTGCAAATAAAATTCTTGTTGCCTCAAATACATTTAGATCGACCGAAAACTCAAAATGATAAGCTTCACACTCGAAGCGAGCAGTTAAGGATTGGAAAACCATGAAACTACTTAAGGCCCTAAAGTTATAAGCTTCACACTTCGAAGCGAGAAGTTAAGGTTCAAAAAAAAGAGAGAAACAGTTTCATGGAAATAAAATAATGAAACATCGATTATGGAATGGTACCTTGGGGTATTTTGTGCCTTCATGATGCCAAATCAGAACGTATGACTTTGAGAAAAATAATATATTGCATGAGTAAAATAATAATAATACTACTTAATTATATTTTATGTCACACATCTGTTTCATAGATTAAACTGTTTACGTACTTGTATGGTCATGGACAACTTGTGTACTTGGTATTGTTTTCCTTAAAACGGTATCCGGGACACCATAACCGAATCGACATAGGGGAAATTCCTATTCGTGCTTCAGGATGAGGCATTGCGGGACCTTCAGTTGGTCTTGCAACCTGGACTGCTATGGTGGATTGCAAAGCCATATGATAGTGTGTCACTACCACTTTTCTAGAATAAGGGTATTTTGGTAATTTGTGAATATTGGATTATTTTTGAATTTTATTTAATTAATAATGTGCTAAGTGTTATATTAGGTCTAACCCTAGAATTACCTAATCTAGATGTTGATCATGAGCCTAGAGACTTAGTTAGTAGAATTCAACTAGTTAACTAAGTTCTAAAATATCTAGATACTAAGTTAGAAGCAAGATATTTGTTGAAACCTTAGTCTAGTTTGGGCCTTTTCCTAAAATGCTTGATTTACAACTTGTGAAGGCCTTTAAACTAAATTGGACCTAACCCTTGTTCGACATAACAAAAGGTTGAACGAACTTTTTATATTATGAACATAAAAAAGAGTACAATCGATTCATATGCGAAGAAATCTAAGTACAAAAGTTTTTGGGAAAGTGTAACGGTGGAGATCGAGTATTGCAGCGGCTCCTTTACTCCGTTGACGATCCGATGATGATATGAGACTTGCTCTGACTTTCTGGTTCCTTCGATGGAACTCTAGGGTTGCCAATCAGGAGGACGCCGAAGTTGAAGATTTTGATAATTATGTGGATCTTTTTCTCCTTGTTCGATCATGTTGTTAGAGAAAAATCTCTCCTATTTATAGGGAGAGGGGCACATATACGATGTGTATTAGGGTTTTGAGATATGAAGGAATTTGCCGTCCTTGTACGGTACAGACTTCTGTGGCGCTGACACGTGGTGGGTGTTGTGATTCCCCTCAAACGAGATCTCTGGTGGTTATCAAAATAACCGAAGGAGGTTACATGTGGCGAATGCCAATTTTCTTGTTCGGGTGTAGCCGAGCAAATCTTGGGATTTCATCTCAAATTTAGATTCTGTGTAATCTTCGTCTGAGATTTAAATCAATCTGCATTTATCAACTTGATCAATCCCAATCCTATCTTTGAGAGAGGCAGTTTAAGCAAACCGATTGGGTAGGACCATACCGTCTGTGCTTCAGGCAAGGCTGGCTGCACTTCTGGGACGACGAGTAGACTATGCTTCTGGAGACGACAGAGTCTCTATGCTTTAGGGCGACAAGTGGACTATGTTTCGAAGATAACGGGGCCTCTGTGCTTTTAGGGGCAACGAGTAGGCTGTGTTTCGCATAAAGTCACTGTGCTTTAGGGAGACGAGTAGGCAGCAGCTTTAGATAGACCATTTTACTGTGCTTTAGAGTAGCAGTCGAGCTTGTGCTGGAGGCAAATGGTATCTCCCAAGTCTTTGCTAAGAAAAGGGGGCCGTTGAACGGGCCGGATACTTGGATCGAAGCAGCTGTCTGCACTTTTGAGAGGGGGATATACTTTCTGTGCCTTGGAAGTAAAGGCACACAGTGGGGTGCCTGCACCTCCGGTTGGAGACAACTTTGGCTTTTAAGTCTTCTTTTTAGGAGAATAAATGACTATCCTTGAATGCAGACTCCTTCTTACTTGCCACTATTAATTGGGGAATTCCAAGGAGCATTTGAACAGTTTGGAGACTCACTTGAATGGGCCTATTAATTGAGATCGATTGTGCCGAGTCCTTGGTTCATCCTATTAATGAGGGAATTTTGACCATCGGCCAAGTGGACTATAGTTTGGACCACTCCCGATCATATAAAAGGGGAAGTGTTCCTCTGAAGAGTCACTATCTTCTTCCTGGCACCCTTCACCACCATATTTGATCCAGACTTAGCTTCAGACGGCCGTTGGCCTTGCATAAGTCAACTTTTGGTTGGGGCTTCTCTCGTTCAAAGGGGCTATGCCTTCGTAGAAGAACTGTTGATGAGCCGTAGAACATGCTGGAATGCTTCTCATGAGGTATTCGAACCTGGGCGACGCCTTGGAGGTCTTCGAGGTCCTGACGACCTAGATTATGGGTGGATGGCCAACCCGAAGAGCCACAGGTTGTGCTCTACCCCGTCCATTCTTGGCTTTTGAGACCTTCTGCGCCTTATGGAAACCCGGGCCAATTGCTGCTTCAGGAAGTTGCTCGCTTCAGTTGAGTAGCTGATGTACTTTTGGAGGGTTGCTCCCACAAGAAAGTTAGAATACGCTTCATTGGGGATCAATCTTTCAGTATGCATACCGAGAAAAAGGGGGACTGCGCTTTGACGAAGACTAAACCCCTTGTAGACTCCTCTACGCTTTGCTAAATCTATAATCGATCCTTTGTAGAAGTAGGATTAGTCTTTTACGTATAGCCTTGATGAATCTGTACTAGATCTTTGTAGGCATAATAATAACCGAACTTCTTTCCGTATCTTCTGTTGTCTTTTTAATACTTGGTCTGCGCCTTTGTATCATCTCCGCTGTGGTGGAGGAATGTTATTAGCTGAATTTTTTCATGCTTTTATAAGACTCCCTTCAAAGTGTTCCAAACTTGAGTCAAGCTCGGGATACTTTGAACAAAAGCATGGCATGTGTTCCTTTGTAGGCGTGCTTGGTGATGTCTCAGATTCTTGTCTCTGTGTATGTAACTATGAAGAGTCCGTAATAGGTCTTTATAGCTACATGTTTCTGCATAAAAACTCTTCTGTTCCTTCACTTTTTTCTTCAACATAAGAAGGGGTCATTATAGAAGACACGCCTAACCAGAGGTAATATGAACATGGCAGGCCTAATCTTCACTGGAATATAGAACAACAATTTAGAGGTAGTATGAACGTGAACTGTTTTCTATATAGCCATGATAATCACATGATCAATACGGAGAGAATGACTAAACATAGGTAATATGGACATGGTAGCCACATCGTCTGGGTGTAGAGGAGCAAACCAGAGGTAATCTGGACATGAAGTGCTTCATCTACTGGAGGAAAGATATAGAAGAAAGGAATCCTCTTACCAGAACCCATAGGCACTCTTAGGGGATGTGAAAGCCTAGGCCGGTTTCATCTTCAGGCATAATACTTCTTTAAAAACTTGCCATTGATGGGCATCATTAGCAAGTCACCATTGGGTTTGGCTAGTCGATAAGCACCGTTGGAGTATACCGTTTCTAAGATGAACGGTCCCTCCCACTTGGGCTCGAACTTTCCAGCAGTCTTGTAAGTCATCACCATTGGCCTTCGTACTGCTAAGACGAGGTCATCCACTTGGTATGATCTTTCTCGGACTCTTTTGTTGAAGGCCCCAGAAGTATAAGCTTGGTACAACTCAATTCTTTGCTGTGCTAGTAAGCATTTTTCATCCAACGCTTCCAACTCTTATAACCGTCTGCGCTGGTTATCTTCGTCAGTCAGCTGATTGGTGATAGCTACCCGTAAGGATAGGATTTGAATCTCCAAGGTGAGCACCGCTTCACTTCTGTAGACCAGGATGAACGGTGTGTTGCCCGTTGGTGTCCGTACGGTCGTACGGTATGCCTATAGGCATTCGCCCAACTTTTCGTTCCAGTCGTGTTTGTTAGAGGATACGACTTTCTTGAGCAGTTTGACAATAGTGTTGAATGCTTCGGCCAACCCATTAGCTGCAGGGTTATAGGCTGTTGATGCTATGTTCTGTATTCGGTTCTTGTCACAGAACTGCTGGAAGGCATGGCTCACGAACTGGGGGCCATTGTCATGGACAATTCTTCTGGGGACCCCGAATCGGTAGATGACGTGGTGCTTGATGAAGCTAATCACGTTCGAGGATTTTACTTCTGACAATGACACTGCTTCCTCCCACTTGGAGAAGTAGTCCATGATGGCGAGGATAAACCGATGTCCTTTAGAGGAAGGCGGGCTGATTGGCCCAACGATATCCATTCCCCATGCTTCAAATAGACAGGAGACCATAGTGGGGTGTAGATGCTCCGAATGTCGGTGAATGAAGTCTGTATGCAACTGACATTCCCAGCACTTCTTTGTATATTCCACGGCATCCGCCATCATAGTGGGCCAGTAATAGCCCATGTGGTACAGTCGGTCTTACAACTTGGGCCCGGAAGAAGGAGGACATTGGCAATCGCCAGGCCGAATTGGTCCTTACGAATCAAGCCCTGTATTCTGTTGGAGCTGAAGATGCCCAACGTCAGGAGGTTGAGCGAAGGTTCCAGGCATCAGTCGACGGCCGAAGAGACCACTTGAGAGGCCGCTTGGAGGAGCTTCGAACTCAATTTTCTCAGTTCTGATTTTTTCTCTCTCTCTGTGTGAGAGAATCTCTTTTGTAATAACAAATATACTTCAATCATATATGAAATTTTCTTTGCTTCCCTTTCTCTGTTCATATTCATGTTTTTGAAATCTGTATAAGGATAGGAATTCCCACAAGGGAATGACTTTATTGGGGACAGGGTGTTTACTCAGAGGTAATATGGACGTGGTAAACACCGAATCTTTGTGGAGAAACTTTCCTTACTCAGAGGTGATGTGGATATGGTAATGATAGAATCTACGGGTGTATAGAACGACTCAAAGGTAATATGGACGTAAAAGGGTTCTATAAATGACAACTGTGGATGATTGTGATGGAAAGGGTGCTTTACTCAGAGGTAATATGGACATGGCAAGCATCATTCTACTAGAATAACAGTTCAGAGGTAATATGGACGTGGCTGTATTTTAGGAAGTTATGACAACTTTGGGGTTATCGTAACATGGGTGACTACTCAGAGGTAATATGGACATGGTAGACACAGTTATAGAAGGACACTTCAGAGGTGATATGGACGTAAAATATTTTCTATGTAGTCATGATGACACAGAGTCTTCACGGGAGATGCAACTACTCAGAGGTGATATGGACGTGGTAGATGCACAACATGGTGTAAGAAAGTGATCCAGAGGTAATATGGATGTGGAGGGCTTTACTTACTGGGATTTAGTGTAGGAGGGTTGAACAAGTTTTCACCAGGATCTATGAGCACTTATGAGGGCGCAGGAGCTCCTGTTGGTGTTGCTAATGAAGATGGGTTTAGGAGAGCCGAAGAAGCTCGAAGAGTGATAATCGAGCCGGCGTGTTGGCCAGCTGCGCCAGTATATCGAAGTTGTAGGGCTTGATCGGGCCTACTGTCGAGTCCTTTCGTAGAGGCTTATCGAAGCGGACCTCCTTCTGTTTCTTCTTATCTGCGGCATGAGGTTGAAAAGGTTCGGCTTGTGCTGTATCGGAAGTAGAATGGGTCGTCGGTGGGGGCGTCTCTTCTTCAGGAGCCTAGTTTTCCTTTTGCTGGAGAGACGAACGAGTGGTCACCCTGGTGTCTTCTGCCAAGTTAGAGACCACACGACATGTCCTGACCTTCCTCCCTTTAGCCGGGCGTACTGCTGGCGCAATCATGTCAGGAGTGAGATCTGTATGAACCCACATCACTTCACCTTGCGGTATTGTGAAGGGGATGAGGCCCTGAGCATTATCCCTGGCGGGCGAAAGGTTGACGACCTCCATCGTTGCCTTTGGGATAGAGACGATGCCGTCTTGAGTCTCGGCTATCGGGAAGCTCCCGAACTGTATCGTGACCATGTTGGCCGTCCCAGTCTTTTCCTCGTAATCGAAGGAGATAACTTTGGCATCGATAAGACGTTGAATCTGTCTTTTCAACACGTAGCAGTCACGTGTTGAGTGGTGGATATACTGGTGGTAATGGCAGTACTTAGGATTATCCACCTTTCATACTTCGTCAGGAAGCTTGGGAGGTAGAAGCTTTAGCCTGTCGCCCTTGGTCAGCTTCTCGAATAATTTGAGCGTGTCTTCGTCATTGAAGGAATAGGTTTCCTTCGACTTCTGTACTTCGGCAGGCTTGGAGCTCACGAGCGCTGGACCCTTTATAATATTGATGGCCATAGCTTGCTTGCCTTTACCGTCTCTTACTCGCTTCCCTTTGTCTTCAATAGAGTGGAAGTTCAGACCTAGGAGTTGTGCCTTCTGTACTTTCTTCTGAGCTATGTCTACTTTAGTAATGAAGGGTGTCCACTCGGTACAGGGAGCATTGTGCCACTGTTTGATGGCAGGGAGCATATTCTTGCGGCATGAATCCATGAGCATGGGCTCAGGCATGCCTGGAGGTAGCCTTAGGGCGGCCTGGAAAAAGTGTTCAATGTACGCTTGTACGGGCTCCTTTTCTTTCTGAACGATATCCATAAGAGTAGACATCGTTATGTCCAGCCCTCCTTCGTAGAACCGTTCCAGGAATATGTTCTTCAGGTCTTCAAATGATTTAATTCAGTTGTCAGGCAAACAGCAGAACCAGTCATTGGCCACCCCCTGTAGAGCTCCAACGAAGATGCTAGTGAGAAGGGTGTCATCTTTTGGCATGTGTCCTGTTACTGAGGCAAAGTACCTCAATTATCGTCTAGGTGACTCCTTAGTGTCATAAGGGTGATGGTCTGTGGTTTATATTTGGAAGGATAAACCACATTATCCCACTCAGCAGGATAAGGCTGCCAGATGCCCATCTTTCGGAGTGTGGCTCACTTTTTTTTGGCATCATGGCGAGCGTATAACTCCTCGAGTGCTTGCTGTATTTCGTTGGATACTGCTGGATTGATGGTCGACGGAGCGGCCGACGACTGCGTAACTTAGTTTATGATGGGCAGGGTACTAGACCTATCACGAACCGTCAGAGCCGCAGGTGTGGAGGCAGTGGGAACCAATCTGTCCTTGATCTCCAGAATGATAGAGACTAAAGTTTGCATGGATATGTTCAATGCGTTAAGACTTCCTTCGAGAGCCTTAATGTGTTTCTGCTGATCAGCACTTCCGCTTGATTCTTTGTTGTCATCGGCCGCCATGTGCACAGATGCTATGTGCGTGTAAGTAGAAGGGGTTCTAAATCCTTCGCTTTCTGGTTCGGAGTGCTGGTGCTCATCGTCTTGTGGGAAGACTGGCAAGTTGCGATCGTCTTCTGACTCGACATTGTTCCTACCCCCAGTCTTCTGACTGCTTGCGCCCGCAGAAGTGTCGGTGTCATACGTCTCTTCGCCATGCTAAAACGTAGGGTTGTTATACACCATAGTAGGCTGGATACCCCCAGCAGGTGCAATGGTCGAAGGACCGCCTTCTTGTGACGATGATCTATCCTTGGAGTGTGTGTGTTGGAACACACCTTCCTTGGACACAGGTTTCTTGCTAACCCCAGACCAGTTTTTGGGCTTGTCAACCGAGGAAAGGGGTTTCTTGGATAGCTTCTTCTGGGACGGAGAGTCCCGAGCAACGTTGCATGAAGCAACACAGAGCTCTTCTTCTTCCTTATAAGTTCTCGATCGCAGCCTTTGAAAGACGGACCTCCTCTTTGGCGGTGATAGATTTGCTTGACAACAGCACCAGTTGATGGTAATCTGAGTACAGTTGGGTCTGGATTTAGACACCAACTGCGTCTCAGATCCTTCTCTCGTCCTACGCTCGCAGGGAGCAGACGAAGTCTTTATGCCTCTACTTCCTTCGTGTACACAGGAGCACTGTGCACAGCCGAAGAGATATAGAGAAGTATTCTTCCTTCGAGTTCCTGTGGGTGAGGTCCGAGTATGCCTCGATCAGAGAGTCGCTGATGACGTACCCCCGGCCTTGAGTAGTGCGAATGGGTGCTCAAGGGATTACGGGATTTCGTCGGACGAGGCTTCGAAGAGTTTGGGATGGTCTTGTATAGCTTTCCATCGGCTGCATGCGTTACTGTCAACGTGGGCCTCCGGTCTGCTATAGGCGTAGCACTCTGATCGCATGGGGCGAGTGCTGCCTTGGATCTCCTCCTACCACGATTAGATGATGCATAGTATTCAAAATCCAACATGGCCATACCTGATGGTCCGGTTATTCTGTCGAAGATAGAAGTTCTCGCCGGTGCAGCATCCTCTACGAGCGGGTGTAACGCCCCAGTCCCAAAATACGTAGGACTAGGAACGTAGACATGCCAGCCGCATAATAATATACGTAAGCTGTAAAATGCAGTAGAACCATGACTAATCTCATCCACACAAAATAAATGAATAAAAGATATCATATAATGATAATGAATTATCTTGATACAATATGTTGGGCAGAGACAAATCCACTACCAACAAATAAGGAAAAAATACATGGAAACTGAAATAAGTTTGGCGAGCGAAGCAAAGACGATCTAAGTGCAATCATCCTCGAAGAAATAGAGAAGATCACGGCTAGAGCTAGAATACCTGCAAAAGACAAAAGCACACACCTGGCGAGATAACCAGGTCCTCAGAGGGACGTAACAAGACACATAATATCATGCCAATATAACTGAATATAAATTGCTCAAATAAATAAGTCAATTGAATTATAACATGGTCCAATACACACCTATTGAACTAGCGTACCATCCCCCCAACCAATCAAGGACAGAAGATGGTAAACTAATTCATGATGACGTATCTTTCCATGCTATGACCCAATATGGTATCCGGACCCCGATAAGGTTCAATACATTCTCATCGGAGTAGTAAGTCACACCTACAACCAAACAAGAACAAGGTGTGGCAAACTAGTCCGCGATAAGTTATTATTTCAAGCCACGGTCAGATACAAGTACCCAAACCAAAAGTACTCATACCTAACGGATAAGGGCGCCTAACCAAATCTAAGTGAATGCAGTTTTAAGAACAGTTCATGGTCGCATGACTACCGAGTCAAGTCAAGAAAATACCAATGCAGTACAGTACCTCAGTAGCGAGTCACAACACCATATACTATTCCTCAGTATCGAGCGAGTCTATAGCATATAGTCTACCTATCGTTCCTCAGTAGCCAGCGAGTCTACGATAGATAGGATGGTAGTCAACTTCCAATCATGTTCTCCCCGCCCAATGCCAACTCATAACTGCTAAGTATTCTAGCATGCAATTCTATTAGCAGTTATTTTTCTAACGCACGGCTTATACGTATTGGTGGCCAACCAATCACGCATGTTCGAGTCCTATATGTGACTCACAACAACGTGATATAAATGTGTCAAGGCCTATGAATGCAACACACAAGGTGGTCCCTTAAATCTAGGTTTAATATGTAAGAAAAATAATACATAGCATGAAATATAACTGAACAATAAGTTCTAACAGGTTATGCCATGTATCACAGTTTATTTTGCATAAAGAAAATAATGAATAATGCATGAAATATGAGCTAAAATAAATAAACAGCAAATGGCAAGGTGTCTTTCCTGGTAGGACGTCTGGTGTACTGTAATGATCAAGGTGGCAGGAACTGCGACTTCGGTGTAACAACTATGCAAGGTGGCCTCTGATGGTGGCACGGACAGTTCCATTGGGTCCAGAAGGGTCAAATTAGTTAGGGTGGAGATAAGGTAGTACAAAATTGGAGAGGGAATAGGAAGATCGGGATTAGTCATGGGATGGAAGAAAATCAAAGAAAGTATCTATAAAAATTTTAGCAATTATTTTATAAAGACAAATTTTCCATGAGTCAAAAATATTCATAAAAATACTTAAAGTCAAAAAAACTCTTGAGTTGTAAAAATAGGATTTATTGGTAGAAAACTATATTTTATTAGTAAAATAATAATGATTATTTACAAACCTAGATAACCAGTTTTTGTTAAAGTAATATTTTTGGTAAAAAAATATTTTTGAAAAACTGTTAGCAAATAGTTACTTTATTTTATTTTATTTGCAAGGAATACAACAATAATCATAATAAAAGAATAAGAATAATTAGTAATGATGATACTGATAATATATCATAACTTTGAAAGTATTTGTATACATAATTAATATTTTATTTTGCCTATTAAAACATAAATTAATGAAAGTAATAATAGTAATAATAACAATGTTATCAGCCTATATTTTTTTTTTTGCTGCTGTCTAAATCACACTCATAAAAATAAGAAAAATAAATAAATTTTAAAAATCACATACTCTATCCCATAGCATGTCTTCTCTTCTCAAGAGTAGAGAACAATACCAACAACAACAGAAATAACTATAATAATAATAAAACTTAAATATACTTTTCCCACAAAGAAAACATATAAAATTATTAATAATAACAATAACAATAGTAATAATAATAATAATAAATAAGAATAAGAAATAATAATAATAATAAATAATAATAATAACCACCAAAAGAAAGCAAAATAAAACAGAAATAAAAAAACAACCAGAAGGAACAAAACAAAGCAACCCAACAGATGTACAATATTGAAAGTAGCATTCTTGTCTCTTTATTAAAAGGAGGTGAGGGGTGAGAACAGAGAAAGGAAAGAGAGTGGAGAGGAAATCGAGTGAGAGAGAGGGGAAATGGGCCGAGTAATGGAAGGTCGGGGGAGAGAGGAAGAGCAAGGAAAGGAGAAGCGGCCATGTGGGGGAGCTGCTCGGCACGGTGGACGCGACAGAGCGGCTGACGTGGAAGGAGGCGGCGCACGGGAGGCGATCAGAGAGGGTCGGCTCGGTCAGAGGAGAAAAGGAAAGATGGGCGGAGTGCGGCGGAGCCGGAGGCACGGAGAGCTCGGCGGTGTGGGGGCGCACGCGCCTCCGGCGCGGTGGAGACGGTGGTGCTCACCGCGTCGGGGGCGGATACGTATCTTCGACCCGGATCCGACAGCACGGAGCAGGCATAGGAGACGAGGTCCAGAACCCCGCGGCGGCGGCGGATCCGGCCGACGGGTTTGGTACGTAGGGGTTAGTGGTGGAGGTGGCGTGTGTGTGTCTTTTAATTCTTTTTCTTTTATTTTCTTTGTGGTGTTTATGGGAATTCGACGGTGGCGGTTTTGGCTGCCGGTGGTGGTGATTTGGGTGTCGGGCTGGTGGTGTCGGAGAGAGGTGTTCCGACGTTGGCAGGGAGGTGTTAACTGCTTTGGTAGATTTTGGCCGGGTTAGGCGGTTGATGGGGGCGCCGGCCATGTGGCGTCAAATATGGTTGTTGTGGTAGTCGGGTCGGATTTCCAAGGTCGGTCGGGCGAGTGACGCATGGGCGGAGTCGAAGGGTGTGGCAGGTGGCTGGGATTATGCTGGGAGTAGTGGTTGCTTTGGGGGTTTCTGTGATAGTCGAGGGAGCAGGCGTGGTCGTGGTGGTCTTGGCTGATCATGAAGAGGTTGGTTGTATTTCTAATTATGGAAGCGGTATAGGTGACGAGAGGACGAGGTCGCGGCATGGTGATGGCGGAGTAGGGTGGTCAGGGTGGTGAGAGCAGGGGAGTAGAGGTGGTGGTTTGATGCGGTGGATTGTCGGGTGATGGAGAGATGACAGCGAGGTGACGGTGTGTCGAGGCTGGCATAAGTGGTTTGTACTGTCCGTGTCGTGATGTCGACACGGACACAGAAATTAGGTTAGAGTTTAGGCTTAGGGTTTGTTATTATGTCGGGGGTTTGTGTCCTGCACGACACGGGTTTGGATGTCCGGGTGTGTCAGACGGGAAGAGACATATGTATATGTAAAGGAAAAATAAATAGTGGATGGGATACGGACACAGACATAGATACGATACACGAATTCTAGTTGTGGTGGTGGAGAAATTGTGGAATAATAATGTGGATGAGTACCTCTCCTTATATAGGAGGTGGGAATTTCCAGTTGGATAAGGGTTAGGATATATTTAAACCCAATTAGATAATTCAATTTTTAAATTTAAATCAATAAAATAAAATCTAAATTCAAATTCAATTCCAAATTAAATCTAGATCATCTCAACTCAAATTAAATATAAATTCTATCTTTAAACTATTTAAATTAAATCCATAAAATCTAATCAAAGATTTAAATTGCCACAATAATTTAAAAATATATTTTCTAAAAATACTTATAATAATAATTTCAAAAATAATAAATATTTTAAAATATCTTTTTGAACAATCAAATATTAATATTAATAAATTTCAAAAATGGAATTATATATATGAATTCAAATTCATGTACCTCATATGCAAGGAATATTTGCATAAAAATAGTTTTCTAAATTACCACTATTAAATAAGATAGCCTTTTATAATAAATAAAACTGGAAATTGCTAAGAAACCCAATTTCGGGATGGGCTTTTATGAAATGCCCACCCGCTGGATGAGTTTTATGAAATGTCCAGAATTAAGTATTTTCACGTTAAATATTCTAAGATTCCCTTTTAGATGCCACCCGCTGGAAACTGCTATTTTTATAATACCGAAACTACCCCTCCGCGCGAATTGGTCATCTATATGTATTTGAATTCCAAAAACTTAGATCTGGATTGCGATTTTCGTCTTCTTCTTCTTCACGAAAAATCTGAATTTCATTGCTCTCATCTTCAGCAGAGATCGCAAAGATCGTTCGTAGTTCGGTGTGCTTTTCTTCGGTCGAACTCAGATCATCGCTCGTCATCATCATCACCATCATCATTATCTTCATCGACGTCAATTGTGGAGAGAAGATCTTTTTTCTTCTTTTCCATAAGAATTATCATCGCTTTGAAAGAAGAACGAAACTCTTTATTCCTGAAAAAAACTAAATTACACGGAGAATGGCCATTCTCCTACGTTTTAACACTGGAAATGACCATTCTCTGTGTAAATTAACACGAAGAATGCCATTCTCCATTTTATTTAAAATGGAGAATGGCCATTCTCCTGCGTTTTAACACTGAAATGACCATTCTCCGTGCTAAATTACACGAAGAATGACCATTCTCCGTTTTATTTAACACGGAGAATGACCATTCTCCGTGTAAATTAACACGGAGAATGGCCATTCTCCTGCGTTTTAACACTGAAATGACCATTCTCCGTGCTAAATTACACGGAGAATGACCATTCTCCGTTTTATTTAACACGGAGAATGACCATTCTCCGTTTTATTTAACACGGAGAACGTCATTCTCCGTTTTATTTAAAACGGAGAATGCCATTCTCCTGCGTTTTAACACTGAAATAACCATTCTCCGTGCTAAATTACACGGAGAATGCTATTCTCCGTTTTATTTAACACGGAGAATAACATTCTCCATTTTATTTAACACGGAGAATGGCATTCTCCGTGTTTCTAACACGGAGAATGGTCATTCTCCTGTGTTTTAACACTGGAATGACCATTCTCCGTGATAAACTACACGGAGAATGGCATTCTCCGTATAAATTAAGACGGAGAATAGTCATTCTCCGTGTAATTTAGCACGGAGAATGGTGGTCATTCTCCGTGTAAATTAAGACGTAGAATGCCATTCTCCGTGTTAGTAACACGGAGAATGTCATTCTCCGTGTAAATTAAGATGGAGAATGACATTCTCCGTGTTACTAACACGGAGAATGACATTCTCCGTGTTACTAACACGGAGAATGACCACCGTCATGCGAAATTAACATTTTTTGTGTTCTAAAACGGAGAATGACCATTCTCCTGCATTTTATGGTCAGCTGAAACTTTGGAGAGCCATAACTTTTGGCTGGGAGGTCGAAACGAGGTCCCGTTTGTCGCAAAATGAGCGTATCATCGAGGAGACTGAAAGTAACAACCATATCGTTAGACGGCCTTCCGAAATTTTAGAATCGCAAAAAAATGATGTTTGGACCTCCGTTTTAGCATTTTTGCAGTTTGTCCCGGTCTTTCCGAAATTTTTCGACGAGTTTTTGAAGATTTTTGAGGAGAAAACCTAGATTCGAAAGTGAGCAGCGTATGGAAGAAGATGAAGTATCGAAACGTTTTTTTAAGAGTAGTTTCGTGGGTGTTTTCAATAAATTAAAATGAAGGGCAAAATGGTCATTTGGAACCTGCTTTGGATAAGTTTCTCTAATTCTGGGCACGCGATGAAAGTTTTTTAGCGGTGGGTTTTACATAAAACTTTTTTAGTTTTTGGGCATTTCATAAATCAATAAAAGTAATAAGTTTTGGCCATTCCGATACGATACTTTTCACAATTTTAAGTAAAATACAAATACAAATAATTATTATATATATATTATTTTGAACTATAAAAATAGAAAAAATATTTTTCTAAAAATATGTACGCTCGCACATATTTGTACTCGTCGAGCAATTACGAAAAATGAAATTTCGCGTACGACGTACAATACAACTATACAAGTACAAAATAATCAGTACCAAATAAAAAATATAGTAGAAATTTAGGGGGTTTACATCCTACCCAACTTAAAAGAATTTCGTCCTCAAAATTAAGAATAATAGGGTTGGGTGAGAAGGTCACATGGGTATATCGGTAATGAATACGATCAAGTCACTAGACGAGGCAAAGAAACGACATTCAATGCAAACATGCATTAGAAAATTACGATGACAAAAATAAATCATGGATATAGCTAACTAATGCCAGAAGGAAAATGATTAGCGTTAAAGTTTAATCAAGAGTATCATGCAATAAAGAATAGCATGGTATCATGAGAAATAAATTAGAGACCTAGAAGATATGATTTCTTGAGAGTAGGTTGAGGGCACAATTAAGAGAACTAATTTGATTCACTTCTAAATTAAGCGATTAGAAGGTCATGATAGGGCCGAGAAAAGGACGTGTAGTTTAGGATGAAGATATAGCAATATTGAGTGATAATGGTCATAATCAATAGGAAGGCTAGAGGAAGTTCTAGTACAACGCCTTCGTCCTTCTAAAATAGGTGAAGGCGAAAGCAATAAGGAGTTCAAGGACGATATTATCGATTGCGAATACGTGGTTCAAAGACGACCGAAAATTTTTAAAAGAATTGTCAAGGCAGTCGTGGATGGGATTCTAAAGGCTAAGTTTAATTATGTTCCATCCACGTAGAATAATAGACAAAAGCGAACCAAAGTGCACTCGGTTGATCAGACCATCATGTACCGGTTCTGATTAGACAATATGTTAGTGAACGGCCGCTCAATAGCATATGCCTTGATCAAGCTCGATAAAGAATTATCTTGCAAATACTAGGCTATATTAGCTTCATTAATCCAGATAGTAAAAGTATAGGCACGTGAGATTAAGATTGAAAGAAAGCAGAATTAGTTCAAACTCCTTAAGACTCTAAGTCATATCCTGTGTTAGTCTCTATACAGTCGACCTATAGTCTTCTTGTCCAAGTCCTTGGTTGGCTAGATAGGTTAGGGTCCTCTAAATTCTAGAATCTAAGTAAACTTGCTAATATAGGTCACAAGGACAAATGGATTGCTAGGTCATAAGGCATTCTACCCAACTTAAAAGAATTAAACTAATCACTACAACAAAAAACTCTTTTAATGACGGCTAAAAAGCGTCATTAATGACAAACCATGACGCCTTTTTTTCAAAGCAAGCGTTATGAAAACGGGTGTTATAAATATTTTTTAAAAGCGTTATAAAAAAAGCGTTATGGATAGTTTCTATAAAAGCGTTATGGATAGTTAATATATATGCACAATTCAGGACATTTTTAAAATGTTATGAATAGATATTATGTATAGGCTCAATCCAGCACATTTATAACACTTTATACTATTTAAATTAGCATATTTATAACGCTCTATACTGCACATTATATATTACATTCAAAAAACTTAACATTATATATCACCATCTTTATTACATTTCTCAAAATAGAGTACATATCAACATCTTCATTACATTCTCAAATTAGAATATCCAAATACATATATATATTTACAACTACCAAAATTGTCCACATCAAAACTTGGCCACATCAAAACTGTCCATATAACATGTAGCAAAACCCTAAAAAAGATAAAAGCAAGGTTCAATATACTTTGTAATATAATGTGAAAAATGAAACTTTACATTGGTGCCCCATATAACAAGGTTCAACAACTTTCACTTCATTACATCATTACATCTTATTATTTCCTTTCTATGCAAGAATGGAAAAAAACATAAAGAATGCCAAAAATGCATCTTTAGAATTTTATAGAAAAATTAAAATAGCTTCAGAATATTATATAAATAGACATATACACAAGAGAATTTAGGTGGTTGTTTGGGGGACCTTCATCCAGGTTGAGCAGCATTTTCCAAAGTGCAGATTGCAGCAGCAACATTTTGGGCATCAGGTTGTACAACATGAACAATCCAATTTAGCAGTAGAGAATTTGATAAAGCTAGGAATATATTCAAAATTTAACTGAGCAAAGATTATATTCAGAATGCAACTTCTTACCATTTCCAAGCAATCAGCTGTGGACCAAACCAAAGAAACTTGAAACTGAAGATTATTTATAATCATAAGTATTTCAAACTTACTTATAAACTAATTAACCATACATAAAAAAGTATGGTAGAATAATAGAGAGCTAAATAAATAGATCATTAAACTGGGACAGACTTACGAAAATCCAAACCATTTATTATGATTCAATTGTTTGTAAGTGTTAGTGGGTTTTGATTATTGTAAACTATAGGTTAAAAAAAATCTATTAGAAACTGCCACTTTTGGGATATTAGAAGAATTAGTAGGAAACCTCAATATTAATTGACTTTACTTTATGGGCATTTTAGATGATATTGATCATTCTTGATGGTTGCAGACTTTGTAGTTAAAGTGCCAATTCATGTAATTTGAACGGGCAAGTTCTACCAATAGCGCTATACTTCAACTGTAGAACAGTAAAAGTATAGTTTACATGTGTGTAAGAAAATACTAACTTAACTAAGAACAACTTGTTTGTTAAAAAGATGTTTTCAAAATTATACTCCGTTAAGGAAACAATATGTATGTAACGAAATCAAGCCTATATCCCAAATTTAACATGAATATTTTCTCCTATTATATCCTACTAGTATGTATGTGCGTGTGTTGCACTCTAGCATCATCAAATGCCGTATTCTTCCCAACCTCAATCCAAGTTTTTGTAGGCCTACTCGTAGTTCTAGGTGTTGTTTAACCAATCTTACCATTGCTATTAACCAACATCAGTTGTGTATGAGCTACTTGCAGTACAATGTGAAATTTGAATAAGAAGAGATACCTGAATGAGAAGAGATCCCTCAATAATGTGAAGCAACTTACCTATAGAGGAGGACCATATGGATTTTCATTTGCATCAAGCTTGATTATTTCCTCCGGCTTCCTTCCAAGGCGTGTAGACAATACCTGTTCACAGGTGCATCTAACATGTGAGATACTCAGAAAAGCCACTTAGATATAAACCGAGAACAACAGTAAAAACATTAACATAAGGTTGAGATGATGAAAAGCTATGTTATGGCAACTTTCAATTTTTTCAAGGATTAGGAAAACTAAAAAGAGTATGAGATGGAACACTTTTGAGTAATCCACAAGAAGATTTTTTTTAAAGTGTACATAAATTCATATGACAAAGGTAATAAACCCTACAAGAAGATAAAGGGGCTACAATTACCAAATATAGAACTAAAGCTTAATTCAGTATTAAAGACCCACTATGTATCTACACAATATATTCTAAAAAAAATTCAGACTTATATGATCGACATAATTTAACTTTTTCGACTAAAACACGCTAAGGCTAATATATTTGGTACACAGACCTCCTAATCATCAATTCTATAATGCACTTTATTGGACCTTGCCATTTTCCATCAAAATTTGTTGACAATTGAAAAAAGTAGAAATGTTTCCTACAAAGGAAAAAGATGAAAACTTTTCCTACTTTGGAAAAAGATGCAAACTTTTCACTACTACTGCTAACAAGAGGCCAAAATAACTCCATGTGCAAATTACATTACAATAATATTTTACTGCAATGACAGCAAGAAGCCAAAATAACTAGATGGGTACCAATTTGTTAAAAATTTCAATCTTTAATACCGTAATTGTCGAAAGGAAGACTAATGATAGAGGACCATCAGAGGATGTTAACAATTGCACAAGTAAGACATGCTTAAGGCACAAACCAAAACACCCATTATAAATAAAATTTTAAGTTCCACAATTGAGGTCTCAAAATAAAGTCAAGATTCTATCAGGTGACAATGGAGAAAAGTAGCAAACCATACGAGAGAGATGTAGCTACAAACTTGTCACAAAACCTAGATCAAACAAGCTACTAAATAAAGATTGCTTGGAGGAAGTACTGTCAAATAATTCAAAACTTTTTCTACAATACGCTAAAACAATATGATTTGTCAAGATGGATATACTAGATCAACAAACTCCTCAACAAAACGGGCTTAAAGAAGCCATCATGTGTAGATTATTAAGCGGAACCACAACCACCAGAAAAAAGTAGAAGAATACATTTGTTGGCAAATGTAGACTAAATCTCCAATCTTGTCAATGAAAACTAGCTCAAAGAAGCAACCAGTTGCATAATGTTAACATGAATACCATCAAGCACTTGTCCTACATGCCAAAGTTTCCAATTTTTCACCAGAACTAAACTAAATGCAATACATACATTGAAATGGCTAATGGGCGCAGTAAAGCTCCAAACTTGTCGTCGAAACTAGCTCAAAAAAGCTACCAGCGCAGAATTTTAACAGGAATGCTATACCTACATAGCAAAGTTTGTGACTTTTCGGCACAACATCCAGAAATAATAACATGGGTAGAACAAAATTCCAAACTTTTCACCGAAACCGGCTCAAAAGGAAGGAAACAATTGCTAACACTTGGCGTACATGCCAAAGTTTGGGTTTTTTGTGGGTTCTAACAATAATACCTTGAATGGCAAAATGGGCTGATACGCAGAAAGTTTTGCTTCTCAGAAAGAAAACTTTTCCAATATTGTCAACATCTTATAAGTAAGATGACAGAGACTAAATTCCAGTATATAACTCTAGTTGATGAACTTGGTAAGAAAAATTTAGCTATGTATTTTTTCCAACTCGGACATGGCATTGGTTTATTCAGCGTCAGTGCTTCCTAACTAAGCAGCTAAATCATTCAAATCTAAAGATTAAAAAAAATCCTTTGATTGTCACAATAAGCAATCAAAAGTCTCACCTTCTTGAAGAGCCGGAACATCTCGTCCCCGTTCCCATGCAGCACATTATCCCGATGCTCCGAATTCAGCAGATTGACCGACCTCCCGAAGTCGGGGCTAGGGTTAGGGTTTGTGGGAGGGGGCGTTGGGGCTAAGGTTAGGGTTTGTAGGAGGTTGAAAGAAGGAGGAGAAGGAGAAGATTAGAGTTTACATAAGAGGTGGAGTAAAAGAGAGATGGAAATGAGCAAGAAACTGAAAGGGCTTTGGAAAATTTTAGGGTTCAGGGAGAGGAGGGAGGAGGGAAGCTCTGAAAAAGATCGGGTGTGAAGAGTTTTGTTGGAAGTTTATTAATTACAAGTTTGCCACCGCTTTTAAATATTAATAACATTTTATTTTGTAAACGTTCTAAAAAGTCCATAATTAGTTCAGACCGTCATTGAAAGAATGGATTCTAAACATTGATAACGCTTAGGTATCAGTCGTCGTTAAAACGCCTCGTCGAGCGTTATTAATATATCTTTTTTGTAGTAGTGAATGGTGTTTTGGGACAAAAGAAACATGTCCAGCTAATAGGGGTCACCTGTCTAACCTCTAGCAAACACGAAGAAAGAATTATGATAGAAGGAATCAAGAAAGATGCAATCGATGAGTCGAACGATAGTTCGAATATGGAATCGAGAAAAGAGGTCAAGTATGTGGATGAGATCCTAGACTGCTAATCCTATTCGCAGGCTTGCTTGGTACGGTAAAGTAATCAAATAATTTATCTTGACCTGCATGGGCCACCACAAAAACATGTAATGTCCCAGTCCTAAAATACGTAGGACTAGGAACGTAGACATGCCAGCCGTATAATAATATATATAAGCTATAAAATGTAGTAGAACCATGACTAATCTTATCCACACAAAATAAATGAATAAAAGATATCATATAATGATAATGAATTATCTTGATACAATATGTTGGGCGGAGACAAATCCACTACCAACAAATAAGGTAAAAATACATGGAAAATAAAATGAGTTTGGCGAACGAAGCGAAGACTATCCAAGTGCAATCATCCTTGAAGAAATAGAGAGGATCACGGCTAGAGCTAGAATACCCCCGAAAGACAAAAGCACACACCTGGCGAGATAACCAGGTCCTCAGAGAGATGTAACAAGACACATAATATCATGCCAATATAACTGAATATAAATTGCTCAAATAAATAAGTTAATTGAATTATAACATGGTCCAATACACACCTATTGAACTAGCGTACCATCCCCCCCAACCAATCAAGGACAGGAGATGGTAAACTAATTTACGATGACGTATCTTTCCATGCTATGACCCAATATGGTATCTGGACCCCGACAAGGTTCAATACCTTCTTATCGGAGTAGTAAGTCACACCTACAACCAAACAAGGACAAGGTGTGGCAAACTAGTCCGCGACAAGTTATTGTTCCAAGCTACGGTCAGATACAAGTACCTAAACCAAAATTACTCATACCTAACGGATAAGAGCGCCTAACCAAATCTAAGTGAATGCAGTTTTAAGAACAGTTCATGGTCGCATGACTACCGGGTCAAGTCAAGAAAATACTAATACAGTACAGTACCTCAGTAGCGAGTCACAATACCATATACTATTCTTCAGTATCGAGCGAGTCTATAACATATAGTCTACCTATCGTTCCTCAGTAGCGAGCGAGTCTACGATAGATAGGGTGGTAGTCAAATTCCAATCATGTTCTCCCGGTCCAATGCCAACTCATAACTGCTAAGTCTTCTAGCATGCAATTCTATTAGCAGTTATTTTCTTAACGCACGACTTATACGTATTGGTGGCCAGCCAATCACGCATGTCCGAGTCCTATATGTGACTCACAACAACGTGATATAAATGTGTTAAGGCCTATGAATGCAACACAAAAGGTGGTCCCTTAAATCTAGATTTAATATGTAAGAAAAATAATACATAGCAGGAAATATAACTGAACAGTAAGTTCTAACAGGTTATGCCATGTATCACAGTTTATTTTGCATGAAGAAAATAATGAATAATGCATAAAATATGAGCTAAAATAAATAAACAGCAAATGATAAGGTGTCTTGCCTGGTAGGACGTCTGGTGTACTGCAATGATCAAGGTGGCACGAACTGCGACTTTGGTATAACAACTATGCAATGTGGCCTCTGATGGTGGCACAGATAGTTCCATTGGGTCCAGAAGGGTCAAATTAGTTAGGGTGGACATAAGGTAGTACAAAATTAGAGAGGGAATAGGAAGATCAGGATTAGTCATGGGATGGAAGAAAATCGAAGAAAGTATCTATAAAAATTTTAGCAATTATTTTATAAAGACAAATTTTCCATGAGTCAAAAATATTCGTAAAAATACTTAAAGTCAAAAAAAACTCTTGAGTTTTAAAAATAGGATTTATAGGTAGAAAACTATATTCTATTAGTAAAATAATAATGATTATTTACAAACCTAGATAACCAGTTTTTGTTAAAGTAATATTTTTGGTGAAAAATATTTTTGAAAAACTGTTAGCAAATAGTTACTTTATTTTATTTTATTTGCAAGGAATACAATAATAATCATAATAAAAGAATAAGAATAATTAGTAATGATGATACTGATAATATATCATAACTTTGAAAGTATTTTTATACATAATTAATATTTTATTTTGCCTATTAAAACATAAATTAATGAAAATAATAATAATAACAATGTTATCAGCCTATATATTTTTTTTGCTGCTGTCTAAATCACACTCATAAAAATAAGAAAAATAAATAAATTTTAAAAACCACATACTCTAGCCCATAGCATATCTTCTCTTCTCAAGAGTAGAGAACAACACCAAAAACAGCAGAAATAACTATAATAATAATAAAACTTAAATCTACTTTTCCCACAAAGAAAACATATAAAATTATTAATAATAAAAATAATAATAATAATAAATAATAATAATAACCACCAAAAGAAAGCAAAATAAAACAAAAATAAAAAAATAACCAGAAGGAACAAAATAAAGCAACCCAACAGAAGTACAATATTGAAAGTAGCGTTCTTGTCTTTTTATTAAAAGGAGGTGAGGGGTGAGAACAGAGAAAAGAAAGAGAGTGGAGAGGAAATCGAGTGAGAGAGAGGAGAAAGGGGTCGAGTAATGGAAGATCGGGGGAGAGAGGAAGAGCAAGGGAAGGAGAAGCGACCATGTGGCGGAGCTGCTCAGCACGGTGGACGCGGCGGAGCGGCTGACGTGGAAGGAGGCAGCGCACGGGAGGCGATCGGAGAGGGTCGGTCGGTCGGAGAAGAAAAGGAAAGAGGGGCGGAGTACGGCAGAGCCGGAGGCACGGAGAGCTCGGCGGTGTGGTGGCGCACTCGCCTCTAGCGCGGTGGCGACGGCGGTGCTCGCCGCGTCGGGGTCGGATGCGGATCTCTGACCCGGATCCGACAGCACGGAGCAGGTGTAGGAGACGAGGTCCAGAACCCCGCGGCGACGGCGGATCCGGCCAGCGGCTTAGGTATGTGGGGGTTGGTGGTGGTGGTGGCGTGTGTGTGTGTTTTAATTCTTTTTCTTTTATTTTCTTTGTGGTGTTTATGGAAATTCGGCGGTGGCAGTTTTGGCTGCCGGTGGTGGTAATTTGGGTGTCGGGCTGGTGGTGTCGGGAAGAGGTGTTCCGACGTTGGCAGGGAGGTGTTAACTGCTTTGGTGGGTTTTGGCCAGGTTAGGCGGTTGATGGGGGCACCGACCATGTGGCATCCAATATGATTGTTGTGGTAGTCGGGTCGGATTGCTAAGGTCGGTCGGGTGAGTGACGGATGGATGGAGTTGAAGGGTATGGCAGGTGGCTGGGATTATGCTGGGAGTAGTGGTTGCTTTGGAGGTTTCTGTGATAGTCGAGGGAGCAGGCGTGGTCGTGGTGGTCTTGGCAGAACATGAAGAGGTTAGTTGTATTTCTGATTATGGAAGCGGTGTAGGTGACGAGAGGACGGGGTCGCGACATGGTGATGGCAGAGTAGGGTGGTCAGGGTGGTAAGAGTAGGGGAGTAGAAGTGGTGGTTTTCTACGGTGGATGGCCGGGTGATGGAGAGATGACAGCAAGGTGACAGTGTGTTAAGGCTGGCATAAGTGGTTTGTACTGTCCGTGTCGTGATGTCGACATGGACACAGGAACTGGGTTATAGTTTAGGCTTAAGATTTGTTATTGTGTCGGGGGTTTGTGTCCTGCGCGACACGGGTTTGGATGTCCGGGTGTGTCGGACGGGAAGAGACATATGTATATGTAAAGGAAAAATAAATAGTGGATGGGACACGAACACGGACACGGACATAGACACGATACACGAATTCTAGTTGTGGTGGTAGAGAAATTATGGAATAATAATGTGGATGAGTACCTTTTCTTATATAGGAGGTGGGAATTTTCAGTTGGATAAGGGTTAGGATTTATTTAAACCCAATTAGATAATTCAATTGTTAAATTTAAATCAATAAAATCAAATCTAACTTTAAATTCAATTCCAAATTAAATCTAGATCATCTCAACTCAAATTAAATATAAATTCTATCTTTAAACTATTTAAATTAAATCCATAAAATCTAATCAAAGATTTAAATTGCCATAATAATTTAAAAATATATTTTCTAAAAATACTTATAATAATAATTTTGAAAATAATAAATATTTTTAAATATCTTTTTGAATAATCAAATATTAATATTAATAAATTTCAAAAATGGAATTATATATATGAATTCAAATTCATGTACCTCATATGCAAGGAATATTTGCATAAAAATAGTTTTCTAAATTACCACTATTAAATAAGATAGCCTTTTATAATAAATAAAAGTAATAAGTTTTGGTCATCCCGATACGATATTTTTCACAACTTTAAGTAAAATACAAATACAAATAATTATTATATATATTATTTTGAACTATAAAAATAGAAAAAAATATTTTTCTAAAAATATGTACGCTCGCATATATTCGCACTCGTCGAGCAATTATGAAAAACAAAATTTTACGTACGACGTACAATGCAACTATAAAAATACAAAATAATAATCAGTACTAAATAAAAAATATAGTAGAAATTTAGGGGTTTTATAGCGGGCGAGCCATCATCTGCTCATTTCGGCGTTGCGCTTTTGTCACACTTGCCATAAGATAGCTGTGATCTTCTCTGCATTTTTCGAGCATGGGATCTGAGAGAGATGGCCAGGCATCAGCGGTCGAAGGGATCTTAAGGGCTTCATCGACGAGGGGGTCTGATACGCTGTCCCCTCCGTCGTGCTGCTCATCGCAGCCGCCTTAGGCAGCCATGTCCGTCGAGTCTTCTTCGATTTTATGAACCGCTTCGAAGGGATCGACTTCTCTTCTGAAAGAAGATCTTCAAAAGCTTGCTGGTCAATGCGTACGACGAACATCTTCTGAGAGGATCCCAGCAAGTCATCATCAGATTGCGTCACCAACTTCTCGTTGGAGGAGAAGGTAGTTCCCCAGCAGAGTCGCCATCTTGTTCGACATGACAAAAGGTTGACCAAACTTTTTGTATATTGAACGTAAAAAAGAGTACAATCAATTCTTATGAAAAAAAAATCTAAGTAAAAAATTTTCTAGGAAAGTGTGACGGTGGAGATCAAGCACTACATCGACTCCTTTACTCCATTGACGATCCAATGATGAAATGAGACTTGCTCTGACTTTCTGGTGCCTTCGATGGAACTCTAGGGTTGCCGATCAGGAGGATGTCGAAGTTGAAGATTTTGATAATTTTGTGGATCTTCTTCTCCTTGTTCGATCATGTTGTTGGGGGAAAACCTCTCCTATTTATAGGGGAGAGGGGAACATATGCGATGTGCATTAGGGTTTCGAGATATGAAGGAATCTGCCGTCCTTGTACGGTACGGGCTTCTGCAGTGTGACACGTGGCGGGTGTTGAGATTCTCCTCAAACGAGATCTCTGGTGGTTATCAAAATAACTGAAGGAGGTGACACATGGCTTGTGCCGATTTGCTTGTTCGGATGTAGCTGAGCAAATCTTAGAATTTTATCTCAGATTTGGATTCTGTGTAATCTTCGTCTGTAACGCCCCAGTCCCAAAATACGTAGGACTAGGAACGTAGACATGCCAGCCGTAGAATAAATATACGTAAGCTGTAAAATACAGTAGAACTATAAATAATCTCATCCACACAAAATAAATGAATAAAAGATATCATATAATGATAATGAATTATCTTGATATAATATGTTAGGCGGAGACAAATCCACTACCAACAAGTAAGAGAAAAATACATAAAAAATGAAATGAGTTTGGCGAGCGAAGCGAAGACGATCTAAGTGCAATACACCTCGAAAAAATAGCGATGATCACGGCTAGAGCTAGAACACCTGCGAAAGACAAGAGCACACACCTGGAGAGATAACCAGGTCATCAGAGGGATGTAACAAGACACATAATATCATGCCATATAAACTGAATAAATATTGCTCAAATAAATAAGGGTTGCATGCAATAGGGTACCTAACCGTACTATAGTGAATATGCAATAAAAACAAACCTTTGATGCATGGGCCGGATCAGGAATATCAGGAATCAGGATCGTATCTCCCACTGAAGATAACCGGCAATCAGGACCGTACCTCCCACTGGAGATAACCGGCTATCAGGACCGTACCTCCCATTGGAGATAACCGGTAATCAGGACAGTGCATATATGACCCATACATTAAGGAACTGTTCTTTCCACCCAATGTTTATTATGTTGTATCCACAACAGTAAACCTCTATAACCGCTAAGTCAAACTAGCATGCAATTCTATTAGCGGTTAATCCTATCGTACGGCTTATACGCACCGGTGGCCAGCCAGTCACGCATGTCCGTGTTCTACATGCGACACAACTTTGTGATACAACGTGTCAAGGCCAATGAATGCAACACACAAAGGTGGTCCCTTAAATCTAGGTTTAATGTGTAAGAAAAATAATACATAGCAGGAAATATAAATGAACAGTAAGTTCTAACAGGTTATGCCATGTATCACAGTTTATGTTGCATAAAGAAAATAATGAATAATGCATGAAATATGAGCTAAAATAAATAAACATAAAATGGCAAGGTGTCTTGCCTGAGGTCCTTGCTGGTGAAACCGACAATCCTGTTGGGTACAGAATAGTTACAGGGCTACACAAGATGAACTCAGACGATGTGACAAACTTCTAAAATAAAAACCAAAAATAAAATATTCTGGAAATTTTTTGGGAAAAATATATGATGTGTATTTTTCCGTCAGCATTCCGAAACTTTAAACGGTTCGTGATTCTGATTTCTGGTTCTCCCAGAATCTCAAAAACACTAAAACGTGTCAGATTTCGGACAACTGACACTCCACAAATTTTCTAGAAAATTAAGTTCTGAATTTATGAAAATAAAATTTATATTCAGAAAATATACCTCAATACGATTCCAACAAAAAAAAACTGGAGGTCAAACGGAGTTCAGAGTTGGGAGTTATGGTCATTCGAAGTCGCTACAACCTTTGAAAATTGAGGCTGAATTTATGACGAAAAAAAAGAGATAAATTTTGACAAGGATGGTTTGAAAGATGATTTTATTCATAGATTCGAAAGATATATATAATGGCTAGCAATTAGCAAATTATGATAGGATTAGAACTAAATCAATAAGGATGATTATGATTACCAACTAATTTGGATAGGAATAGGATTGGTTTAAATAAGAAACGATCTAATTACTGCTAGATATGATTCCAATAGGATAAAAATTTCTAATGGATAAATCTTCCCATAAATTTAAATCAAATAAATTATTTAAAAAACAAATCAATTTGATTGCAATCCTTTAAATGATCACCATAATAACTTTAAGTATTATTCTATATTATCAAATAATTCAAATCATATGAATCCAAATCCAAATCAAACTCAACATAATAACTTTAAAATAATATCTAATATTTATCAAAATAATTTAAATCAAATAATAAATAAATCATTTAATCAAATAATATTTTAAATCTAGATTAGACAAATTGTAATGCTCCAATTAGTCATCGTAAGTATTTTAAACAATATTTAAATTATCAACATAATTTAAAGTATAGTTGATAACCATCAAGATAATTTAAATAAATTCAAATATAATCAAATAACTGATTAACATATCAAAATAATACTCAATGTCATCAAATATTATAAAACTTACTTTTATAAATCTAAATCTTTATTTAAAAATAAATAGACAAAAAACCTTTTATCGCTCAATTTTTTTTTAAAACCAATTTTTAGAAGACCAAAAATAATAAAAACATATTTTATATTTCAAATAAAAAATTCGAGAACATTTTTTAGAAATATTATTTCAAACCATTATTTAAAACTAGTTTTTGGTAACAAAAGTAATCACAAAATATCTTTTACAAAATTTCTACAAAAATTACTTTTAAACACGAAATTAAAATATATAGATATAATTTAAAAAAATAATAATTTTGGGAAGATGAGTTACAAATCTACCCACCTTTGAAAATTTTCGTACTCGAAATTTAAGGACTGCTAGGATAGACAGACTTGGTTGATCGGTAAAAGGATAGTAAGAATTTGTGATAAGAGAAAATAGATGGAAGGGAAAAGATAATTTCTTTAATGAGAACATTAATCAATTTGGATGAAAAATAGAAGAAGTGAATGGATATGGCTTGATGTGCACGGACACGATGCACAAACACATTTGTAGGTGGAGAAAATTAATAAAACAGAGAATAATGGGCCTCTCCTTATATAGGAGGTGGAAGCTACTATTTAGATAAGGATTATGATAGTTGCAAACCCCTTTTTGATATCTCACTTTTAATTTTTAATCAATTTAAAACCGATTCAATCCAAATCCAAATCCAATCCAATTTCGAATTAAATCTGTATATATTCAAATCCAAATTTAATATTGATAACTTCCATATTTAAATTAAGCATATTAAAAGTAACAAGAAAATTTCAAATTTAAATACCCATAATAAGTTTAATGAAATAGAGAAATTCAAAATAAATTTTTATAAATAGTATAAAAATAATAATAAATAATTTTGAAAATTACAATAAATATTTGACTATTTGAAATACCTTTTTAATAAATTAAAATAATTACTAAAATAATTTTGAAAATTTAAAATATATACATGAATTGAATTTCATGTATTCGCATGCAATTAATATTTTACATAAAACATATTTTTCCAGTATAGTACATAAAAAGAGAAAAATATCATTTCTTAAATCATTACCTATACTTGTATAAATAAAAAGCATTTTTATAGTAATGAAAATAAAATATTTGACTAAATTTTTGCAAAAAATATTTATATGCAAATTATTTACTCTTTATGTATTTTGAAACAAAACTATTTACTATATTTACGTAACCTAAAATAAACTATTTTTGTAAAATAACTAAATAAATAAATATCACGTATGTACGTACTCGCATTTGTCGTATAAATATCCGTATAAAACAAATATATAAAAAATGTAGTAAAATTTTAGGAGATTTACATCCTACCCAACTTACAAGAATTTCGTCCTCGAAATTAAGAATAATAGGGGGTGGGTGAGACGGTCACATGGGTATATCGGTAATGGATACGATCAAGTCACTTGACGAGGCAAAGAAACAACGTTCAATGCAAACATGCATTAGAAAATCGCGATTTCAAATAATGGCGACATAAATCATGGATATGGCTAACTAACGTCAGAAGGAAAATGATTAGGGTTAAAGTTTAATCAAGATAACATACAATAGTACGGTATCAAGAGGAATAACGTAGAGACCTTTAAGATTTGGTTCTTAGGAGAACGATTAGATTCACTCCTAATTTAAGTGATTAGAAGGTCATGATAGGGCCGAGAAAAGGACGAGTAGTTTAGGATGAAGATATAACAACATCGAGTGAGAATGGTCATAGTCGATAGGAAGTTCTAGTATAACGCCTGCGTCCTTCTAAAATAGTTGAAGGCGAAAGCAATATAGAGTTCGAAGGAGACGTTATCGAATACGAATACGTGGTTCAAAGGCGACAGAATAATTCAAAAGGAGTTGCCAAGGCAGTCGCGGATGGGACTCTAGAGGGCAAGTTTAGCTATGTCCCCATCCACGTAGAACGATAGATAAAAGCGAACCAAAGTGCACTCGGTTGATCAGACCATTATGTACCGGTTCTGATTAGACAATCTGTTAGTGGAGGCCTGTCACGCCCCGATCTCGCAGAGTCCTTTTCGTCCTCGCTTCGGGCTCTTTGGGACCGTTCGTCCTCGCTAAGGCGTGATGCCGTGCAAGCCTAAGTTGCGCTTGCACAAGGCCAAGACCTGAAACAAGACAAGATAACAAGTTTGACAATACGTAGCGGAACGTATCGCAGATAATTGAAGCAGCAGCGGACATATTTCAGAATAGAAGCATTGAACACAATGGTAACAAGAACATTTCTCTTTATTGATTTCATTTGAACAGATTACAAGCTCTCAATTCTCTCTGATACAATGTTACATTCTCTCAGAAATAATACAGATTACAATGATCCCGTTCCCATACATTACATCCTTTTATATACAAAACCAAACTCTTGCACAGATGTCATCTCTTGGCATCTCTTCTGATTTCTGGCTCCTGAGGATGAGGCACAGGCTATCGCTTCGGGCTATCCTTTTCGATGCAAGGTGCACCTGCATGCAGACTGATGGTGGGTCAGTATATCAGCATACTGGTGAATGGTGTGAACAAAGAGCTACATTTAACTGAAACGATCACTGTTTATTTAGTGGGAAAACGTTTCTTGTGATGTGATCTTGCTAGTTTTACCTAGATTCATTCCATGCATACAGAGTCAGTTTACATATCTTTTGAAAACACATCTTTGAAAAGCCAACATTTGTTTCACTTCATTTCATCTCAAGCATACAGGGGACTATTCAATTCTAGCACGATGAGTATTCATTTGTGCAGTGCGCAGCATGTTTCATGAGCATATCATTTCTTTTATTCGAGCAACTGATAGGGACAATGACAAGCATGATACATTATCTTTTCTTTTGTGGAACATAGCATTTCTTGGTAACAGATTAATCTTTCAAGCAATTCATCTAGCAAACTTAAGCAATACATGTGTATCACTTTTCAGTGATTCTTACCATAGCCGACCGTCCATCCCTGCACAAGACAAGGATTAGCATAAACATGATAAAACCATCATTTTCTATATGATCTAAACTCTTGAGGCACATTTGATCTATCAGGCACATTTAATCTATTGGCGATTATTCATTTAGTCCATCAGATAACAAATAACAGATAACAGAGCCGAAGCCCCCATACAAAAGAGCCGAAGCCATAACAGAGCCGAAGCCCCCAGATAGTGGAGCCGAAACCCCCAGATAGTGGAGCCGAAGCCCCCAGATAGTGGAGCAGAAGCCCCCAGATAGTGGAGCAGAAGCCCCCAGATAGTGGAGTCGTCGCCCCCAGATAACAGATAACAGAGCCGTAGCCCCCTGATAGTGGAGCCGTCGCCCCCAGATAACAGATAACAGATAACATACCGACACCCATTTTCACATGGATGCCCTCTGCGATAGACATACATTTGCAAGCAAGCAGTTGAGCAGTTCTACTTCTTATACATGCAGGTTATCTAGTTTCTTGTACTAGCAAGGCAACAAGTCTTCTTATTAGCATGCAGATTAATTCTTTCTTAGCATACAGGTTCTCTCTTTCCTTGTTCTTAGCATGGCAACGTGTGAAATCTCTTACAAGCATACAAACTGGTTACCATCTTGTTATTAGCATGACAAGGTTCTCTTTATCAAGGCAACATTCATTTCTTAGCAAGGCAACGTCTGAAATCTCTTAAAGCATACTCAATGATTAACCATCTTGTTATTAACAAAAGCATTCAATCAAAAACTCAGATTCTTAAGGCGCAAGCGAATCAGCAAATGAGACTTCGTCCACTCACCCAGATTAATCGTCTTCTGTTGCAGAGCCAGCAATCCGATCTTTCTGTTTATCTAGTGCCTTCGCGGAGCGGGGCACTACAAGGCCTCCAATAACATATGTCATGAACAAGCTTGATGAAGAATTGATCTTGCAAAAACTAGGCTACATTAGCATCATTAGTCTAGAGAGTAAAAATATAGGCACGTGAGATTAAGATTGAAATAGAGTAGAATTAGTTCAAACTCCTTAAGACTCTAAGTTACATCCTGTGTTGGTCTCCATATAGTCGTCCGACAGCCTTCTTGTCCAAGTCCTTGGTTGACTAGATGAGTTAGGGTCCTCTAAATTCTAAAATTTAAGTAAACTTGCTAATATAGGTCACAAGGACAAAGGGATTGCTAGGTCATAAGGCATTCTATCCAACTTAAAAATTAAACTAATGGTGTTTTGGGGACAAAAGTAACACGTCTAACTAGTAGGGGTCACCTTCCTAACCTCTAGCAAGCACGAAGAGGAGATAAGAATAATGATAGAAGGAATCAAGCAAGATGCAGTCGATGAGTCAGACGATAGTTCGAATATGGAATCGAGGAAAGAGGTCAAGTATGTGGATGAGATCCTAGACTTCTAATCATATTCGCAGGCTTGCTTGGTACGGTAAAGTAACCAAACAACTTATCTTGACCTGCATGGGCCACCACAAAAATATGTAACGCCCAGTCCCAAAATACGTAGGACTAAGAACGTATACATGCTAGCCGTATAATAAATATACGTAAGCTGTAAAATACAGTAGAACTATAACTAATCTCATCCACACAAAATAAATGAATAAAAGATATCATATAATGATAATGAATTATCTTGATACAATATGTTGGGCGGAGACAAATCCACTACTAACAAGTAAGAGAAAAATACATGAAAAATGAAATGAGTTTGGCGAGCGAAGCGAAGACGATCTAAGTGCAATCATCCTCGAAGAAATAGTGATGATCACGGCTAGAGCTAGAACACCTGCGAAAGACAAGAGCACACACCTGGAGAGATAACCAGGTCCTCAGAGGGACGTAACAAGACACATAATATCATGCCATATAAACTGAATAAATATTGCTCCAATAAATAAGGGTTGCATGCAATAGGGTACCTAACCGTACTATAGTGAATATGCAATAAAAACAAACCTTTGATGCATGGGCCGGATCAGGAATATCAGGAATCAGGACCGTATCTCCCACTGAAGATAACCGGCAATCAGGACCGTACCTCCCACTGGAGATAACCGGCTATCAGGACCGTACCTCCCATTGGAGATAACCGACAATCAGGACAGTGCATATATGACCCATACATTAAGGAACTGTTCTTCCCACCCAATGCCTATTATGTTGTATCCACAATAGTAAACCTCTATAACCGCTAAGTCAAACTAGCATACAATTCTATTAGCGGTTAATCCTATCGTACGACTTATACGCACCGGTGGCCAGCCAGTCACGCATGTCCGTGTTCTACATACGACACAACTTCGTGATACAACGTGTCAAGGCCAATGAATGCAACACACAAAGGTGGTCCCTTAAATCTAGGTTTAATGTGTAAGAAAAATAATACATAGCAGGAAATATAAATGAACAGTAAGTTCTAACAGGTTATGCCATGTATCACAGTTTATGTTGCATAAAGAAAATAATGAATAATGCATAAAATATGAGCTAAAATAAATAAACAGCAAATGGCAAGGTGTCTTGCCTGAGGTTCTTGCTGGTGAAACCGACAATCCCATTGGGTACAGAATAGTCACAGGGCTACAAAAGATGAACTCAGACGATGTGACAAACTTCTAAAATAAAAACCAAAAATAAAATATTCTGGAAATTTTTTGGGAAAAATATATGATGTGTATTTTTCTGTCAACATTCTGAAACTTTTAACGGTTCATGATTCTGATTCCTGGTTCTCCCAGAATCTCAAAAACACTAAAACGTGTCAGATTTCGGACAACTGACACTCCACAAATTTTCTAGAAAATTATTCCGAATTTATGAAAATAAAATTTATATTCAGAAAATATACCTCAATACGATTCCAACAAAAAAAACTGGAGGTCAAACGGAGTTCAGAGTTGGGAGTTATGGTCATTCGAAGTTGCTACAACCTTTGAAAATTGAGGCTGAATTTATGACCAAAAAAAGAGAGAAATTTTGACAAGGATGGTTTGAAAGATGATTTTATTCATAGATTCGATAGATATATATATATAATGGCTAGCAATTAGCAAATTATGATAGGATTAGAACTAATTCAATAAGGATGATTATGATTACCAACTAATTTGGATAGGAATAGGATTAGTTTAAATAAGAAACGATCTAATTAATGCTAGATATGATTCCAATAGGATAAAAATTTCTAATGGATAAATCTTCCCATAAATTTAAATCAAATAAATTATTTAAAAAATAAATCAATTTGATTGCAATCCTTTAAATGATCACCATAATAACTTTAAGTATTATTCTATATTATCAAATAATTCAAATCATATGAATCCAAATCCAAATCAAACTCAACATAATAACTTTAAAATAATATCTAATATTTATCAAAATAATTTAAATCAAATAATAAATAAATCATTTAATCAAATAATATTTCAAATCTAGATTAGACAAATTGTAATGCTCCAATTAGTCATCGTAAGTATTTTAAACAATATTTAAATTATCAACATAATTTAAAGTATAGTTGATAACCATCAAGATAATTTAAATAAATTCAAATATAATCAAATAACTGATTAACATATCAAAATAATACTCGATGTCATCAAATATTATAAAACTTACTTTTATAAATCCAAATCTTTATTTAAAAATAAATAGACAAAAAACCTTTTATCGCTCAATTTTTTTTAAAACCAATTTTTAGAAGACCAAAAATAATAAAAACATATTTTATATTTCAAATAAAAAATTCGAGAACATTTTTTTAGAAACATTATTTTAAACCATTATTTAAAACTAGTTTTTGGTAACAAAAGTAATCACAAAATATCTTTTACAAAATTTCTACGAAAATTACTTTTAAACACGAAATTAAAATATATAGATATAATTTAAAAAAATAATAATTTCGGGAAAATGAGTTACAAATCTACCCACCTTTGAAAATTTTCGTACTCAAAATTTAAGGACTGCTAGGATAGACGTACTTGGTTGATCGGTAAAAGGATAGTAAGAATTTATGATAAGAGAAAATAGATGGAAGGGAAAAGAGAATTTCTTTAATGAGAACATTAATCAATTTGGATGAAAAATAGAAGAAGTGAATGGATATGGCTTGATGTGCACGGACACGATGCACAAACACATTTGTAAGTGGAGAAAATTAATGAAACAGAGAATAATAGGCCTCTCCTTATATAGGAGGTGGAAGCTACTATTTAGATAAGGATTATGATAGTTGCAAACCCCTTTTTGATATCTCACTTTTAAATTTTAATCAATTTAAAACCGTTTCAATCCAAATCCAAATCCAATCCAATTTCGAATTAAATCTGTATATATTCAAATCCAAATTTAATATTGATAACTTCCATATTTAAATTAAGCGTATTAAAAGTAACAAGAAAATTTCAAATTTAAATACCCATAATAAGTTTAATGAAATAGAGAAATTCAAAATAAAATTTTATAAATAATATAAAAATAATAATAAATAATTTTGAAAATTATAATAAATATTTGACTATTTGAAATACCTTTTTAATAAATTAAAATAATTACTAAAATAATTTTGAAAATTTAAAATATATACATGAATTGAATTTCATGTATTCGTATGCAATTAATATTTTACATAAAACATATTTTTCCAGTATAGTACATAAAAAGAGAAAAATATCATTTCTTAAATCATTACCTATACTTGTATAAATAAAAAGCATTTTTATAGTAATAAAAATAAAACATTTGACTAAATTTTTGCAAAAAAAATATTTATATGCAAATTATTTACTCTTTATGTATTTCGAAAACAAAACTATTTACTATATTTACGAAACCTAAAATAAACTATTTTTGTAAAATAACTAAATAAATAAATATCACGTATGTACGTACTCGCATTTGTCGTGTAAATATCCATATAAAACAAATATATAAAAAAATGTAGTGAAATTTTAGGGGGTTTACATCGTCCGAGATTTAAATCAATCTGCATTTATCAACTTATCAATCCCAATCTTATCTTTGAGAGAGGTGGTTTAAGCAAGCCGTTTAGGTGGGACAATGTCGTCTGTACTTCAGGCAAGGCCGGTTACACTTCTTGGGCTACGAGTAGACTGTGCTTCTGGAGGCGACGGAGCCTCTATGCTTTAGGGCGACAAGTGGACTATGTTTCGAAGACAATGGGCCTATGTGCTTTTAGGGGCAACGAGTAGGCTGTGTTTCGGGTAAAGTCATTGTGCTTTAGGGCGACGAGTAGGCTGGGCATTCAGATAGACCATTTTACTGTGCTTTAGAGTAGCAGTCGGTCTTGTGCTGGAGGCAAATGGTGTCTCCCAAGTCTTTGTTAAGAAAATAGGGCCGTTGAACGGGCCGGGTACTTGGATCGAAGCAGCTGTCTGCGCTTCTGAGAGGGGGATGTACTTTCTGCACCTTGGAAGCAAAGGCACACAGTGGGGTGCCTGCGCCTCCGGTTGGAGACATCTTTGGCTTTTAGTTCTTTTTTCAGGAGAAGTAAATGACTACCCTTGAATGCAGACTCCTTCTTAATTGCCATTGTTAATTGGGAAATTCCAAGGAGCATTTGAACAGTTTGGAGACTCACTTGAATGGGCCTATTAATTGAGACTGATTGTGCCGAGTCCTAGGTGTTAGGGTTATATACTAAAAGCATCACTTTTTTAGTAACCTTATTTCCTTAAATTTTGAATGAGAATCATATGGGCAAATATTTGCATATTGTATTTGTTGCAAGTGTTAATGCAAATGTCTGATATTCTATATTGTAGATAATATGGTGTGTGGTGTCACACAGAAGATCATATTATCAGTTCCCTATGGAGTATATAAATAGTTCACAACCTAGATGGACTTGGACAATCTATTGGAAATGTTGTAGTGTAATCTGGTATTAGTCTATCTTGACTATAGGTTTACACTAGTACACTTTGTGTGTATTGAACAGGACCACTTGAGGTTGTTCTTTTTGTACTGACTACATAAGAGAACAAACACCTATGTTATTATGGATGCTTGTGCTCTTAACCCGGATATAATAACGGACATATATATGCAGTGTGCATTATTTTGACTCATAAAAGAGTGAGATTCATTATGGATCGACAACCTCTATGAATTGGGTAATAATATTGTATGTATGATGGGTGTAGGAGCGTAAAAAGTGCTTCAAAGAAAGAGTCATCTCATTCATAAGTGATCTGCTTTACGCCTAGCAGAACGGGTAATTTTTTTACGCCCAAGACTAGGCTAATCAATTTACACCTAAGAAGGCTGATCATTTTACGCTCGGGTCTACACCCATAATTTTACGCCAAGGACAGAGCAGCCACTTTTACGCTGGACAAAGCTGTCAAGTCTTGCATTTAATGCAAACTCTGACATGAAGATATTAATGATGGCATATATCACAGAATTCAAAGGGATTTGTTTTACACAGAGACCAATGTTGTCGTTTAGTGTGTGGATTGAGCTACTTTACGCTCACACTACGGCTTCTTTTATGCACGAGGACTATACGAGCTTTTACGCTCAACAGTTGACGTGTGCGTAAAGTCTATTTGAGCTATTTTTACGCTCAAGGTTATTTAACAACCACTTTACGCGGGAAGTCTACGTCAAAGCTACTTTACGCTCAATCTATTGCTTTACGCTCAGAGTACATTGAGGCTATTTTTACGCCATGTTCTTTCTGATCAATTTGGAACGTGGTTTGCCTACGTGGCTTTTATGCCACACATCCCGAAGAACGTGTGTACGTGCATCCTATTCTTACTGAATTGATGGGACACGTGTCAACGTATACAGAGGATGACTTTGATCATGGGTGGCGGTTGTTAGCGTAAAGGAGGAACTTTTGCTGAGTTTTTACGCACCAGAGCCCAAGTCTATAAATAGACTTATTTTTTTCATAAGACACACAGAGAGACAAGAGAGAATACAGAGATTAGAACTTCGAGATTTTGATTCTCCAGAGCATTCTTCTTCAACTTTTCTTTCAGAACAGAGTGAAGCAAAGCAGGAAAGCATTCGGCCTCGCCATCAGTGCCCAAGTACGTCGATACCTTTCTGGTGACTTAGTTCTTCCAAGTTGTTCTACTTCAAGCAGTGATCTTCATCATCATCATATGGTACAAGGAACAAAGTGATCATTTACAGATCAGACTTCCATAACAATACTTTACTAGAATCAAATTTGTACTTCTTGTACTTTTTCTCGTTTTATTTTCAAAAGCTAATTTTCCTGGCATTTTTGTTAAGTGAAACAAAATGGCGACTCTGCTGGGGACGACCTTCTCCTCTAATGAGGAGGCGATTGCTCAATATGATGATGTTTCGGTCGGTTCGACCAAGAAGACTCTGGTTGTGCACTTCGACCAGACTGCCTATGAAGAAATGCTCCGAACTGGGGGTGGTTCTCGCCACTTCAATGTTCAAAAGTCTCGCAAAGTACGAAAAGTTTGGATTCCCAAATTCAAAGTGGTTTCTGATCTCTCTGTTGCTTCTGATGACAAGGGAATTCTTTCCACTCCTGTCGTAGGGGCTCCCGTTCGTAACGAGGCAGTCCTTACTTCAGAGTTGCACTCAAAGTGTGACGATTTATCTCCTGTTTGTAACGGTGAAGATAATCAGGTTTCACGCCCACTGCGTAAGAATCAAGTTTTACGCTCAGTGGGTGAGAACCAAATTTTACGCTCAGTACATAAGAATGAATCTCCCATTCGTAATGGGGCAGACTCTCAAGTTTATGCTTCTGAGTGTAAGAATCAGTCTCCCGTCGGTGACGTGGTAGGCCCAAATAAATTACGCTCCTCGCGTAAAGCAAAATCTCCCGTCTGTGACGTGGTAGATAATCAATTTTTATGCTCCACACGTAAAGGTAAGTCTCCTGTCTTTGACAGTGTAGATAAAATTCATAACGATGTTTGTACATCTAATGTGAATATACCTAAACGTGTGCAGCATAAAATTATCGTTGGTAAAGCTTCTGTCCTACACCAACAACCTTCTTATACTGCTTTACGCAAAGTATCAAACTTACAAATTACACGCCAAGAAAATGGAGTCCTTCGTGCTAAATCTCAAGATTTACGCACACAACTCCAAACGCGTAAAAATATACAGTTTGGTTCTGCGAATGCAGCCAGTAATCTTCTTTATACACAAGGGACTAAACGTTTTTCTACCCCAAATGTAATAAAGAAGAATACTCCATCTGTTCCTTCTGATTTACGTAAATTGCTAATGCAAAAACGTAAGAACAGACAATCTCCGGTAATATTCCCCTAAGAAAAACATCATTGTAAATATCACCAGGTTGTGATCAACTGTTGTTGTTCGGCTTCAAAACGGTCAGTTTTTGATCGTTTAAGTTTTAAATCGCCTCAACATCAAGCTGAAGACCAAGAACATGAGCTGTCACATGTGTCAGTCAACATGGCATCTCATACTAACAAAGGACGACATCCAAGACGGAATATGTCCCAAACCCCAGGTCAACAACAGTTCAACAGGCTTCTTGATTCCTTTGAAGGAGTATATCAGAATACTCGATCAAGAAGACAAAGACAATTGCAGACTTCTGATTCAGAAGCTGGAGGTACTCAATCTTTTGAGTTTGATACCGATAGTGTGGATTCATACTTCTATACTAATCCCTCTATATCTTCAAGAGAGGTTGAATCCTACGCTGTTGGAGATGAACCAGAGACGTCTTCTGCTAATACGGAACAACGTCTCACTGCCGTGGAGCAATCATTGAAAGACATGCTTAACATGTTGCAAAGCATGCATCAGATAATTTTGAATCAGCAAACTGCTCAACCTATAGTAATAACTCCGGTACCAGTAGCAGCACAAACTCAAGATAGTCAAGGGGCTGATATACCTTTGAATATTTAAGAGCCTGCTGTTAATCAAAATTCTGCATCTCCAGATCCCATCATTCCAGAAGATGTACCACCTCCAGTGGGGGTTACGGTACATCCAACGACTATTCAATCAAATGTGCTTCCTCAAACCAGTGAAGCCATTCAAGCAGTGCGTGAACTCAAAGCACAGTTTGAAGTTTTGAGGCACAAAGATCAGCTCCAGAGGTTAGGGATTAAGCAACCTTATCCTCCTCATTGGAATGATGTACCCTTCCCATCGAAGTTCAAGCCGCAATCCATGGTTTTATTCGATGGAAAAGCATCTCCCAGTCAATATATCAATTACTTTGATATTATGACTGTACACTTGCAGAAAAATGATGCTATTCTCACTCGAGTGTTCATCGGGTGCCTGATGGGTTCAGCTTACGACTGGTATCGTAGCTTACCCGATAACTCTATTTCGTCTTTTGACGAATTCAAGGCAATGTTTCTCTCCCGCTTCTATGAAGGAGGTATGGACATGAATATGTTCTCCTTGATAGAAATCAAACAAAAGAAGAAAGAAGATACTCGGACGTTCATTGAACGCTTCCGACAGGCTACTCTAAAGATGCCTCCTGGTATGCCAGATTCAGCGTTGATTGATACATGCAAGATGAATCTGCGACCATCCATTGCTGTCTTCATAGGTTCCCAATTCACAGATTGGGCTTCGTTTATCATAGCAGCAGTTTCTGTCGAGACCAATGGTAGGTTGGCTCGTGAATACGGGATGATTTTTGCTTCAGAAGATAAAAGGAAGAAAAGTAATCCTGGTAATAATCCTGGCAATCGTAATGTGAAAGGAAAAGATACTCTTATGGTCAATCTTTCCAAGAACAAAACGATGCCAAATAATCAGGAATCTTCCAGGCCAAAGGAAGAATACTCTTTTGACGAAAGTGATATCCCAGGGATATTTCAATGTCTGGTGAAAAGTGGCAAACTTTAGATTCCGGAGCCAAAGAGGCCTAATGAGGTGAATCTGACCGACAATCCTAAATACTGTATCTATCATAGATACATTAATCATCCTACCAGTGCTTGCTATGTCTTGAAAAAGAAAATCTAAGAGCTGATAAATGGTGGTGCTATCGCTTTAACCAATGATGACCATACGGTTACAACCAACATGGTTTCTCTTCAGTTCGGGGATTTTCCTCCACAGCAAGTCCCAGACGGAATTATCCCAATCCCAAAGGCGACAATGAAGATTGTGAATATCCCGCCTGCCAGGGAAGAAAATGCAGGATTGCTGCCACTCACCCTAAAGAATGGTGAAATCATGTGGGTACATCCTGACTTAATACCTGAGTTGGGAAATGAAGGTAAAACTTCAAAATCCAAGAAAGGTAAGAAAGTCAAAACCTGCAACATGATTTCTCATGTTATTCCAGATCCTGATGACTTGGATCACCTGTGGGATGACCTTCCTCTAGAAGACAGGCTGAAAGGACTAAATATCTGTCCTCCAAGTCTAGCTCCTCCTACCAAGCTCAAGCTTACTCATCAGCAGTGGCTAGCCATAAATAGTATTCCTTTATACTTGGCACAACAAGTCTTTGCTGCTTATGAAAAGGCTCCAACATGGATTTTTCCTCGTATCCTGAATCCTTCTCCTCCCGTAACTACAGAGACGTTTATGCTTTATTCTCCTGTAGTTACAGAGATCTCTTTCTCTTCCTCTGTTGAAACACCTGTTAAAAGTCTGCTGCCCACTCATTTGTATAGTTAGTAATCCGTTCATCTCATGAAGAAGATGGGTTATGACTTTTAAAAGGCAGAGGGTTTGAATTATGATAAAGGAATACGACTTCCTTTACAGATTCAAAATCAAAACTCTACTGTTAGATTGGGTTCTGAAGTCCCTCATAATAGTCCTCACAAGAAGAAGGCTAGGGAAAGGAAGACTAAATCCTGTAATATGGTACTTCCTTCTCTTGAGTCTGAAGAAAAAACTTTTGCTGGTACACGATCTGGAAAAGAGTACCACAAAGACTATGAGGGATCCTCCAAAGAAGCAGAAGACGTAGTGGAATCACTACCAGCTCAACCTTCTCCTGTTCCCGCTAAACTTTATGTGGTTGAAAAGGGAAAACAGAAAGCAGTACGCTTTGATACCCCATTGAAGTCTGCTTCCAATCAGGGGGTGGTGATGAAGCCTTACAAATTTGACATTCTAGCTCAGTTAGCCAATACTCCGGCTAGACTATCTATATTTGAACTGCTTTGCCTTTTCAGAGAAAGCAGAGAGACTTTGAGCGAAGCTTTACTTCAAGCAGATTCATGCTTGGCTCAACTCAAGACTCCTGATAATATACCAGTGTCATGTCCGCAATGTCATAGTTTGATGGAAGCAATTCCCAACATTACCTTTACACAATATGCTATTGAAACACAACAAGCATGATAGGCCTTTGTGCTACACTGGATATATCGGATCCACTAAAATTGACAGGATTTACATTAATCCTGGGTCTTCAATTAGTATAATTCTTCAGAGTATGCTAAGACCCCTGAGGATTCCTACTAGTGAGCTGACTTATACTAGTACTATGATAGTCGGTTTTAACTCTGGCAAGAGCAAACCACTGGAGAAGATTCGTCTGCAGATTCAGATTGGTGATCTTCGAACTATGGTAACTTTCTATATTATCAACTCGGACGTATCCTACAATATTCTTCTTGGAAGACCGTGGATTCATGAGCACAATATTGTGCCTTCAACTCTTCACCAATGTTTCAAGTATGTAGACTCCCAAGGAGTTGTGAAAACTGAGTTCGCTGATATTAATCCGTTCAAGGGTGTCGAAGCCTACTTCTCTGATTCAAGGCTTTATAAACAAGAGCATGTGAAAGAGATATCAGACATGGCTGAAGATCAATCATTATCTGAGGATCAGTCTATTAATGAAGATCCGCCAGAGGAGCAACCTTTGAAGATCATAGTCAAGGGACGAATTCCAACCTGTCAATGATCAACCTTTGATAATCAAGGTTAAAGGAAGAACTCAAACTTCATCTGAGGAATCAATAAATATTCCTGCTAAGAGCCAAGTTTAACCTTTTATGATCAAGGTCAAAGGGCGTACTTCTTGTACGAATGATCCAGATTCACCATTGATGGTCAATCTTGGCAAATCTACGCAGAAGACGGATGATGGTCCACTGTTGATTAATCCGAAGCGTAGCAATCGGATTGTAAATGATGTAAATATTGATCATTCTGTACTTTTTGATATCAATAAAAATTTCCTGTTCGAGTATATGGCTGTCAAGTTTATTGAGAGAATGACTTTATCTTCTGATAATCAAAGTCATCAATATAAAGACAACATAGAACCGGAAGAAACTTTATACATTGATCATAAGGAGAATTCTTTTCCTCCTCATGTCGATGTCGGACCTTATGCTCAAAGGTTCCTAACATCTTCTCCCTATCTACTTCCTGTAGTCGCTTCATCACAAGCTTGCATAACTTTCAGACATCACAAAGAATCCTATTTCGTGGTTCCGTCTGATAAGAAAAACAAGCGTCAAATTGTGTTTGGTCTGGCTAGAAATATCCCTGTTGCTCAGACAGATGATCTGAAAGATAAAGATAAAGGAAGAATCCAAATTGACAAATACAGTCAACAATCTATCAAGATTATCCAGAATATGGGATATGATTTGAAGACTATGCAAGGTCTTAATCAAGGCAAGGGTAGACGACTACCATTATACGGTGATCCATTTTACCAGAAGACTCGTCATGGGTTGGGATATGATCCGTCCCACATGTTTAATGACGATATACAAGAAGAATTCTCTTCTAGCTCTTCGCAATCATCAGATTCGGAAGAAATTCTATTCATCGAATCCGATATGTCTCGTTCCTCATATTGTGAATCTGGGCAAATATTCTCAGTCAATATGGTTCAAGCCGATGATGAATCAGAGCCTTTTGAGAATGATCCTTGGGCTCAACAGACGGATACTCAATGGAAACTTCGTTTTGAACAGCGACAGCCACCTACAGAAGATGAAGTTATCCAGATTGATGTTGGAGATAGAATTACGTCCAAACCAATATTCATCAGTAAGAATCTTTCTGAAGATGAAAAGAAAGAGCTGATAAAACTTATCAAAGATTACATTGACATCTTTGCATGGAGTTATGAGGATATGCCAGGGCTAGATCCAAAAGTTGCTACTCATAAACTCAACATTTTGCCTAATGTCAAGCCTGTAAAACAACAGCAATGGCACTTTAGACCAGATATGATGGATGCAATTGAAGCAGAAGTCAAAAAGCTGATTACATGTGGCTTTGTTCGTGAAGAACAACACCCAGATTGGGTGGCCAATATTGTTCCTGTTATGAAGAAGAACGAAAAAGTTCGAGTTTGTATAGATTATCGAGATCTTAATACGACTTATCCAAAGGACGAATTTCCACTTCCCATTACTGATGTCATGATAGACAATACATGCGGTTTTGAACGTATATCTTTCATGGATGGATTCTCAGGATATAATCAGATCAAGATGCATCCAGAAGATGAGAAGCATACATCTTTTCGAACACCCCTTGGGGTTTACTGCTATACGGTTATGCCGTTTGGTCTTAAAAATGCCGGTGCCACATGTCAACGGGCTATGCGTAATATCTTTCAAGAACATCTACGAAAAATAGTTGAATGCTACGTAGATGACATTGCTGTTAAAAGTCGGTCAAAGAATGATCACATTCAGGACTTGAAGACAGTATTTGAATTGATGCGCCAACATCAATTGAAAATAAACCCTACTAAGTCTTTCTTAGGGGTTTCTAGTGGCAAGTTTTTAGGATTTGTCATTACCTCTCAAGGTATCCATGTTGATCCTGATAAGGTTAAAGCAATTCTTGAAATGCGTCCTCCTCGTAATCTGAAAGAACTCTGTGGCTTTCAGGGCCGTATTGCTTATATCAGAAAATTTATATTTAATCTTTCTGGGAGATGTCAACCTTTCTCCCGTCTATTAAAGAAAGGGGTATCTTTCATCTGGGATAAAGCGTGTCAAGAAGCCTTCAATGACATTAAGCAATATCTTACAAACCCGCCTGTTCTGGTACCTCCGGTAATAGGAAGACTATTTTTGCTATATGTTCGAGCCTTGGATCATTCACTTGGCGCCCTTCTGGCACAAAAAAGTGATATGGGTCATGAACAAGCAATATATTATCTGAGCAGAATGATGGTCGGAGCTGAACACAGATATACTCCTGTGGAAAAGGAATGTCTAGCTTTGGTTTTTGCCGTCCAAAAGACAAGGTATTATGTCACTGGACAGACTATTCATGTCATCTCCAGAATAAATCCCATTCGGGTATTGATGAGAAAATCGAGCATTCTTAATTCCAGGTTAGCTACCTGGGCGATGTTGCTCACTCCTTATGACATGGTTTATGTGCCTCAAAAATCAGTGAAGGGCCAAGCGTTAGCTGATTTCTTAGCTGCTCATCCTATACCTGAAACTTCGAAGTTATATGAAGACATTCCAGACGAAGTAGTGGATTGTAACATGACTTTGAAGAATGATATATGGCAATTATATTTTGATGGAGCATCACGAGTGGGACCTAAAGGCAATATTGTCTCTGGGGTAGGAATTGTCTTAGTTTCTCCTGACAAAATGGTCATATACCGTGCCTATTCTCTTAATGAGCCATGCTCTAACAATGTAGCAGAATATAATGCTCTATTGATTGGTCTCCAAGTAGCAAAACAATTGGATATTGAATTCTTAGAGGCTTATGGAGATTCTCAATTGATCGTTAATCAAGTTAGAGGGACTTATGAAGTCAGAAATCCTGATCTCATCCCCTATCATCAGGTGGTAGTCGAGTTGGTCCTATCATTCAAAGGATTCTTCATTGAATTTGTACCACATTCTCAGAATGTGGAGGCTGATACTTTTGCCAGTTTAGCTGCAGACTTAGCTGTCCCAATCCGAAGGCAAAATACAATTACTTTGTTGGACCGAGACTTGTTCTTGTGAAGAGTAATCTGCATATTGAACAAAGTTATATTACAGAGGCAAGTTTCCAGCAGAAAGATTGGAGAACTCTATTCGTTGATTATGCAGTTCATGGGATTTTGCCTGAAGATCCTAAAGAAGCTGCATCAATTAAGAGACGATCGTTTCGATTCTATTATGATTCGTCTTTACATATGCTATATTGTCGTTCATATGACGGACTCTTGCCGCGCTATCTCTCAGAAAGTGAAGCCAAACAAACACTGCGTGAGGCTCATGATGGTGTCTGTGGTGCTCATCAACCGGGTCCAAAGTTGCAAGATCGCATTCGAAGAATAGGGTATTATTGGCCCTCTATGATAGCAGATGCTGTAGACTATACCAGAAGATGTAAAGCATGTCAGATTTATGCTGATTTTATTCATTAGCCGTCTGAATTTCTACATCCTACAGCAGCCTCCTGGCCTTTCGAAGCTTGGGGTATAGACATCATTGGTCCTATTAACCCTCCTTCTGTCAAAGGACATCGGTTTATACTAGCTATAACCGATTACTTTTCAAACTGGGCAGAAGCAGTTCCCCTTGCTGAAGTGAAAATATCTAATGTAATCAGCTTCATTAAACATCATGTCATTTATCGCTTCGGGATTCCTCGACGAATAATTTATGACAATGGACCACAATTTGCCAGTCAGGCATTTTATCGGTTCTGTGACAAAAATCGAATTCAAAATCTGGCTTCTACGGCTTATAATCCAGCTGCTAATGGTTTAGCTGAAGCCTTCAACAAAACGATCATCAAACTTTTCAAAAAGTTTGTCTCTTCTAATAAAAGAGATTAGAATGAGAAGCTTGGAGAATGTTTATGGGCATATCGAACAACGGTCCGGACTCCTACTGGTTTTACACCATTTTTACTAGTTTATGGATGTGAAGCTGTCCTCCCATTGGAAATCCAGATCCCTTCTCTTTGAATTGCTATTGCTAATGAGCTAACCACAGAAAATAATGATCGCTTATGACTCCAAGAACTTGAAGGATTGGATGAGAAGCGTCTTCAAGCACAACAGCATATTGAGCTATATCAAGCCCGTATATCTCGAACTTTTAATCGTAAAGTCAAGGAGAGGGTATTTAAAGTTGGCGAGTTTGTATTAGCTGTTCGGAGACCAATGGTGATGACTCACAAAAGCAAAGGGAAATTCCTAGCGAAATGGGAAGGCCCGTATGTAATTGAATCCGTGTTCTCCAATGGTGCCTATCGGTTGTCAAAACCCAATGGAGATCTACTCATGCTGCCGATCAATGGCAAATTTCTTAAGAAATACTATGTATAAAAAGAGAAGACAGAACAAAAATAAAACTTCTTTTATTATTAATTTTGTTCAAGATAAAAGATTAAGGACGAGGGCCACTCCCTTCCTTATTGAATACATAGTCAGCCAATGCATAGAAGGCATCGTTTCCTGAACCCATAAAATTTTTACAGACGGTCATCCTCAATGCTTCTTCTTCAGGAGTTTTTTCTGGCTCTATTAAGAAAGCAAAGGTGTCTTGGGGTGGCTTGGGCGTAGAAGAACTGTTGTCTACTTCGGTCGGACCCGTCACTATTGGCTCAGCAGGGCATGTCTCAATGACGTCCTCAATGTTCCTGAAGACTTCATTCTTTTGCTGTACATCCTCGGAAGACATTTCCAATAGAGGAGTAGAAATAAGAATGAAATGATTACAGAGAATTCTCACCTATTTATAGAGGAGGATTACTAATGAACTGGTCTCTGAAATTGAAAACGACTTTTCATTTCCGAAAAGACTCGTTCGTTCATGTTACCTGGTTCATCCATTTAATTATGGAATTGAATCGTCCTTTCTGTTCCCAAGAAATATGTTGATTCGTCCACCGTTTTGACGTATATGCTCACAACATCTGTCTTCTTATTCCCCAGCTACCAAGGTTTGGTTAAGCTGACTTCTTGTCTCTTGGGAGAGGCATTTTAAATCTTCTATCAATTGATTAAAAAGTGGGATTCGTTATTTATCATGTTTTCATAACCTCTGGATAAATGCTAAATCTACCTACTTATCTATCATTTTCCATTTTGACCTCTGCATAGAAATTAATCTAATTTTCTTTTGAGTTCTCACACACTGTCATGTCCATATTACCTCTGATAGTATTGTGTACTCTAAATCAGAAAAGAAGGTTTCATTATCTATCATGTCCATATTACATCCAGATAGATACAAATTATTGAGCATAGAAGAATTATCATTTCCACTCTCATATCACCATAAAAGTCTATTACATTTCTTAGACTTTTCTTTACAATGGAAATCTATTATATCTAAGATTTTCATTCTATACACACAATGATAACCTAATGGAGATCTATTTCTTCTTCAGATCTTCTTTGTCGGATTCATTGTTGGTGTCAATTCCTTACTGTCTGAGCCCCAGTGGCAACCAGGACAGTAGGAATCAAACTCTGGTCTTCTCTCTCAGAAAAGAGGAGAACCCCAGAGTATGGCAGCCCGAAGGCGTGTTGCTGCCAATACAATTGGTAGATTAGTGGCGGCACCTCAAAGGAGATAGGAATGTATCCAGCATTGGGATACAATTCTTAGTTCTACCGTGAAAGGAACTCTACTACCCGATTTCTCGGGGTAGAGTTGACTCCACCATCCAACTCTCCGTGTATAAAGGCTCTTCCTACCAACAGAGGAAGACCCTTCTATCCCACGAAGAGTTCTGAGTTGTCTGATTTGTGCGTCAAAAGCGCATGAGCTCCCTGATGTTGATGTCAGAAGAACGCTCTTCACAGCGTCAAAGTCACCAATGCCAGTTGTGAAAAAGCTTTTCAGCCAAGCTTCTGCAGAAAACAACGAAGAAAAAGTGTTTTAGACAGAAGTATCATCAGATGCGTATTAAACGCTAACTAAAAACAGTTGGCAAGGCTTTCACGCCAGTGCTTCAACAAGGCTGTTACGCCATTTCTTCAGCAAGGCTTTTACGCCGGTGCTTCACAAAGGCTTTTACGCCATTTGCTTCAGCAAGACTTTTTACGCCGGTGCTTCAGCAAGGTTTTTATGCCAGTGCTTCAGCAAGGCTTTACGCTCGTAAAATAGCTGTTTTCAAACAAAAAAAATTCGAAGACAGATATTTGCTTACGATCGGACTTACCACTTGAGTCGAATGGTTTGGCTCTAATGGTGGTTGAATCTGCGTCTAATGACTGGGCATACAAAGGAACGCCGTTGGAAAGCTTCACTATTGTCATTTATTGAAGAACAACACCGCAGAAAGTTATCTTCAGAAGAATGAGTACGAGAGTATATGAAACATTCTCGGCTATTTATAAAGACTGAAAAAAACTGTTGGGATAAGTCTATTTCGGGAGAAGATCCTATTTAAAGGCTCTCGTAACCACAAGACAAATGCAACGTGTTGGTTTGTTTCTTGGGAATTAACAACCACAGAAGCAGTCAAAAGAAGTGCATAAACAAGTACGCGTCAATAGATGAGGTTAACAACAAAATTTTATTTATAAAGGGGGAAGTGGACCCCTATAGATAAAAGATTTACAATACATAAAAACGTTATTTTTTCTCTCCTTCGTTGGGCTGACGAAGGGAGATACCTAGTTCATGCATATTGTGAATCCCGGAGCGGTGCATCAGATTAAGAAATGCTTCGGCATCTCCTGGCCCTTCGTACGCAGTTGGGGGACCACCATCAATGCGACTAAAGACTGCAGGAGTCACTCCAAAACACTCTAAAAGGTTGCACGCTCGCCCGAAATCAAGCCTGGAGCTCGAAGCCTCTTTGTTGGTAATCTCGTTCTTCGGTGCCATGATAAAATAAGGATGAATGTCAAGAATAAAGAATTTGTCCTTATTTATACAAACCAAAGCAACTCTTCACATTCCTCGTTGGAAACTGCTTACTCGGGAAGATGAAGAGACATTCAAAAGTTTCGAGAAAGAAATTTATTGTGACGGTTAAGTATTGACCGACATTAATTTTCTTTTGAAAAGTACGCCGACTGTTGGATATCCCCGCTTTTACGCGGATGACTGTTGCGTATCCCAAATTTTACGCTGACTGATCAAATCTCAACTTTTACGCTTCTGTTCAAAGTGTTTCAAATTTTGGAGATATTTGAAAACTTTGAAGGGGGTCTTGTAGGAGCGTAAAAAGTGCTTCAAAGAAAGAGTCATCTCATTCATAAGTGATCTGCTTTACGCCTAGCAGAACGGGTAATTTCTTTACGCCCAAGACTAGGCTAATCAATTTACACCTAAGAAGGATGATCATTTTACGCTAGGGTCTACACCCATGATTTTATGCCAAGGACAGAGCAGCCACTTTTACGCTGGACAAAGCTGTCAAGTCTTGCATTTAATACAAACTCTGACATGAAGATTTTAATGATGGCATATATCACAGAATTCAAAGGGATTTATTTTACACAGAGACCAATGTTGTCGTTTAGTGTGTGGATTGAGCTACTTTACGCTCACACTATGGCTTCTTTTATGCACGAGGACTATACGAGCTTTTACGCTCAACAGTTGACGTGGGCGTAAAGTCTATTTGAGCTATTTTTACGCTCAAGGTTATTTAACAACCACTTTACGCGGGAAGTCTACGTCAAAGCTACTTTACGCTCAATCTATTGCTTTACGCTCAGAGTACATTGAGGCTATTTTTACGCCCTGTTCTTTCTGATCAATTTGGAACGTGGTTTGCCTACGTGGCTTTTATGCCACACATCCCGAAGAACGTGTGTACGTGCATCCTATTCTTACTGAATTGATGGGACACGTGTCAACGTATACAGAGGATGACTTTGATCATGGGTGGCGGTTGTTAGCGTAAAGGCAGAACTTTTGCTGAGTTTTTACGCACCAGAGCCCAAGTCTATAAATAGACTTATTTTTCTCATAAGACACACAGAGAGACAGGAGAGAATACAGAGATCAGAACTTCGAGATTTTGATTCTCCAGAGCATTCTTCTTCAACTTTTTTTTCAGAACAGAGTAAGCAAAGCAGGAAAGCATTTGGCCTCGCCATCAGTACCCAAGTGCGTCGATACCTTTCTGGTGACTTAGTTCTTCCAAGTTGTTCCACTTCAAGCAGTGATCTTCATCATCATCATATGGTCCAAGGAACAAAGTGATCATTTACAGATCAGACTTCCAAAGCAATAGTTTCCCAGAATCAAATTTGTACTTCTTGTACTTTTTCTCGTTTTATTTTCAAAAGCCAATTTTTCTGGCATTTTTGTTAAGTGAAACAATGGGCTGTTGATTATAAATGGAATCCATGTCCCGATACATCGGGTTGATGATGTCCCCTTAGGAGCTCATAAGGATTGTCATGTAAACCCTGCAGGTGGATTATATCCGACATGACAAATAAAGTTGAGCGGTACTACTTAAGGATAAAAGATGTCGAATCAATATAGTTGTCAGTAACTTAATTTGATCGACAGACATACGATATCTTAACATAGGGAGCCAAACGATCATATAATAAAAGGAGCCCACAAACATAATTTGGGATTAGGGAGGTAGTGCAACAATAGCTCATTAGTGGACCGAGCTATTGTTAATGGGCCTGGATTGTGTGTTCGAGCTGAACACGGGATATACAGATCCGTTAGGAGGCCTAACCCTAATTTCTCCTCATGGTCCATGCCGTAGCCTATATATATCCTCTATTCTCTGGCCGCCATATTACTGATAAAAAATCTGAAACTTTCTCTAAATTCGTGATTCACGTAAGGAGAGAAAGAGAGGGTTGCCAAGGAGAAAAAAAGGTTGGGAGATCGTCGCCCACACGACGTCCAACTCGAGGAGGGAATACGTACAGAAGATCTTGGGGTCGTCCGCTCGAGATTGCCAGGAATTACTTATCTCCTTTCCGTCGCAGGTATAATTTGTGAACCCTAGTTTCCGCCTATGAAGGGTTAGAACACGTATTAGATCTGTTTAACTTTCTATCGATCAATATGCACACCAAAGGAAGGGTCCTGGGAATCCCCAGTTCCATCACTAGGTTCATCCTATTAATAAGGAAATTTTGACCGTTGGCCAAGTGGCCTATAGTTTGGACAACACCCGGTCCTATAAAAGGGGAAGTGTTCCTCTGAAGAGTCACTATCTTCTTTCTGGCACCCTTCACCCCCATGTTTGATCCAGACTTAGCTTCAGACGGCGGCTGGCCTTGCATAAGTCGGCTATTGGTTGGGGCTTCTCTCGTTCGAAGGGGCTATGCCTTCGTAGAAGAACTGTTGATGAGCCTTGGAACATGCTGGAATGATTCTCATGAGAAGTTTGAACCTGGGCGATGCCTTAGAGGTTTTCCAGGTTCTGACGACCTAGCTTGTGGGTAGATGGCCAACCCGAAGAGCCACAGGTTGTGCTCTGCCCTGAGGGTGAGTATTCGGTTTATTCGGTTCCAACCGAACCGAATAACCGAAACCCAAATTCGACCGAAACCGAATACGCAAAACCAAAACCGAACCGAATTGATCAATAACCGAACCGAACCGAACTGAACCGAATTAAATCGGTTCGATTTTCGGTTTTTGGGTTTATTTATGTTTTTTTTGTTAATATATATAACAACTAAATATACCTAGATATATTTATTATATACCTATAGTATATATATATATATATATGTATATATTTTGTTTATATATATATATATATATATATATATATATATATATATATATATATATATATATATATATATATATATATATATATATATATATATAAACAAAATTTTCTTATTTGGTTTTCGGTTTTGGACTGAAACCGAAACCAAAAACCGAAACGGAATAAAAAATTTACTATTTTCAAAACCGAAACCGAACCGATTTTTTTTAAAACCGAACCGAATCTCTTATTCGGTTAGGTTTTTGGTTTAAAACCGAATAATGCTCACCACTACTCTGCCCTGCCATTCTCGGCTTTTGAGACTTCTGCGCCTTTTCGGGCCAATTGCTGCTTCAGGAAGTTGCTCGCTTCAGTCGAGTAGCTGATACACTTTTGGAGGGTTGCGTCCAAAAGAAAGTCAGAATACGCTTCAATGGGGATTAATCTTTCAGTATGCGTACCGAGAAAAAGGGGGACTACGCTTTGACGAAGACTAAACCCCTTGTAGACTCCTCTAGGCTTTGCTGAATCTGTAATCGATCCTTTGTAGAAGAAGTATGATTAGTCTTTTACGTATAGCCTTGATGAATCTGTACTAGATCTTTGTAGGCATAATAATAACAAAACTTTTTTTTCGTATCTTCTGTTGTCTTTTTAATACTCGATCTGCGCCTTTGTATCATCTGCGCTGTGGTGGAAGAATGTTATCAGCTGAGATTTTTTATGCTTTTACAACCCTAACCCTAGAATCTCTCTTGGCTGGCTAAGGATGGATTCCCCCACCTATATAAGTAATCATTATCCCCCTCTTGCCTCTTGCATTGGAAACCTAACCCTAAATTGGTGTTCTTTCCCAAACTTGCCCCCTTTTTTATCAAATCACCTCCAAATTCATCCAAATCAATTTTATTGCACTCTCTTTGTGTAGAGGAGGTCTCTATTGGCTAGCTAGCAATGATTGGAAGCAATTTGGCTATTGGATTTGGAGTAGGATCTTTTCAAAGGGGTTTTTCATTGAGGTTCCAACTCTCAATAGGTAATGATCTCTAAACCTATTAATTTCTTGCTTTTTCACAATAGATGAATTCATTTAGGGTTCCCCTAGCTCTAGGTTTGATTTGGGTTCAATTTGTGTCCATTTGGTGCCCGTATCATGGGCATATCGCTCCGTATCGAAGAGATAACTCAAGTGTTCGATGAAAAGCCCCTTAGGACTTTTTGTTCTCTAAAATCTAAATAAATTATATTTTTGGAAAGCTAATTATGTGTAGATTAATTCTGTAAATGACTGAGTTGATTTTGATGGGGTTTACGATGTCAAATCGGACACAGGGACATGGGGTTCACTGTCTGCACAAACACTGTAGCTCTCCTGCTACTCGAGTGTCTATACCCACTGGACACGACATTATATTGAGTGCCACCTGTTGGCTTGGGAAGGGGCAATCACGACACTATATGTACCCACTGGACACGACACTATATTTATATATATATATATATATATATATATATATGTATATATATATATATATATATATATATATATATATATATATATATATATATATATATATATATATATATATATATATATCCTCACACTGTAACCTTATACATATATATCTCATGAGATATATAAGTTATATAGATATCATGAGATATATATGTATAAGGTTACATTGTGAGGATAGATATATATATATATATATATATATATATATATATATATATATATATATATATATTTATATATATAAAATATATATATATATATATATATATATATATATATATATATATATATATATATATATATATATATATATATATATATATATATATATATATATAAAATATATATATATATATATATATATATATATATATATATATATATATATATATATATATATATATATATATATATATATATATATATATATATATATTTTTTTTTATATATAAAATATATATATATATATATATATATATATATATATATATATATATATATATATATATATATATATATATATATATATATATATATATATATATATATATTGTATATATAATATATATATATATATATATATATATATATATATATATATATATATATATATATATATATATATATATATATATATTTATATATATATGGCTTAATTGCTAATTGCTACCCTCAACTATCACACTTTTTCAAGTTGATACCCTAAACTTTTTTCGTAACAGATTGATACCTCAACTATTTTTTTTTCAACTTAATACCTAACATTTTAAAAAACCCCAAAATGCCCTTATCCTTTCCCTCCCTCCATCCCCTCCCCCACTCCGGCCCCCCCACCCCCCCCTGCTAGCTCCGGCCGAGGAGGGCGGCGCGGGTGGCGAGGACGAAGCCGGCGCGGGGGTTCCTGGAGGTCGCGGGGCCGCCGGAGCCGTTGAAGCGGACGACGGCGAGGGAGAACGCGGCGGCGGCGTGGGAGCCCAGCGCCGCTCGCGCCATCAGAGCCGCGCCGGAGCTAGCAAGGGGGGGTGCAGGCGAGGGCGGCGGAGGGGGATGGTGCAGGCGAGGCGGGGCGGGGGGGGGGGGGGGAGGGGGGGGTGCGGAGGGGAGAGGGGGGGGGGGGTGGCCTGGAGTAGAGGGGGGGGGGGGGTGAGTGGTAGTTTTAAAATTTGGGTAAGGGCATTATTGTCCAAAAAATTATCTGGGTATCAAGTTGTTACAAAAAAAAGTTTAGGGTATCAACTTGAAAAAGCGTAATAGTTGAGGGTATCAAGTAGCAATTAAGCCTATATATATATATATGATTATGTATTGGGAGGATATATGTATATGTATAGACAAAAGTTATAGGTTAGCTTGCCTTTACATATATACCATATGTATATATGTTAAAGTGATTTGGTAACTTAGTATTCAGTAACCTATGGGCTTATGTGTTAGACTATAGACCTAATTACATTGATTGACTAGAGTTTGACCAAACCCTAGACAGTTGACCAAGTTAGCTTAGATGTTGACCTAGTTTGACGAAAGTTGACTTTGACCTAGAATCATGTAGATTGCATTATAAACTTTAATTATCATATATGGAACACATTGTAACCTGTCGTGCTCTAAATAGGACTCAGTTACTCCAGTTTGGATATCTGTTCTTATCAGTCGCTCAGGATATCAGGCGAGTACATGCTCTGATCGTTTCATTCTCGATAGAACTTATATTCTTAGTCTAGACTACTTTACTTGATGCTGTCACGTTGTTATCACGGATTGGTACTATATGAATCTTTTCATGAGATGTTATTCCCTCATTGGGTGCATCGAATACTTCATGTCATGTGCTTTTCACGTACAACATGTATTCCTCGTACTTATGTTATTCATGTACACTCATGTGCTCTCATGTACTCTCATGTTCATATGTGTTTCATGTATAACCAAACCTCATGTACGTAACATAACTGGACTAGATCCTTGTGTATTGATTGGGGTAGGGGTGAGTAGAAGTGGTTACGTGATCAATTACCAAGTAGTTTTATCATGTACAACTTGGTTAACTTAGGCATGTGCAATCCAAATCGATTACATAACCATCTTGTGCTCTAAATCACTTATATTTACTTACAGTTCTTATTTTCTATATAACCTTCATGTACTCAAATTTATCTATTTTTACTATTTATGTACATCTTTTTACAGCATTTCATGTATTTTATTCTATTGCTTGTTCTACATTTCCCGCCATGTTATGAACTGTATGAGAGTTATGTATTCGCTGGACCTGTTGAAAATATTATAGAGAACGAGGAGGATTTTTGCCCCACCTACTATGGAGCTGGTATAGATGACACTTGCAACCTGGACCCTCAGGAGGATCCAGTTTCTGCTGAGGAGACTACCCTATTGCCTATGCTAGACTGCTAGGGTTTTATCTTACTTTTTGTGTTGTCTTTTGAGATGTATTATTCAGATGTTTGTTGTAGTGTTATTTAACACTTAGACTTATTCCCTTCTGGTTGTATCTCTCTTTTGAGGATTTCATCTCTATCTTATCGTGCTATTATCCATCTTAGATTTGTGATTGAGTTGTACCTTTTGTGTTGTCCTCCAATTGGAGTGTATATTCTGTATAGGTACATTTATACTGTGTTAGATGTTTGTGACCTAGGACAGCGTTCTACCGCCAACACTGCAGCATAGGCTGGACGTACCCACGGTCTCGTGCCCTTACACTGGATGCGGGTCGTGACACGTTTTTAGTGGTAGCCCATGCAGGTCAGGTTCTGAGTTACGTCTCAGTTCGTAGTGGTACTCGAACTAGAGTATCACTATAACCTGCAGTAGGAGATAGGATATAAGTTTTAAGGTACTCAATCACATTTAGAAAAAAAACTCTTATCTAATTCCTATCATCTATATTCTTGCTGATAATTGCCTTCATTTAAAATAAACTATCCTTCTTTGATTATATCGCTTTCTGTTTAGTATTTATTTTTGTTTGATCTGTCTTCAGGATGGTGGAGACACGATCACATCGCTCCGGCCCAGGAGATATTAGCGTGACACCTCTCGTTCCTGCTCACGTAGGAGCGTCTACAGCATTTGTGGGTGCTCCTCCACCTGTCCGAAGGCCTACCCCAGTCATTCCAGACGTACTTCAGCCGCCACCACCTCCGGGATCAGTTGATGTAGCACAGCTCTTCGCATTCTTCCGAGAGATAATGGGGGCTCAGCAACGCCAGTCTGCAGATATGAGGCAGAGAATAGACATGTCCATCAACTTGCCATGACAGCAGTAAAGAGGGTGACTGTCCAGCCATAAGGAGGCCATGGAGGCCAGATATAGTAGCCGAGGGTCGAAAACATCATGGATTTCCAGAAGATGCAGTCGAAAGACTTCAGGGGTACGGAGGGTATCTTGTATGCTGATGACTGGATCGAGCATATCGAAGAGATCTTCCGTCTTGCACAGATCCCAGCTGGGATACAGATTGAGGCAGCGGGCAGCCAGATACAAGATCTTTCCCCGACATGGTACCATACTGACCCTAGAGTTGGTGTTGAGGGGCAGGCATGTGAAGCTCTCAAGAAGCTTTTCAAGAAGAAGTTCTTTCCTGACACAGGACTTGGCACCTTGGAGACACAGTTCGAGAACCTGGTTCAGGGGAACCCGACTGTATAGGAGTATGCTGGAGAGTTCTGCCGTCTGGGCAGATTTGTGGAGGGCCTGAGTGAGCCAGCAAAGTCTAGGAGGTTCCGCAAGGGCTTGGTCAAGGAAGTCAAGTCGTTGACCAAGAGCGACCGCGATGCCACCTTTGAGGAGATCTTGGCAGAGGCCATGGCAGTGGAGGATGACCTAGAGCTGAAACTGAAGAGAGGTCATGATACACATAGAGCCGGTAGCAGTGTAAGCCCGGCTAAGAGGCCCCACTTTCAGCAGCAGCAGTATCAGGACCAGGGTCGAGCGCCTTTCCAGCAGGCGCCTCAACAGCAGATACATATTCAGTAGGCACCGAGGCAGCAGGTCACCATCTGTCCCTTCTATAAGAGGCCAGGGCACGGGTGGAACAACTGCAGGAAGAGGCTAGGCAAGTGCCTACTTTGTGGCTCCGCAGAGCATCAGCTGAGGGATTGACCCAAGCCTTCGGGACGTATATCTCAGGGAGCAGGAGCTAGGGCTCCGACGGGCCAGCAGAAGGGACCGCCATTGCAGACCCAACAACAGAGGTTTGTTTAACACCAACAGCAGGCTAGAGGAGGCCAGCAGGGGCTAGCTTTCGCCATGGCAGCTAAGGATTCAGAGGCAGTAGGAGGTCTGATTGTAGGTTCTGTTCTTATCGACTCTATTCCCGTATTTGCTTTGTTTGATTCTGGTGCTTCCCATAGTTTTGTGTCTGACACCATCTTACTTCTGAATCTTTGCTTAGGACTTGCAAGATCACGACTGTGGGGTGGTATTATCCTAGTAAGTGATATTTACAACGATCAGAGAGTTATTTTGGGGGGCCGAGAGCTGGATGTGAGTTTGCTCGTAATGCCATTATCGAACTACGATATTGTACTCGGGATGGATTGGTTGAGCAGGCATCACGCCAGTATAGATTGTCGCGGATGCATAGTTCTTTTTAGATCGTCGGGAGAGCCAGAGTTCGTGTTCGACAAACAAGAGGCAGGGCAGAGCAGGGGAGTCTTCTGTGGAGTTTCAGTAGAGGAGCATACGGTGCCACATCCATTGATAGCTGAGTTTATGGATGTATTTTTGAAGGAGTTGCCAGGGTTACCTCCGGACAGAGATGTGGAGTTCTCTATAGATTTGGTGCCCGACGCAGAGCCGATATCTCAGCACGTCTATAGAGTGAACAACAGCGAGCTGGTAGGGTTAAAGAAGCATGTGGATGAGTTGCAGGACAAGGGCTTCATCCGATCGAGTTCTTCACTATGGGGTGCACCGGTGCTCTTTGTACCGAAGAAGGATAGGTCGATACGGATGTGTATCGACTACATGGCTCTTAATAACCTCATGATCAAGAATAAGTACCCGCTACCGAGGATCGATGATCTGTTCGATCAGTTGAGTGGAGTAAGGGTATTTTCTAAAATTGATCTGAGGTCAGATGACCATTAGGTGAAGGTGAAGAGGGAAGATATTCCGAAGACAGCTTTTCGGACGCGGTACGGCCAGTTTGAGTTCTTGGTGATACCGTTTGGGTTAACCAATGCCCCGACGGTATTCATGAATCTGATGAACAAGGTGTTTTATCAGTATTTGGATAAGTTTGTGGTAGTGTTCATCGATGACGTCTTGGTATATTTGAAGACCCCAGAGGAGCATGTGGAGTACTTTAGAGTAGTTCTGGAAACTCTCAGGAAAGAAGAGCTTTACGACAAGCTTTTGAAGTGTGAGTTCTTCCTTGATCGGGTTGAGTTCCTAGGTCATGTTGTGACCAGGGATGGAATCTCAGTCGACCCGAGGAAGATCACAGCAGTTGAGGCATGGACTGCTCTGAGTTCAGTTGCAGAGATCAGAAGCTTTCGGGGATTAGCAGGCTACTACAGGAGGTTCGTTCAGGATTTCTCTCGGGTTGCAAAGTCGTTGACTAGGCTGACCCGGAAGGATGCATAGTTTGTTTGGTCAGAGAGTGTCAGATTGCCTTCGATGAGTTGAAGAAGCGGTTGACGACAGCTCCAGTTCTGACATTGCCATCAGGATCAGGTGGGTTCACTATCTACAGTGACGCCCCAGGGAAGGGTCTGGGTCATTTCTTGTAGCAACATAGGAAGGTGATTGCCTATGCTTCCAGGAAATTACGTTCACATGAGAAGAACTACCCTACCCACGACTTAGAGTTAGCAGTAGTTATCTTTGCTCTTAAGTTGTGGAAACACTATCTATATGGAGAGCGTGTGGAGATCTTCACAGACCACGAAAGTTTGAAGTATGTATTTACCCAAAAAGAGCTCAATATGAGGTAGAGGAGATGGTTGGAGTTGATGAAGGATTTCGATATTTCATTACAGTACCATAAAGGAAAGGCCGACGTGGTTGCCGATGCCTTGAGCAGGAATCCGGTAGCCATGTGTTTGACGATAGATCGTCATTTGTTAGCAGATCTGGATAGCCTGGGGATCGAGGTAATAGTGTCAGGAGTTGAGATGAAGATGTGGGGATTGCCGATTCAGTCAGACTTAATGGAGAGGATCAAGATGACTCAGTTTGATGATGTAGCTCTGCGGAGTATCCGAGAACAGGTTCTGGCAGGACTTCTGGATGAGTTCGTTATTACAGAGGATGATACATTGAGGCACGATTCCAGACTATGTGTACCCAGTGGAGACTTTCAGGAGAAGGTTATGCAGGAGGCTCACTGTTTTTAGTATTATATGCATCTTGGTGCTAACAAGATGTATAAAGACCTGAAGGAGCATGTCTGGTGGTATTAGAAGAAGCGGAAGGTAGCACCCTTCGTAGCCAGATGTTTGGTCTGCTAGTAGGTAAATACAGAGAGACAGAGGCCAGGAGGATTGTTATAGCCATTGTCCATTCCAAAATGGAAGTGGGAGCACATCACGATAGATTTTGTTTCAGGATTGCCACGTACACCAGGAGGGAAAGATGGGTCATCGTAGACAGGTTAACCAAATCAGCCCACATCTTGCCATTCAAGGTGGATTTGTCTACAAAGAGACTAGCAGACATGTACGTGAGGTAGATTGTCGGAATGCATGGAGTTCCCGTGAGCATCGTCTCGGATCGGGATAGTCACTTTACTTTCTACTTCTGGCAGAGTTTGCAGTTTAGCTTGGGCACTCATCTCAAGTTTAGTACTGCTTACAACCTTCAAACAGACGGGCAGTCGGAGAGGACTATCCAGACTCTCGAGGACATGTTACAGACTTATGTTATGGACTTTGGAAGTTCCTGGGAGGATCATTTGCACTTGGTTGAGTTTGCCTACAATAACAGCTTCCAGGCCAGCATTGAGATATCACCATTCGAGGCGTTGTACGGGCGAAGATGTCATACTCCCTTGTCATGGGATGACGTTAGAGAGAGAGAGAGAGAGAGAGGGAGAGAGAGATCTATATTGGGACCTGAGATGGTTGTAGATGCAGCCGAGAAGGTAAGGCTTATCAGAGATCGACTTCGCATGGCGCAGGACAGACAGTGGCATTGGGCTGATAGCCACCGAAGACCTTTAGAGTTTGAGGTACAGCTTAGATGTATGATTAGGAATTTATTTGATTGTGTGATTTTGATTAATTTATCATGTTGATTATTATAGTTAAGTTTGAGACCATGTTTGTGCTAGGTTGGAGATCTGGTGTTCCTGAGGATATCTCTGACACGAGGCACTATTCGCTTTGATGGAGGTGGAAAGCTTAGCCCACGTTTCATCGAAACTTTCGTTATCTGTGAGAGAGTCGGTACCGTGGCTTACAGGCTAGACTTGCCACCTGCATTAGAGGGAGTTCATAACATGTTTAAGTGTCGCAGTTGAGACGGTACGTGGCAGATCCCAGCCATGTACTAGATCATTCCAAGATCGAGGTGGGACCTACTCTCAGTTATCTAGAACAACCTGTTGAGATTCTGGATTGACGAAAGAAGGTGTTAAGGAACTAGACTATACCCTTGGTTCGCGTCGTGTGGAGGCATCATTCTCCAGGAGAGTCTACCTGGGAGAGGGAGGATGAGATGCGCGAGCGATACCCTTATCTTTTTGGACCTTGAGGTATGATTTTCTATCCTTCTCATCTGTTTAGTTTTGTCTTTAATTTCGAGGACAAAATTATTTTAAGGATGGTAGATTTGTCACTACCACTTTTCTAGAATAAGAATATTTTGGTAATTTGTGAATATTGGATTATTTTTGAATTTTATTTAATTAATAATGTTCTAAGTGTTATATTAGGTCTAACCCTAGAATTACCTAATCTAGATGTTGATCATGAGCCTAGAGACTTAGTTAGTAGAATTCAACTAGTTAACTAAGTTCTAAAATATCTAGATACTAAGTTAGAAGCAAGATATTTGTTGAAACCTTAGTCTACTTTGGGCCTTTTTCTAAAAGGATTGATTTACAACTTAGCCTTTAAACTAAATTGGACCTAACCCTAATCCTAGAATCTCTCTTGGCCGGCCAAGGATGGATCCCCCCACCTATACAAGTGACCATTAGCCCCCTCTTGCCTCTTTCATTGGAAACCTAACCCTAAATTGGTGTTCTTCCCCAAACTTACCCTCTTTCTATCAAATCACCTCCAAATTCATCCAAATCAATTCATTGCACTCCCCTTGTGTAGTGGAGGTCTTTATTGGCTAGCCAGCAAGGATTGGAAGCAATTTGGCTATTGGATTTGGAGTGGGATTTTTTTAAAGGGGATTTTTATTGAGATTCCAACTCTCAATAGGTAATGATCTCTAAACCTATTAATTTCCTAATTTCTCACCATAGATGCATTCATTTAGGGTCCCCCTAGTCCTAGGTTTGATTTGGGTTCAATTTGTGTCCATTTGGTGCCCGTATCATGGACGTATCGCTCCGTATCGGAGAGATAACTCAAGTGTTCGATGAAATGCCCCTTAGGACTTTTTGTTCTCTAAAATCTAAATAAATTATATTTTTGGAAAGCTAATTATGTGTAGATTAATTCTATAAATGACTGAGTTGATTTTGATGGGGTTTACTGTGTCAAATCGGATACAGGGACACGGGGTTTACTGTCTGCACAAACACTGTAGCTCCCCTGCTACTCGAGTGTCCATACTCACTGGACACGACACTATATTGAGTGCCACTTGTTGGGTTGGGAAGGGGCAATCACTGACACGTGGCACGAGAAGGTTCGGGTGGATTGGTGTTCTGTGTGTGGAGTTATTTCACCCACAAATGTTGTCGACACTCGCACAAACACAGTTTTTCACTTATTTTGATACTGCATAATACTGGACACTTCGACACACTTAGACACATTTCAGGGACACTCTGACATGCTAGACACACACACCCTTGTATGAGACACCATGTGTCACAACCCACACCCTGTTTAGTGGCACGAGAACATGGGTACGTCCAACCCACGCCGCAGTATCGACGGTAGAACGCTGTATAGGTTGTCTACAATATCTATCAACTAACAATATGAATTATATAACCTGTCATCTCCGCACGGAGGTATAATATGAAAACTCAACTATATAATCTCAATCACAAGTCTAAGTAAGATAGAGTACGATATGGAATCAGATAAAAGAAAGAAACTGAATAAATAGTAGAGTTATCAAATCACACAATTTTGGGTGTCCAACGCAAATAAGTACATATCTGGAATATAAATAGTCTCAACTAACAATCGGAACAATCCGATACAACATGAAAACTATTAATTCTAAACTATATCTAAGGCTAAATCTACTAAGCAGGATCCTCCAAAATACTCCTGTGTGCCACCCTCATATGCCTCGTAGAAGGTAGGACAGTCATTTAACTCGTCAGTAATATTTTGTCAACGTACCAAGTCAGGATTGAGCGAATACATAAACCAACAGCAGTTCCAATAAAATGACAAAAACTATAAAATTACAAGTAGTGAGTACGATAAATGATGAGAAATAGAGCTACTAATATGTAATCATATCTTGATAATGGTACTATGAAGAATGAACAATGTTTTATAAACAATGTGAATTATATAACCTGTCTTACTAGGATTCCTCCACTCCAACTAGTACAGTGGATCCAACCATGACATGTACGATACATGAACAATGTTTTATAAAACTATCATGTACAATATCTAATGAATAAGTCGTGTACGATGTCAATACGATAACAATGGTAACATCTCAAGACGGGATCCAGAAATACCAATCCGTGTGACCAACATGTCGAGAATCAAATATAGCATCACAAATACAAGAATAACAGTAGATATCAAATACTGAAAATAACTATCAGCTAATGTACTCACCAGATACCTTGAATGACTGATGAATAAAGATGTCCGAACCGGAGTCACAGAGTCCTATTTAGAGCAATACAGGTTATAATGTGTTCAAGAAGTAATAATTGAAGTTTGCAATGCATTCTACATAATTCTAGGTCATTCTAGGTCAAAGTCAAATCTAGTCAAACCTTTTAGTCAACTAAGTCAAACTTGGTCAACTAGTCTAGGGTTTAGTCAAACTCTAGTCAAACAAGGCCAACCATTAGGCTCACTAGTCTATTTATATTACCATGTACATATACATGTATGAATATACCTACTTATCTATTCTAGGAAACCTTCTACCTTAGATAAGCTAGGAAATCATGTACTTTAGACTAGTAGGAAACCATATACCTAGGCTAATAGGTAATCATATATATATATATATATATATATATATATATATATATATATATATATATATTTTTTTTTTATATATATATATGTATATATATGTATATATATATATATATATATATATATATATATATATATATACATATATATATATATATATATATATATATATATATATATATATATATATATATATATATATATACCCCTCTAATACTCCTACCCTAAAACCCAAATGTGAAACAAGTTTCATATTAAACTTGCCAACCCTCGCTACATTACTCAATAGGAACTCCCTTACTCCACTCCATGGAACACTGACATCTATACTTAACACTTGCTATTGGCCCTAAATCTCCAACACTTGCAATCCTATCACTCACACAAACCTATCCTAACTGATACAACACACCAAGATACTAACTTCCGAATCCCTCTAACATAAACTAATATCCTAATATAAACTAACCCTTTAACTGAAACTAATATCTAAACAATGCTAATCATGAAACTAACCTACCATTAACCTGAGATACTCTCTAACACTCACTAACCAAGCTAACCCACTCATACCTTATATCCTAACCACTAACAAAGCTAACATCTGTACTCACATCTGATACCACGACCCTACATATCACTCCAAACTAACATAAGGATACTAACTTAAGATACACTAGGATACTAACATTTTCTAATCTCTGGAAATCAAATCCTAGATAGGATACACGTGATACTAACTGATACAAACTAATACCCATTTACTCAAATATCTGATACACATGATTAACTCACACAAACACTCATAAATGAGATGGCCAAGGGCCAAGCTCGAGCTGCTGCTGCAAATGGCTACTACTGCAAGCCACTGCTCTGTTTGTTGCTGCTATTGCTATTGCATTGCAAGCAAATGGCAATATCCAAACAAAGGCAATTGCCAAGTCACATTGCAAGCCAATGCCTACTGCCTCTATTCTAACCCAACTCCTCTCCGAGATACTTAAATCTGATACTAACATCTAACACTAATCTACACTCACACAAACCTATACCTATCTCAAATGTATACATACATAACATATACCTCAATAACCCAACTGTATATATATATATATATATAACAAGGGTGAAATCAAAGTGTCAACATGACTGTTTGCAAAAACAAAAAGTTTATTCCAAACTTAAAAAGAATCATACAAAATACAATAATTTCTGGGGAAGTACAACTTTAGAAATCCGATCAGAAGACGATCGCTTTATCCCTTAGACTATGCGAACTTGAAGACTAAAGCCTCTGGAGAATGCAACAGCACTATTGCAAGAACTCTTGATCTCTGTTCCCTGGATAATGATTGGAAAATCTATTTATAGAGTTCTAGAAATAACTGTTTTAGCAGTTATTCGGATGTGCGCGAGGTTGAACTGTACGACTTTAGGTTGTGCCAACTTTCATTCAGTTACTCGAACGTGTACTAACTGTATTTAGACGTGTGGCATCATATGATTGAGATGCGCATGATCGTGTACAGAGTGGTGGACACGTTTTAAGAGATTAGTGGCATGTGTGCCACGTCATCCTGTTTTAGAACGTAAGTTGCCTCAACTTTATCAGGTTGTGCGTGCTTCAATCAATGAGTCAAACTGTACTTGATTAGGTTGCGCCTAGGCGCAACTCAGTGCATAGGCACGTGGCAGCTTTTGGATCTACGAGGAGAGTTTGATCAGAATGCGCCTAGGCACAACTTGCAGAGTGTACGGCATAGCTGTCATCAAATGACATCAAATCGTCTCGAGCACCACACTTTACGGGATTCGAAGAGATTTTTTTCGTTTAACGTACTGTCAGTTTTCAGTGCTGTCAGTTAATGATGACAATTATTGTCAGGCACCATGTAGGCTTTGGCGCAATGTGATTAGGCGCACTCTGATACGTAGCGTAATGTGAGTAGTGGCGCAACTTGATCTCTGGGCTTCATAACAGCGGGCAACTTGATTTCTTGGGCGCAACTTGGTTGCTGAGTAGTACAAACATGGCGCAACTTGATTTTTAGGCTCTACAAGACCCCCTTCAAAGTTTTTGAATTTTAAAATGTCACAATACTTTAAAATACTTTGAATCGTGACAATTACTGAGTCAAGTTACGCCTATCTCGCGCAGCCTCTTGCGAGCTGTTATGATTTTTTTATGCACAACTGGCGATGACTGTTAGGATTCTATTTTAGGCTATAAATAACCCTTTGTTAACTGATTTGAACTCTTTACTTTTGCTTTAATCTTCTGAGAAAATTCTTTGAGATCTTGCGACTTTTCCTCCGACCATCTCTTCGACGTAAAGGCACCCAAGAAGACCGCCGCCGACAAGGGAAAGAGTATTGCTGAACCTTCGACTCGTGCTCCGCCGACCCGCACGCCATAATATGCGCCGCCTTCTTCACGACGAGAGACGGCTAACCCTGCTATGGAAGGTGACCGAGAACGAATAACTTTTGACCATGGTGGCCGACTTGATCTTTAATTGACTTACGCCCCTCTTCTTAGAGTGTTTGGCGCATCACAAACTCTGTGCCACCCCTTATTAGGGTGTGGTTGCTTATTTGAGCACTGTTCGTTCTTACGAACCGTGTTGTGCATGCTGTTGTGCAACTTAGTTGTTGCACAATCAAGAATGTTGTGCAACCAAGATATGGCGCAATCCAGTACGGAGTGCAACCTGTGATGTTGCACAACATAATTTTCGTGTAACACAGTATATCGTGTAACCCAGGTTGTCGTGCAACTTAGAATGTTGCACAACTTAATTGTTGCGCAACCCAGGATGTTGCACAACCTAAAATGTCCCGCAACCAAGAATATCGTGCAACTCAGGATGTTGCGCAACTTAATTGTTGCTACTCTCAACTAGACATCATCTCGGAAGCATGATGCCAATTGAAGACTTCGTAGCGGTCTACTCTCAACTAGACGCATTACTCAGATGTCTCAGTTAGGCGCATTGTCTCAGCCCGGTGCATCACAATCTTTTGAGGGAGTTCATCGTCAAATCTTATTCGAAAAAGAGATCCATAAATTCGCAGTACCAGCACTCGCCAAGGAGGAGGATCGGTCAAATTCATCTTCATTGAGAAGTCAAAAGAGAGACAAATGAAATTCTCTCAAAATCGTTGCTGACCGCATAGGCGTTATGCGGCCAAGTTGATCTAGGCCACATAAATAAGAGCCGTATGAGCCTTATGCGACTAAGTGGACTAGAGCCGTAGAAGGAATGCTCCCGAAGACCCCATACGGCCAAGTGGCCTCGAGCTGCAGAAACAAGGCTCTTGGAGACCCCATGCGGCCAAGTGGACTCGAGCCGCAGAAGCACGGCTCCAGGAGACCTCATGCGGCTAAGTGGACTCGAGCCGCAGAAGGAATGCTCTCGAAGATCCCATACGGCCAAGTGGAGCCGAGCCGCAGAAGCAAGGCTCCTGGAGACATCATGCGGCTAGGTGGACTCGAGCCATAGAAGTAAGGCTCTCGAAGATCCCATGCGGCCAAATGAAACCAAGTCGCAGAAGGAATGCTCCCGAAGATCCCATACAGCCAAGTGGAGCCGAGCCACAGAAGAAAGGCTCCTAAGGCCACTATGCGGCCAAAACGATTCAGGCTCTACTCTGTGGGGGAGGGGGGACACATGGCAAGTTGACCAAGTCCCAACCACCCAGATTTGCTCCAACAAAGAAATCTCAACAAACCACCAGCTGGCAGCCAAAGAGAGAGTCTTCATGTGCTGTTGCCGTCACGTGGCCACGTGGCCATCTATGCGGCTCAAAATATCCTTCGTCCCGAAATTACTATAAATAGCAGGGTACCACACCCATGCAAATGGTTGGCAATCAAAGGCTGGCAAATTTCTTCAAGAGCAGAGACTGTGTCGGATAGTCCAAGGAGTAAGACAGAGTTGCTACACTTTTCTGAGCCTCCATCGTCATACCCCAGAATAAAAAATTAAACAGTTGTACTTAGATTGTTTCCTAGGATTTCTTTCTAGGCTTTCTTTTGTACAAGCGAGTTTGCAATCAAGTTCAATTCATCTGTAATTTTTGTTCTCGATATTTTAATAGCAAACAAAATGGCGACTCTGCTGGGGACGACTTTCTCCTCCGACGAGAAGGTGACAACTCAATGTGATACTGCATCAATCGACAAGACGCAGAAGACTCTGGTTGTTCAAGTCAACCAAATAGCCTACGTAGATATGATCAACACCAAGAGCAACAAGCACATTGTGGCTATTACCAAGAACAGAACTGTGTGGACTCCTAAGCCTTCCACAGTTGCTGTTGTCTAGGCACAATCTGAGCGCTCAGTAGCCAAGACGCAATCTGCCTCTGTGGCATAGGCGCAGCCTGCTTCTGTTTTCCGTACGTAATCTGTTCATTCTGCTGCCATGGCACAGGCCAAGGCGCAGTCCACTCATCTTGCTGCCAAGGCACAACCCATTCACCTTACTGCCAAGGCGCGACCAGTAGCCCATTCTGCTATGGCGCAACCTATGTATCCTACTGCCCAGGTGCAGTTTGTACACCATGCTGCTCTGATGCAACCAAAGGAAACTAGTCTTTTGGCTATTCCCTCTTCTTCTCCAGTTCTGAACTTGGAGAAGAAAAGTTCTAGTGTTAGTACTAGACAGAACAAATAGAAGGGTCCTTTGACAATTTCTTAACTTGCGGAACCTGCACCTAAAGTGGTTCAACAACAAAATAAAGGAAAGCGCCTCTTAGCTAACCCTTTACAAAATAAAGGAAAGTACCCTTTGGTCTTTTCTCAATCTTCCCCAGTCTATGACTCGGAGGAAAATATCTCAGATTGTATTCCCTTGAACAGAGATTCCTCTATTCTCAACAGAGGTCTTCAAATCTCTGCCAGGGGAAAGAATGCTGATCAAAGAGGCATCTTGCATACCCCTATGGTAACTACTCAAGATCTTCCAACCTTGCATGTTTCAAGATCCAAGCAAGAAAAATTGATAGTATCTCAAACAGATGCACCAGGAGCAGAATTCTCTGATTTGCGTGCCTATCTCAATATGCATCAATCAGTAGCAACCTCGGTGAAACGCAAGTATCCTATGCCAAGGGCCAACTTGCGCCAGAAATACAACTTTGAAGAGAAAGATCCAATCACTTATGCCAATGAGTTGAGTACTTCTCTGTACACCCACGGAACTAAGCATCTTAAGAACCAGAGTCATGTTCCTAACATCATTAAGGAATATGTTACTCCGACTTCTTCTCGTCCTGTGGTGGTAACTGATCTCCGAGAACGTCTTACACAAAAACGGGAGATCACAGAAACATCTTACTCACCTTTAAACCATCCATTAGAATGTCACTGCCTTCATGAAGTGGTTATCAAGTGTTGTTGTCAATATATCAGCTAAACGATCTGTCTTCGATCGTCTGAACTATGCTTCAACTCATGAACCCATGATGGTAGATGAAGATGAAGATGAGCTGTTATATGCTTCCATCAACATGATTTCTCGGGACATTGGGGATAGAAAATCTTCAAAGCATGGCACGTCTCACAATACCAGCCAGCAGTACTTGGGTCAACTTCGTGAATCCAGTGAAGGGGTTTTTCAACGTACCAGATCGAAAAATTGGAGTTCGGACCAAGATTTCTTTAATCAAGAAGATCTTCCCATCACTCATCTAGGAGAGGATTCTTTATCTAACTTTGACGCAGATAGTGAAAGCTCTGAACAAACTATCTTGTCAGTAGTAGCGAGAGAAGTGATAGAATATGCCATTATAGAAGATCAAGATGCTTCTAGTTCAGCCAGTCAAGAACAACTAATTGCTACACTGGAAGATAAACTGAAGACCATGGCTGAAATGGTTGCAAGTATGCATACCATAATCGTGGCTCAACATGCAGTGCCACCAATTATGAATCCTGCTACAAATCCCAAGCTCATAGCATCTTCTATGCCTGTTAATGTCGGTTTAAGGGTACCGCCTCCCCAGGTTGCTTCTGTACCGATTCAAGCTGCTCCCAGTTAGTCTGGTGCTGGAGGTGGTAATTATCGTGCTGTTCCTCCTCCTAACAATTCAAATCAACCCAATAATTCATAGACATCAGGGGATGCTAATGAGGCTGTAAAACTATTACGCACCCAGTTTGAGGCCTTTAAACAGAAGGATGGTCTACAAAGACTTGGGATAAAATAACCTTATCCTGCGGAATAGAAGGAGGTTCAATTTTCTCCTAAATACAAGCTTCCTACCAGGTACATCAATCACTTTGAAGTAATGACTGATCAATTGCAACCAAATAATGCTCTTCTTACCAGGGTGTTCGTCGGTTGTTTAGCCGGTACAGCATATGACTGGTATCGTAGTTTACCCGATGGCTGCATAACCTCTTTTTCTCGTTTCAAGCAAATGTTCTTGAAACGATTTTATGAGGGGGTCAACGATATGACTATGTCTGCCCTCATCAAAATTAAACAAAGACATAATGAAACCACTGAGAATTTTATTAAAAGATTCTGCCGAGAGGCATTTAAAATGCCTCTAGGAACTCCATCTGCTGTAACAATAGACACTTGCAAATCAAACTTGTTGCCTATTATCAACATATGGACAGGATCAACATAATTCTAAGATTGGCCTCCTTTCATTATAAATGTCAAAGCTGCGGAGGTTAGTGCTGAGAAGTTTAAACAGTTAGGAGTTCAAATGGCTAATCCTAACCAAGATGAACATCCTACATCTGGCAACAATAATTGCCAGAACAATCGTAAGGGCAAGGAAACGTTGGCCATCAATCTCAAGGGTAAGGAATCATTTGCTGTCAATGTTGCTCAGACCAGCACCATCACAAAAAGTACCTCGTCCGAAAGAAGAGTATTCTTTCGATAAAGATGATATTATGAGCATCTTCAATTGCTTGATCAAGAGCAATAAGCTTCAACTGCCGGAGGCAAAATGACTACCCTAAATATTGTGTTTATTACAGGTTTATAGGGCATCCAACTCGAGCATGCTACGTGCTCAAAGGCAAAATCCAAGAGATGGTCAACTCTGGTACAGTTACTCTCCAACAGGATGAGAAGACTATGACGGCCAATATTGTAGTGCCCCGCTCCTGTTTGCCATTGATTGTAAAAGAACAGAACAATTATCGGAGGACTGAACTTAGACTCAGAATACAAACTCGCTCGTACAAAGAAAGCCTAGGGACGAAAACCTAGGTACAGCAGACTAAGTACGATTGTTTATTTTTGATTCTGGGGGTGACGATAGAGGCTCGAGAAAGTGACGGCCGCTCTGCCTTACTCCTTGGACGATCAGTATGCAGCCTTGGCTCGGGGAAGATCTGCTTGGCGTTGACGAAGAAAAGCTCTTCTTACTCTCCTCGGGTGGCTCTCCTGGCTTCTCTCTCTCTGTGAGTATCAAGAAGAAAGGGGGGAGCTCTCTCTGTGTAGATCTCTCTCTTCTTATTTTTTTATTCTTTTGTTGCCGACGTCTCTTTTTCTCTTTTTTTTTGCATGGGAAGGATGCTGGCTATTTATAGGAGTGGGGTGTGATCATTAGGGTTTGCTGATGATTATCTATTTGGAATGTCGGTGCTTCCTTCATTCTATCTGAGCCCTTGATCCTGATCATAATGAATCTCGGCCACTAATGCTGATAGCACCAAATCTCATGAGCAGTTAATGCTGACTGCTTTAAATCCTCGTGATTGATTATGCCAATATTTGATTGCTCGCCACGTGTCCTATTGGCTTGATGATAAATGATATGCCCTGATCTCGGCAATTATGATAATGGTGTCAAATATTCTTGTTGGGATTCGGTTGAATCTTCAATGCCACGTGTTTTAATTGAAGGTCCTGCCAGGGCCGCATAGGATGGCCAACACTTGAACCGCAGGGAGATGCTCTTCATGAGCCGCATGAGTCAATGCCTCATCGAGCCGCAGGGGACGAACTTTCCGTGAGCCGCATATGCGTAGTCTCTGTGAGCCGCAGGGGACGATCTCTCCATGAGCCGCATATGCATAGTCTCTGTGGGCCGCCTGAGTTAACATGGTATTGAGCCGCATAGACCGGGCTATGGGTGGACCGCATATGGCGGATTCCTGTTAATCATATTAGAGTGGTTCCTCAATGAGCCGCATGAGGCTGTTCTCTACCCGAGCCGCATGAGACTTTTGCCACGTGGCAATCTAGGATTTCTGACAGATCGGGTCAGAGATTGTCTTCTTTCCCCGAGGAGTCTGTCATTATGGCAGAGCCATTATGACGCTTTATGTCAGAGACGTCGCAGCCGTCGAGTCGTGTCAAAGCATTAAATGAGGCCATTACTCCCGTAGCCAGCTGTGGGGGGATCACACGTGGCGTCAATTGAGCCGCATGTTCCTGCTGAACCGCATATATCCCCGAACCGCATGAGTCTGAGGGTCTTCATTCGGGTCGCATGGGGCAACTCCAGTATGAGCCGCATAGGCTTGCTACCCAAAGCCGCATGGGCTATCTATGCTTTTATTCTAATATTTTCCATGCTTCTACAGGACCCCCTTTAAAGTTTTCAATTTGTAAAATTGAAACACTTTGAATAAGAAGCATGGCCCCGTTCATGCCGCATAGGATGTTCTGTTTACCTGAGCTTCCTGGCCACATTAGCATCTCGGCCGCATAGATCCTTCTGGCCGCATAGGCTCTTTGCCACGCGTCCTGACCTCGTGAGCAAATCTTCATTAATTGCTTTCGATTTGATTTAACGCCGTCTTTTGGGGGAGGATCCCAAGGGTCGGTTTTTGCTTTGACCGAAGCGTTCTCGCCTTTATTTTTGGAGGCGGCGCGTAATCCGAGGCGTCTTTCTACTTCATGGATCGCCTATAAATAGGAGTCTTTCAGCTCTTGGGGATTTCTTTATCTCCTTTCTTTGCTTGAATTCCCTGTTGTCAGTTTTGCTCTTCGTCGTCCTCCTTCATCTATCGACCATGGCTCCTAAGAGATCTGCTGCATCGAAGGCCGCGAAGGGCAAGGCAGTTGCTGCGGCGACGACTGCAGCGACGAATGTGGTCGCTCCTCCGTCAGCTGCTGTAGGCGTTGTCCATCCTGATGTTCACCCGCCCATCGCTGGTAAGGGGGTCACTTCCGAAAAACCCTAACTGCTGCCATGGCTCTGTTGCATACTTTATGCACAAGCCATATGTACGAGATGTATCGATGTGGCCGCATAGGCACTTCGCCCATTATGGCCGCATGAGTTTGTTATATTCGATCAGTGCCGCATGTGTGTTTTCGACTTGGGCCGCATAAGCGTTGCTCACTTTTGAACCGCATGAACTTGATGGTTTGTAGCCGCAGTAGTTTATATGAGTCGGGCTTAGCCGCATGAATCTATAAACCCTTCTGAATCTGAGTTGTACGGATTTGGTTAATTCAGAGCTGCATGGGGCTATGACACGCAGAGCCGCATGGACCTATCTGCTGATGAGCCGCATGAGGCCGTGGCAACCTTAGCCGCCTAGACTTCAGTAATCTTTTCCAATATTTCTGTCTTCTTTGTTTGTCTTCTGACCTTGTTTCTTTTATCTTTTTCTAGTGAATCTGCCCGTGAATCCTGCGGGGGAACTTTTGGTTGGTTCAAATCAATTCGCTTTGGGTGTGCGTGTTGACGACCTAATTAAGCATGTATTGAATCAGTTCCCTGCTGATGAGCCTTTGGAGAGGTTGAACGCCATCGAGAATCAGACCCTTCATTACCTTCGTTCCATGATGAACACTGGGAGGCTGGATGGGAAATTCCTGAAGCCTCTATTCCTCTTTGGAGATGCTCTAATCATAGGGAACTCTCGAGTGTTAGAGATTTCCGAGAACTGGGATTTCTCTTTGGACGGGGAGTCAATCCATATTCCTTTTATGGAACGCCATTATCCCTTATCGTGGTTCAACATGGTGCTGTTGAACAGGAAGATGGTGTGCAACTTAACCCCTATTCAATCGGGGATGTTGATGGGCGACATCTATTACAATCCGAATATGCGGTCAACGTACCCAGGTAAGGATCCCGTCCCTCGGTATATGATGGGTCTGGCCCCGGGCTCCTTCATGAATGCATACGGCCCCAACTTCTCATTTGCTCAGGCTGACACCTTCTTGAATCGGCTTGTCCGTAAGAAGTCCTATCCTGTTGGTAGGATAGCATTGCCGAACTGGATAAACCCTACTTCTGCGTGGGTCCAGTTGACCACCTGGGTCCTGCAGACCTACGGAACACTCTTGCGGGAGGTGGGACTTTATCATGCTGTTCGAGGGACTTGTCACGGGCTCCCTATTAACAAGCCGCTGTTCATGGCGCTCTTGGAGATGTATAGCCAGCGAACGGGGACATTCTTCTCACCAGTAGAGGAGCTGGGGCTTGCTCTTCACGAGATGTATACTGTCTCTAAACTCTCCTGGGGAAATGAGCCTTTCGAGGTGTACACCCCTTCGAATGATGAGTTTGAGGACTTGAACCGACGATTCCCAGGTTTTGTTGCAGTATACCGGGAGTTGCTTTTCAAAGTTGGTCCTTCTGGCGAAGTTACTCCTCGAACCCCTAGAACGCACGAGGAGGTGAAGGATTTGATGTCAGGCGTCAAGAAGTCGCGGTCCAGGAGCGACATATTTGGGAGTCAATCTGACTCTCTCAGCTACTTTTACTATGGGACCACGCAGATGTCAGAGAAGGCGCTTCTGGCTGGCTTTTTAATGATATGGCTATGGAATTGCGTCGTCTCGAGAGGAACAGGTTCTATCGAGAGGATCGGTCGCCATTTTATTCTTCCTGCCGTTAAACTGGTGTTCGGAGTTAGGTTGGCCCTTCTTTCCGCCATGGTGTGCAGCATCCACCACGGTCTTCGAACCTTCTCATCCAAAGTTGTTACTCGTAAGAAAACCTTAGATTTTGAGCGCGTAGAATTGCCTTTCCATTACTTGATGGGGTGGTTGGCGATGCACTACAAGTCTTTGCTGGGACCCGGGATAGCAGAAGATGCTACGGATGAAGATGCTTTCCTCTTCAAATGCCATCGCCAGTCTTGGGAATATAATACTATGCCGGCTTGTCGGAGGGCGCTGGCGAGGGTAGATGGGTGTCACCTTTTTGTGTCCGTTCCTCCTTTTTCTGATGAAGATGTGAGTAAGGTACACCTTGATGGTACTGGACCTCCTCACTTTCTATCTCCGGATATGCTCACCTGGTTGCGTAACATCCGTCCTGCTCATTTGGTTTATCGCAACCGCGATAGGGTGTACCTGGAGCCTTACCTACCTAGTAGGTTTTCTCGGCAGTTCGGTTATAGCCAGTTATTCCTTGATCATCCCAATCCTGGTTTGGGCTTCGAAGGTAGCGTTCTTGATGGCGTCAGGGCGTGGAATTATTATGATGCTTATCATACTCGAGCCAGCTTCTCGGTCCCTGATGCTCAGGCGCCAAGGGAAATTTTATACGTGGCTGCTTTGTATCATGTCATGGCGAACAAGCCTCCTATCAATTTCGATCCGAGTACCAGTTTTATCGTGGGTACAGGCTTAGAGGAGAAGCCAAAGGGGGCTAAGGCTAGAAAGCAACTAGCGCTTCAGACTCCTCTCCCTGAATCAGAACCTTCCGAATCGGCTGGGGAGGAAGATGACAGCGAAGATTCTCTTTTTGATGGAGGCAAAGAAGTAGCAGATCAATTGGTTCCCATCCCTGATGAACTGGCGGAGGGCCCATTGCTTTCTACAGAAGGTAGAAGAGTGAGGGAAGAACAGCTTCCGGCTGTGTCTAGTTCCTCACGTAAGCGAGTCAGGCACGAATTTTCTGGCAGTGGTGCGACCTTTTCCGTGAAGAGAGCTGCCGTTAAATCTCGTGGATTGCTTATTACCGAAAGGGATGACGGTACCGATGCTACTCCGGAGGTAAGGCTAAATTGGATTTGTTTCTTTGTTGTAGTTCCCTTTCCTCTCACAGATATGATTTAATCACTTTTCTTTGTAGGCGTCCGACGGACCGGGGTCTTCTGAACCATCTACTGCCTTCGAGGTTGATTCCGCCCTCGCTGTCTTAATCAACGATATGTGCGCCGCGGTCCTTTCTGCTGGGGCTCTCCCGGAGGCGGCTGGAAGTTCCCGGGTTGCTGAAGCATCAGCTCGGGGGAACAAAGGTTCCTCTGGGCCCGCCCCTGCGGTCGTTGAGCTTCGGCGAGATGACACCGTTCTCAGTACCTCTTCTCCCGGGGGCGACTCTCTGATTCCTGATTCGGAGGTTATTGGTGAGGAGGCTATGGTGGCTGTAAACGAACCTCAGCCTCCGTACTCCTCCATTGGTAAGATAGGCCATATATTGACTACCGAAGGGGCTTATTCGCTCTATCAACATATCCTTCGGGTCAAGTCGATTCATGGTTGCCTTGGCCCTGCAGGTCCTGACCTTTTACCTCCCGCCGCGGATGTTCTCAGGGAGAGTTCGGTTGGCCATTATCCGGACGAAAGGAATGTTTCTTCTCCTCTCTCTCATGTTGAAGAGCCTCCTGCCGTCTCTGGGCAGACGAGGAGGGAGTTGGCAATGGTTTCCGCCTCGTCTTCCGTTGTTGACACGGCTCCGGAAGTCGACTTCTCGACCTTATCGAGCATCCAAATCCTGCGGGCTGCTGAAGAGAAGTTGGCCGCTGTTCAAGCGTCTTTCCGTGCGGAGTTGGTTTCTCTGGTGGCAGGAGCGGCAGACTCCGTCGCGTCTTCTTCCGTGCTACCAGCCACACTACCGCTGACACCGGTTTCCTCGGAGGCTCTGGACGAGGTGACGCAGGATATGGTTGACAGCTTTTATCGCCACTTAGGGAGGGGTATAAACGCTGCCGTGGACCGGGGGGTCCCTTTTTCTCTATCTCTACGGGAAGCTTGGGGTCAAATTGACACTCTGAAGGGTCTTCCTGGCGGGCTGGGGTTAGCAGCGTTCCTGGAGCCTAAGCTGACAGAGGTTGACCAGCTTGTGACCCAACTGCTGGCAGTACGGCAGGCTGGTTTGCCTGCCGCGATCGAACGAGAGCGGGGCTTCCTGGTTGCGGCTCGGGACAGGATCAAGCTCGCTCGAGAAACTGCCGGACCGGCTGTGCAGGGGGATCTTGACAAGTTTTCCGCCTCCTATGACCGGCTGGGTCGTCGGAGTCAGGCTTGTAGGGCCCGGGAAGAGTCTGCCTCTCGTGGAATAGCTGACACGAAGGAGCGGATTCTCGCGCTCCAGGAGGAGTTAGCCTTCTTAGAGTCAGAGCGGGAGGCTGCTCATGCAGAACAGGAGTCGATTGCTCGGGAGGCCGAGCGGATTTCTCGAACTTCTGCCAACCTGGAGCGATCTTTTAAGAAGTTCGAGGACAACTGGCAGGCCCACGTTCATCTGGAGGACCCGGCGGTGTTGAACCAGGAAGCTGAGCGTCGAGCCAAACAGAGGTTTGAGCGGTCGGTCGCCTTGATAAAGGACCGCCTCACGGTGTTATGTGCCCCGGAACAGTGATCCGCCCTCTGTCTTCTTCTGCCTCTTTTTTTTTTTTTTTTTTTTTTTTCATATGTGTATATTTTTATTTGCAAGGGATGTGATCCCCAATGATGTAGCCCTTTGATTTTTGGATAAATGAGCATGTTTCAACTCATCTTTTCTTTCTTGTATCGGCGTTCATGGAATCGGACTTGCTGGGGGATTATTTGTGGACCTGTTACCCTAGGCGTACCTTGGTTTTAGGTACGGATAACAAGTTTGATCAGGATGTCCGGGACAGCCATGACAAAATGGTCATGGATGTTCTCGGTACTGGGGAAAGGAATGCCGTAGAGCAGCCGGGCTCCCGGGGCATGGTAAGATGGTGGATTTATGCCAAGAAGCTTAGCAAGGGATATTTGTGGACCTGTTACCCTAGGCGTACCTTGGTTTTAGGTACGGATAACAAGTTGGAAGGAAGCCAGTCATATTTGCTCCGAGGTTACGAGGGCGTAGCAAACATGAGGGTTTTACCGTGGAATCTTCCTACTCAGAGGTAATGAGAACATGGCAGGGGGAGACTTCACAGAAGACTTTTCTATAATCAATAGTGGTCAACAGAGGACGTTTGTGGTCAACAGAGGACATTTGTGGTCAACAGAGGACATTTGTGGTCAACAGAGGACGTTTGTGGTCAACAGAGGACATTTGTGGTCAACAGAGGACATTTGTGGTCAACAGAGGACATTTGTGGACCTATTATCCTTGTCGCACCCCGGTTGTGGGTACAGACAATAGGTTGAAAGGGAACCAACATACTTGCTCAGAGGTAATGTGGACATGGCAAATATGGTGATTTCTTCGACGGAGGCTTCCCACTCAGAGGTAATGAGGACATGGCAGGAGTGGGCCCAATGAAGAAGGGGTGCATAGAATTACTCAGAGGTAGGAGGACATGGAAGTTCTATGCGAGGGGGCGGTTTGTTTTTGGTGGAAGTGAAAACGACTCAGAGGTAATGAGGACATGGTCGTTTCGGAGATTAGTGGATCGATTACCCTTTTTGTGCACTGGGAGCACGGGTAGTGGATCATGAGGGAGGATCTCTTTCAGAAAGAAAGTTCAGAGGTATGATTATACGTGACTTACTATCTGAGAGAGTGACCGGAATGTAAGTACATAATTTGGATTTTCTAGAATATTGAGAAAATGAGAGTTCAGTGGCACCAGCGGGTGCATGGCTCGGTAATCTAAAATGTTGTGGATGTGGGTTCAGTGGTATCAATGGATACATGACTCGATAATTTGGAAAATGGTGGGTGCGAGTTCAGGGGTACTAAGAGGGTACATGACTCGATAATTTGGAGAATGTTGTCTAAACATAGTATTTCTTCAGAAACTTGCCGTTGACGGGCAACATAAGCAAGTCCCCATTCTGCTTGGCGAGGCGGTAGGCACCGTTGGAGAACACGGTCTCGATGACAAATGGACCTTCCCATTTTGGCTGGAACTTGCCTGCGGTTTTGTGAGTCATGACCATTGGTCTCCGAACTGCCAGAACGAGATCGCCCACTTGGAATGTTCTGATTTTGACCTTCTTGTTGAAGGCTCCTGAGATACGTGCTTGGTATAGCTCGATCCTTTGCTGGGCTAGTAGGCGCTTTTCGTCTAAGGCCTCCAACTCTTGTAATCGACGTCGATAGTTATCATCCATTATCAATTGATAAGTGAGGGCGACGCGGAGTGAGGGAATCTGAGTTTCTAGTGGGAGGACTGCCTCACTCCCGTATACTAAAGAAAATGGTGTATTCCCAGTAGCTGTTCGAACTATGGTGCGATAAGCCCATAAGCATTCGCCGAGCTTCTCGTTCCAGTCGCGTTTGTTGGAGGAGACAAACTTCTTGAGGAGTTTGATGATTGTTTTATTGAATGCCTCTGCCAACCCGTTTGCTGCTGGGTTATATGGTGTCGAAGCGATATTCTGAATGCGGTGCTTATCGCAGAATCGGTAGAATGCATGGCTTATAAACTGTGGACCATTATCATGGATGATCCTCCGTGGTAGTCCGAAGCGGTAGATGACGTGATGCTTAAGGAAGCTGATCACGTTTGAAGTCTTAACTTCTGTGAGTGGGACGGCTTTCGACCATTTGGAGAAGTAATCGGTGATCGCAAGTATGAAGCGATGTCCTCGGGAGGAAGGTGGGGTGATTGGACCAATGATATCCATTCCCCATGCTTCGAATGGCCAGGATGCCACCGTTGGATGTAGAAACTCGGAGGGTTGGTGAATGAAGTCTGCGTGGACTTGGCAAGCCTTGCATTTTCTGGCATAGTCTATTGCGTCTGCCACCATCGTGGGCCAGTAGTAGCCCATACGGCGAAGGCGGTCTTGTAGCTTAGGGCCAGGCTGATGGGCCCCACAGACACCATCGTGAGCTTCTCGTACAGCTTCTTCGGCTTCTGCGTTTGACAAGCACCGGAGTAATAATCCGTCGTAGGATCGTCGGTACAGCATTTTTGTCTCTGTGTCGTAGAAGAATCTGAGGGAACGCCGTCTAATGGAGGTGGCTTCCCTTGGTTTCTCCGGGAGGATGTCGTATACGACGAAGTCAATGAACGGCTGTCTCCAGTCTGATGTTTCGTCGACCGTCCGGGCGGAATAGCTCGCCACGAATTGAATATTGTTCTTGGGACAGACCAGTTCGTGGCCTATCACCTCAACCGAGTGATGCGCTTGGTTCGGCACTGCTAAGGAAGCGACAAGGCCTGCTAGGGCATCGGCTTCGATATTTTGAAGTCTGGGGACGTGTTCGATAAAGAATCCCTCGAATGAGGAGATAATGTTGATTGCTATTTGGTGGTAGAGGATCATGTCTTCATGGCGGACTTCATACGACCCCCGAATCTGATTGACGATTAATTGTGAATCACCGTATGCTTCGAGATATTCTACACCCAGCTCCTTTGCGAGTTGGAGGCCAATGACCAAAGCGTTGTACTCGGCCACATTGTTGGAACAGGGTTCCGTGAGAGAGTAGGCGCGATTGATCACTAGCCCGGTAGGAGAGATCAATACCACTCCGACCCCGACGATGATATTTCCCTTGGGTCCGGTTCTTGAGGCGCCATCGAAGAACATTCGCCATATGTTATCGTGAGTGGCTGTATTCGAATCGGCGACCTCGTCTGGGATCTCTTCATAGATTCTGGATGACTCCGATCCTGGGTGGGCTGCCAAAAAGTCTGCTAGGGCTTGACCCTTGACAGCCTTCTGTGGGACGAAGATCATATGATATGGGGATAGCAGTATTGCCCAGGTAGCGAGGCGAGAGCTGAGCGCCCCTGGTTTAGTCATGAGGACCCTGAGGGGATTTACCCGTCACATGTATGGTTTGTCCTATAACATAGTGCCGCGTCTTTTGAATAGCGAACACCAAGGCGAGGCATTCTTTCTCCACGGCAGTGTATCGGTGTTCGGGCCCGACCATCATTCGACTGAGGTAGTATATGGCCTGTTCGTGTCCTGCATCATTATTTTGTGCCAGCAGGGCACCGAGGGAGTGTTCCATTGCTCGTACATAGAGCAAGAATGGTTTTCCAGGGACCGGGGCCACCAGGACTGGAGGATTTGACAAATATTCTTTGATGTCGTCGAAAGCGCATTGGCATTCTTCGTCCCATGCGAATGAGACTCCCTTCTTCATGAGGTGTGTGAACGGCCGGCATCGTCCGGAGAGATTGGAAATGAACCTTCTGATATAGGCTAGCCTCCCTTGGAGGCCTCTAAGTTCGCGGAGATTTTTTGGGGGACCCATCTCCATTATTACCTTGGTTTTCTCAGGGTCTACATGGATACCCCGTGCAGTAATGATGAAACCTAAGAACTTCCCGCTGGATACGCCCAAAAACGACTTTGTAGGGTTCATCTTTAGGTTGTGGGCTCGCATCAGGTCGAATACCGTCTTTAGATCTTGCAGATGATTCTCCTTGCGGTGACTCTTGACGGTGATGTCGTCGACGTAGCATTCCACTATTTTGCACAAATGTTCTCTAAAAATGATACTCATAGCCCGCTGATATGTGGCACCAGCGTTCTTTAGACCGAATGGCATGACTGTGTAACAGTATGTGCCGATCGGTGTTCTAAATGATGTATGCTTCTCATCGTCGGGGGACATCTTGATTTGATTGTATCCCGAGAATCCATCCATGAATGACATACGTTCGAAGCCGCATGTGTTGTCAATCATGATGTCCGTGATCGGGAGGGGAAATTTGTCTTTCAGACATGCCTCATTTAGATTACGGAAGTCGATGCAGATTCGGATCTTCCCGTTCTTCTTAAGGACCGGGACTATATTGGCAACCCAGTCAGGGTGTTGCTCCTCACGGATGAAGCCGCTGGCTATCAGTTTGTTGACTTCGGCTTCGATCGTGTCCATGACGCCCGGGCGGAAGCGTCATTGCTGCTGCTTGACTGGCTTTGCATCCGGCCGTATATTGAGTTTATGGAGAGCAATGTCGGGATCTAATCCCGGCATGTCTTCGTAACTCCATGCAAATACGTCAATGTATTTTTGGATGAGTTCCAGCAGTGATTCTCGTTCCTTGTCTGTTAGGCTTTTACTGACGAAGATTGGCTTCGGAGAGGATTCGGTGCCGAGGTTGACCTGCATAACTTTGTCCTCCGTAGGAGGTTCTCTTAGCTCGAACCGCTTTTCCCATTGTGCGTCTAACTGTTGGGCCCACGGCTCAAGCTCGAGAATTTCAGGAATGTCCTCGTCTTCTTCGTAAGCGTCGGCAAATGCCATGTTGACTGATAGGACTTGTCTGAATACGTCCCCAATGCTTGTGTCTGAGTCGGAAGTTGGTGATCCGGTTGAGTGTGACTGCCAGTCGCATTCTTCATCTGAGCTTTCAGGGGTCGTAGTTGGCGTTACATACCCTAAACCGCATCGGGTTTTGTTATAGTAGTTTCATGGTTTGCCCGCCGGGGCTGGCGTTTTCAAAGGTAATCGTCGTCCAGTGCCGTAGTTCAGTCCTGGCGTTGTCTCTAGATCATACCCCTGTTTCTGCATGAGATATTTGGATTGAGGGCTATAGAGATACAGAGGCAGTCTTCCGTTATCTGACCCGAAGTCGACTTCTTCCATGGCGAGGGGATGCGGGTTGTTCGTCCGGCCGAAGATGATTGGGTGGTCCCCTCCTTCGATTATTCGGTAAGCGTCTTCTACTGGAGTAAGTTGGATAGCGGTGTACACATTTGTCACCTGTGTATGTAGGTGAGTGCCTATACCGTGGTCCATAGCATACATTGTACATAGCTTGTTGAGTTCGATGTAATTCAAAGATAGCCCTTTATTGATAAAATAAGGTATCTTCTCGAGAGGGATTACATCATCCGCGGGAGGGGTATCGGAGTGGGCAGCCACATACTTGGCTAATTCTGGTTCTTCTTCGGCCACCCCCTGTATAAATGAAGACTGGAAGAGCGACCTAGTCAGCTTGATCTTTAGGGGCTCGACCGGAGGAGCATGTCGTGGAGTTGTTGGTGGACTAGCAACCCCCAGCTTGGCATCTGACGTGGGGCGAGAAGTGGCTGGTTCGCTGGAAGTGTCAGACCTTGCGTCGGGGTGACGGCCCTTTTTAGGAAGACGTATCGTGAGCGGTCTGTCGGAGGGATTGAGTTTCTCTGCTTGGAGCTGACCGACTCTCGGTAGTCTGATGGTAAAAGGTCCTGGTGTGGGTCTCGGCACTTGGCCAGACCTCGGCAGCCGGATCCTCATCTGCTCTTCTTGCGCCGATAGACTGATTGCGTCCTTACGCAGAGTAGCCGTAAGGGGTACAGAACTACCCGGTTTGCGAGCCTGGAGATGGATTGTCAGGGGTTCTTCTGATCTTGTGGTTGTCTTGGTGTGAGCTTGCACCTCCTCTTCGACCAGATGCTTCTTTGATTTTTTGTAAAGACAGGAGTCTGAGTAATAAGATTCGACCCCCTTGAAGGGATCGATATCAGCAAACTCTGTCCTCATGAAGCCGTGCTTATCGACATATTTGAAGCACTAGTGTAGCGTGGAAGGCACGATCATGTAATCGTGTATCCAAGGCCGCCCCAGAAGGATATTGTAAGAAGTGTCGGCATCTATGACGTAGCAGGTGACTTCTGATTGGAGATCGCCAATCTGACATTTCAAGCGAATCTTCCCTATTGGGTAGCTCCTGCCCGAATTGAAACCGCTAATGGCGGTGCTTGTAGGCGTCAGGCGATGCATTGGAATGCGAAGATGATGTAGCAGACCCTTCGGAATGATGCTTATGGAGGACCCGGGGTCAATGTGCATTCGGTCTACCTTTACGTCGCCGATGTATCCAGTGTAGTACAATGGGCGATCGTGCAGGTTAGTTTTGATGAGCATATCCTGCGAAGAGAATACGATATTGGGCATTGCACCTATACACGTACTATCTTGGAGATCTGTAGGCTGATTATCTCCCGTGAGGTTGACCTGAGCCAAGTATGCGTCGGCATTTTGGAGCGCCTCACTTAGAGCTGTGCGGACATCTTTTGAGAGTCTCAGGAGTTCGTATAAGGACAATTTGGCCGGTGTGTTAGCCAATTGCGCCAAGATGTCGAAGTTATAGGGCCTCTCCAGCCCCTGAGGTGTCTCCTTTCGGAGAGATTTGTCGAAGCGAGTCTCCTTCGGCCTAGGCTTATCGGTCGTCGAAGGCTGAGCCGGTCCCGGAGTATTAGCGTTTGTGGGCTGCTGATCATTAGTCGGATTCTCGGCCACTGGTTGGGCTTGTGCTCCAGATCGGGTAGTGGCGGCTGAGACTTCCCCCTCCTCTGCCGAGGCGGTGCGGCATGATCTGACCTTTCCACTTTTCTTTTTAGAGGATAAAGTGGGCTGAGTCACCTCATGGACTAGGTCCGGATGGACCCACATGATCTCCCCTCGTGATGTGGTGAGGGGTATTAGGCCAGAAGTTTGATCACGGGCAGGCGGAAGGTTAGTGATTTCCATTGTTACCAAAGGGATGGACATGACACCGTCTTGAGTCTCTGTTGGAGGGAAATTGTCGAATTGTACGGACACCATGTTGGCTGCTACGGTTACCTCCTCGAAGTCGATAGCCAGAGCGTTTGAATCGATGAGGTTCTGGATATAGCGTTTCAGTTGGTAGCAGTCGTGTATAGCATGGTGGACGTAGCGGTGGTAATGGCAGAACTTCGGATTTTCCAAATCAGCATGCCGAGGTTCCCGCCTTGGTGGAGGAAGCTGAATTCTATCTCCTTGTATAAGCATGTCCAAGATAGGCTTGACGTGGCCGTCTTCGAAAGAATAAGTGATTTGAGGCCATTGTTTGTCCGCTGGCTGTTGCTCGGGCTTCTGGGCTGTATCGGTCACCATGGCCTGCTTGCCTTTGTTGTCTCGGTTGGAGGGGCTACCCCCATTCTCGTTGCTGGCGTTGGGACGCTTCCCCTTGTTCTCTCCCTCTGAGATATGCAACCCCAGTTGGCGAGCTTTCTTCAATCGTTCCTCGGCACTTGTAGCGCTGATGATAAAGGCCTTCCATTCCTTGAATTGACTTTCGCCCATCCAGAGACTAATTGTTGGGAGTAGTCTCTTTTGGCAAATTTCAATCAAGGAAGAGTCCGGGTTGCCAGATGGTAACTTCATTGCGGTTTGACAAAACCGCTCAATGTAATTCCTTGTCAGCTCTTTCTCTCCTTGGACGATGTCCATGAGGGTAGACATCGTGACGTCCTGCCCTACCTCATAGAACCTCTCCAAGAACAAGCGCTTGAAGCCAGCGAAGGAGTGGATGCAATTATCTGGCAGGTTACGGTACCAATCAAAGGCGACTCCTTCCAGTGCCCCAATGAATAACCGTGTGAGGATGGCGTCCTCATGGGGCAGATGGTCGGTAGTGACCTCAAAGTAAGTGATGTACCGGCTTGCTGAAGTCTTACCATCATATGGGTTGATATTGAACGGCTTATATCTTGGGGGAAAGGGCACATCCCTCCATTCAGCTGGGTATGGTTGCCGTATTCTGAGGTCTTGAGAATTTTCTCGGGCGTGGAACATCGCTCGAAGCTCCTGAACCTCTCTCCTTACTTCTCGGGCCTCATCTGTCGCGGTAGGGGCCGTTATCTCGGGAGCATTATTGCCCAGGTTTGGTGCCGCTAAATTTGAATCTATGTTGTTCGTGGGACCCGTGCTTGTCTGACCAGGTGTCACTCCCTGCAGAGTAGGAAGTGCCGCTTTGATCTCATCTACGGACTTGACCAAGGCGTGCAGTATGGCCTCCAAAGTGTCGATACGTTGGCGATCGCCGGAACCACCTTGGCTGTTGTCTGTCATGAATACCGTCCTCACGTGAGGAGTGACAGAAGGAGAGGTGGCAGACATGCCCTCCGAGTTATACTCATGCATCGAGAAATCATCGGGATATGTGGGGATGTTCTCTTCAGGTTCAGACTCGGAAGGAACAGTACCCCCAGCTTCAGAACTTGCTTCATTTAGGACATCCTCGAGGGCGTCGGTATCTGTTGTATCCGTCGGAGGATTTGCTTCCTCCAGTCCGTCTTCTTGGAATGTCGGGTTGTCGTAAAGGTTTGGAGGAGTGCTACCCCCAGTTCCGACGACTCCCAATGACGTAGACGGCGAACTTCCTACTGTAGCAGTTTTCGTCTTTGAACGGGTGTGCTGGAAGACTTCAGTAGAGGATAATCCTTTAGACGACGGCTTCTTAGCTGTAATAGTTGACACCTTTGGGCTGAAGATGCTTGTCTTCTTCCCTCTCCCCTCCACGGGGACTTTTTGCGCGGAATTGCAGGAGGCAACAGGAGGTGCCTCGTCTTCCGAGCTCGGATGTTGTAATCTTGGAAGACGGATGGCCGGTCTTCTGTTACTGCCGTGTTGTCGCAACAGCAGTTGACGATAATCTGGGTGCAGTGACGTCCCTGTGAGGACTCTCTGCACGCTGAGGCTCCTTCTCTTTCTTTGCGTTTGTGGAGGATAGCTTCACGTAGGTCAGAGGAACCACTTTGTCCGTTTGCCGCCGGGGGCTGGACTCGAGTGGTTTTATACAACTTCCCGTCAGAGGCCCGCGTGATACTCAGCGGGACGCCCCGATAGTCAGAGGTTGGGGCAGCTGTCTGGACTTGATGAGTCCCCGCTGCCCTAGACTTTTTCTTTTTAGCACTTGTGGGTGCGTAATAGGAAGAGTCTACATTAGGTATCACAGAGTCTGGATTCTCATCCAGCGAGTGATCAGAGTTAGGACCGCATGAGAGTCGGTCGAAAACTGATCGAGAGAAGCACGGTAGAGACGCTATGCGGCTAGCGTTGGGTGCCGTGCAGGCTATCTGCATGCGACTGTCTTCTGTTGTGGGACGAGTTCTTATGCGGTTAGGAGTCACGGCCGTGCAGGCTGTCCGCATGCGGTTGGCATCTGTGGCTGCATGGGTTTTCTGTAAGCAGTTGACTTTACTAGCCGCATGAATCTCATCCATGCGGTTGGGAACTGTAGCTGCATAAGTTATGCGGCTGACAGCAGTGGCCGCATAAGTTTTCTTTGTGTGGTTGACGATTGTGGCCGCATGGATTTTCTTTCTGCGGCTAATACCCTTCTGCGGTTCAGGTTGAGCAGAGACCCTCTTTGCCCCTGCAAGTCCAGCATCATAGTGTTTTCTTCTGCCAGACTTGGGGGCAGCAGAGGTGTCTGCGATCTGAAGTGGGGCCGCAGGAGAATCTTTCTCGCCGTCTTGAGCGACCGAGGGTATCCCATCGAGGGCTTGGGGAGGAGCAAATGACTTTGGCCTCCGCTCTTTGCGAGCCTTCGTGGTGCGGGTGTGTTTCTGGACCGGGCCAGCGTTGCCTTCAGAGAGCATCCCTTCGAACGCCTGTTGGTCGAAGCGGACGACCATCTTCTGTTGTGTGGAGCCAAGTTTGGCTGCATCCGATTGCGTCACCAACTCCTCAGCCGTGGAGAAGTTAGTTCCCCAGCAGAGTCGCCATCGTGTTTGCTATTGATTGTAAAAGAACAGAACAATTATCGGAGGACTGAACTTAGACTCACAATACAAACTCGCTCGTACAAAGAAAGCCTAGGGACGAAAACCTAGGTACAGCAGACTAAGTACGATTGTTTATTTTTGATTCTGGGGGGTGACGATAGAGGCTCGGGAAAGCGACGGCCGCTCTGCCTTACTCCTTGGACGATCAGTATGCAGCCTTGGCTCGGGGAAGATCTGCTTGGCGTTGACGAAGAAAAGCTCTTCTTACTCTCCTCGGGTGGCTCTCCTGGCTTCTCCCTCTCTGTGAGTATCAAGAAGAAAGGGGGGAGCTCTCTCTGTGTAGATCTCTCTCTTCTTATTTTTTTATTCTTTTGTTGCCGACCTCTCTCTCTCTCTTTTCTTTTTTTTTTGCATGGGGAGGATGCTGGCTATTTATAGGAGTGGGGTGTGATTATTAGGGTTTGCTGATGATTATCTGTTTGGAATGTCGGCGCTTCCTTCATTCTATCTGAGCCCTTGATCCTGATCATAATGAATCTCGGCCACTAATGCTGATAGCACCAAATCTCATGAGCAGTTAATGCTGACTGCTTTAAATCCTCGTGATTGATTATGCCAATATTTGATTGCTCGCCACGTGTCCTATTGGCTTGATGATAAATGATATGCCCTGATCTCGGCAATTATGATAATGGTGTCAAATATTCTTGTTGGGATTCGGTTGAATCTTCAATGCCACGTGTTTTAATTGAAGGTCCTGCCAGGGCCGCATAGGATGGCCAACACTTGAACCACAAGGAGATGCTCTTCATGAGCCGCATGAGTCAATGCCTCATCGAGCCGCAGGGGACGAACTTTCCGTGAGCCGCATATGCGTAGTCTCTGCGAGCCGCAGGGGACGATCTCTCCATGAGCCGCATATGCATAGTCTCTGTGGGCCGCCTGAGTTAACATGGTATTGAGCCGTATAGACCAGGCTATGGGTGGACTGCATATGGCGGATTCCTGTTAATCATATTAGAGTGGTTCCTCAATGAGCCGCATGAGGCTGTTCTCTACCCGAGCCGCATGAGACTTTTGCCACGTGGCAATCTAGGATTTCTGACAGATCGGGTCAGAGATTGTCTTCTTTCCCCGAGGAGTCTGTCATTATGGCAGAGCCATTATGACGCTTTATGTCAGAGACGTCGCAGCCGTCGAGTCGTGTCAGAGCATTAAATGAGGCCATTACTCCCTAGCCAGCTGTGGGGGGATCACACGTGGCGTCAATTGAGCCGCATGTTCCTGCTGAACCGCATATATCCCCGAAACGCATGAGTCTGAGGGTCTTCTTTCGGGCCGTATGGGGCAACTCCAGTATGAGCCGCATAGGCTTGCTACCCAAAGCCGCATGGGCTATCTATGCTTTTATTCTAATATTTTCCATGCTTCTACAGCTCCTAGCGATTCACTATGTAAGGCTTGTGGCTTGGTTAACTCGGTCGGAACCGAGTATTTGGGGAAACTTATCGTCGACACCGAATCGATCACGGACAAGTGCATAAGAACCATTCCAACTAATGGATTGGTTTCTCTTGAAATGAGTCCAAGGGTTTTCTCTGGATGTTTTGCTGCTAATTTTGTTGCTTGGTTTTGATGGATGCTTTTCTGAATGATTTTCGATGATTTGATTCTTGTCCGTTTTCATCGATTTGTATAGCATTCATTCTTGAGAATTCTGAGAGAAGAGAACATAACGAGACGAAGTATTGACCAAGCTTTTGGTGCCATTGCAGACTGACGCGTGACGGAAGGCTAAGCACGCAAGTGTTTCTCTCTCTCTCTCTGCGATTCTCTAATTTGGTGAGGGTGGATCTCTGTGGTGGTATTGTCCCTCTCGCTATTCCTTCATGCCAACTAAATAAATGTCTTGCAACATCCGTTGATCGATATCAAGTTGCTAATGCCACAAGTCAATACCACTAAGAAGCTAGTAATTTATCATTGAACATTGAAATGATACTTGTCTCTTGAACATTGAATGAATCGATTACACTGTTAACAACAATGAGATTGAGCTTGTCCCTTGAACATTGAAATGAGATAAATTGATGCATGTGATGATGAGATATGAAATGCTAAGAATGAACATGTTACCTTTTCACCTTTAATATTATACCATGTACACTATGCTTATCGAGTCAGACACACATTCGCATAGTCATGGAGAACTTGTATACATGGGATTGTTTCCTCGAATGGTACCGGAGCACGGGGACCGATTCGGCCTAGGAGGAAATGCAGCATGCTTTGGTGGCACGATTGGTATCGGGACATTCATTCGGACTTGCAATCCGAAGGAATGGTGTGTCGTATACCCTTGAAGTCCTATATGGCAAGTCAATATGGTTTAACAACACCAGCGGCTATGTAGTCAGGATGAATGCTAATAATCATTTTATGCAAGGGCGGTAAGTACTATTATTATTATCCTGTATCTTATGCATGAAAGCTGGATTCGGCCGATGGTAAAGTAAACATGGTTTCATGAAATACCATATTACATTAATCGTAATTTACTCTGAATGTTGCCTGTTCCTAATAAGCTCATGATTTAAAATGCTTGTCACTAATAAAATGTTGGTTTAGCTGAGTGGGCCAACGGGGCTCACCAGTGCGTTGTTATAATGTGCTGACCCCTTCTCCACAGGTACTGGAGAAGGCTCAGGCGTACGACCGAACTAAGGATTTCTGAATTGCTACTACTTTCAAGTTGTTTTCCCTAAAGACGCACAAGTATTGCAGAGTTTTCAAAGATGGCTGCTTATATTTTAAAGTACTAAAAGGGCATGATGTATGGAACGGGAAGTTATTTCATTACAGCCTATCAGTTGTACTTCTTTTCATGAATCAATATAGCCGAAAAGGTATTTCAAATATTATCGAGAAAAGTTGTATTCTGACTACAATTATCAATAAAATGAGTATTTCTTCTTCCTATATTGTGTCCTCAATGTTTCCAAAATATGGCTAGGTTTCAAATATTTCTAAATGACATAATAGTGCACGTTCTTGCCTTGTACAAGTGCAACACCAGACTTGTACGGCATGATGCCTTAGCGAGGACGAACGATTCGGCGCGAATCGAAGCGAGGACGAAAGATTCCCCGAATCGGGGCGTGACAAGTTGGTATCAAAGCATGGTTTCAATTCCTCAGATTTTGAAAGTATTTTCAAAAGGAAGTCTTGATGCAAATTTTCTCGATTGATGGTGTCGATAGCACTGGCAGGAAATAATATTCCATACAATAAGCCCATAAATATTTTATGAGTGCTAATGGAATTATTTCTTTGTTGTAGAATGGCCAAAGGTGATAGCGCAAAGTCGAATTCATCGTCTGACCCAAAGGAGAAACTGATTAAACAATTGGAGGCTCAGAGGATGCAGAGCGAAGCTCAATATCGCGCGCTTCAAGAGCAGCTGAATGCTCAATAAAAGCAAGTAGATAATCTGTCTCAGATTGTCACCAAGCTGACGGCCGATTCCAATGTTTCTGCAAAGGCTGCAGCAACCGAGACCATAGAAGTGCCGACAGAGAAACCTGAAATGCCGACACGGAATAGAATGAGCTTCAAGTTCTCCGAATTCAAGAGCTGCGATCCGCCTGAGTTTAATGGAAGAGCGAAGCCAGATGAAGTGATGGGCTTCCTGAACACACTTGAGGGCTACTTTCGAATGTTGGAGATACTGGGCTGTAAGAGAGTGGAGTGTATCACTGTACAACTTCGTCTCAAGGCCCAGGAATGGTGGACTTCGCAGAGACAGGCACTTTACGGTAATAGTCCGGATATGAAGATATCTTGGGAGACCTTCAAGCAGGCTTTCATTGCCCAATTCATTCCATCAGCTGTCCGTCAACAGAAAGAGAAGAAGTTTGTAGAACTCCAACAGGGCAGTATGTCAGTTGACGATTATGAAACTGAATTTTTGAAGAGAGTTGCATTCGCTGGATACATGGTCCCGAATGATGATGCGAAGCAAAGAAGATTCGTGCAAGGCTTGAATGAGGGCCTGCGGCACGATGTGCTAAGTCGGAAGTATACGTCTTACCCGGAGGCATATGAGACAGCTCTCGAGATGGAGAGATTTCATCCCCCGGCTAGTCGTGGGACAACGCAGAGCAACCAAGGCAACAATAATCAGAAACGACCTTGGTCTGCGGGAAGAAATGACGCACCTAAGCGTCATAATGCTGGTGACAACAGAGGACATCAACAACAGTTGCCTCGTTGTAACAAATGTCATCGAGTGGGACACCGGGCTGAAGATTGCCGTGTTGGGTGTTTTAATGTGGGGATGTAAATCACAAAGCATGGGAATGCAGAGGTAGGGAAGGAAATCAGTATCCTCCTCGTGGACATAACAACAATCAGTATCGTGGATACAACAACAATCAGAACTGGGGCCAATATAACAACCAAAATTGTGGCCAAGCACCACCAGCCTTACCCGCTCCAACTAGGAGTGCACCGAATCAACAACAAGGTGCGCAAGCAAGGGTTTATGCCTTGACTCAGGCAGAGGCCCAGACCGTAGAGATTGTAATAACAGGTATGTTGCTGTACAATGGCACACCTGCAAGAGTACTTTTGATTATGGTACTACTCATTACTTTATCTCGTCTGATTTTGCACTGGAAAATAAATTTTGTATGACTCTACTAAAGACAGCTTTGTGTGTTAGCACTCCTTCGGGAGTAGATATGCCTGCAACATTGATTTGCAGGGACGGCTACATTAAAATTGGAGCCAAGACTTTATCTCTGGACACAATTGTACTCGACATCAAAGAGTACGATATCATCTTGGGAATGAACTGGCTCAGCGCCTGTCATGCAACAACCGACTGTGCAGGTAAGAGAGTTGTGTTTCGCCTACCCGAAGAAACAGAGTTCTCTTACTCGTGCGGCCCGACGTTCCAAGGACCCATGGTAATATCGATAGTTACAGCAAGGCACATGCTGTACTCAGGGTGTGAAGGATATCTCGCTTCTGTTTAAGACACTCGAATGAAGAGTGTAGGCTCGAATCAGACCAAAATTGTGGCAAAGTTTCCCAATGTGTTTTCGGATGAGATACCTGGAATGCCGCCGGATAGAGAAATTGAATTCACAATTGATACATTCCCGGATACTCGTCCGATATTAAAAGCGTCGTACAGGATGGCTCTGGCTGAATTGAAGGAACTAAAGGTGCAGCTACAAGAGATGCTAGACCGGGGATACATTTGCCCAAGTGTATCTCTATGGGGAGCTCCGGTGCTGTTTGTAAAGAAGAAGGATGGAAAGATGCGGCTGTGCATCGATTACGGAGAACTGAATAAGGCAACCATCCGTAACAAGTATCCCTTACCAAGGATAGATGATCTGTTCGATCAGCTACAAGGGGCGATCGTGTTTTCTAAAATTGATCTTCGTTCAGGATACCACCAGTTAAAGATCAGACCCGAAGACATCCCTAAGTCAGCATTTCGTACGATATACGGACACTATGAGTTTTGGTCATGCCATTCGATCTGACGAATGCTCCAGCAGCCTTTATGGATCTAATGAATAGAGTGTTTCGACCGTTCTTAGACAAATTCATTGTCGTATTCATTGATGACATCTTCATCTACTCAAAGGACAGGGAGACTCATTTCGGACACTTGAGAGAAGTACTTCAGATGCTGCGAGACAATCAGTTGTATGCAAAACAAAGCAAATACGAATTTTGGATGAACAACGTGTCATTCCTAGGGCACGTTGTCTCGGCAGAAGGCGTTGTCGTTGACCTAAAGAAGATTGAGGCAGTTGTAGACTGGAAACAGCCTGCATCAGCTAGTAAGATACAAAGTTTCCTTGGTTTAGCCGGGTACTACTATAGTTTTGTGAAAGAATTTTCAAGAATCGCTTTGCCTTTGACTCGCCTCACTCAGAAGGGAGTCGTATTTAAGTGGACCGACGACTGTGAGAGTAGTTTTTAGGAACTCAAGAAGCGGCTCGTCACGGCTCCAATTTTAGCAGTTCTAGAAGGCTCTGAGGGATTTTAGATTTACATTGACGCATCGGGACTTGGATTGGGATGTGTTCTCATGCAACGTGGGAAGACGATATCATATGCGTCAAGACAACTCAAACAACATGAGAAGAATTACCAAACTCATGACTTAGAACTGGCGACGATTGTGTTCGCGTTGAAATTGTGGCGACACTATCTCTTTGGTGTCCTATGAGATCTTCACGGATCACAAAAGCCTGAAGTATATATTCATCCAGAAGGAATTAAATTTGAGACAGCGGTGTTGGATAGAATTGATCAAGGACTATGACTTGACAATTTCCTACACGTTGGGTAAAGAGAACGTAGTAGCTGATGCCTTGAGTCAAACATTCGTTGGGTCACTAGCAGTAGCAAAGGAGGTACTACGAGATCTTGAAGAGATGGGCATCGAATTCAGAATTTGGCCACCGAATGTACTGTTGGCTCAGTTACAGCTTGAGCCGAGCCTCCAGGAAAGGATTAAGATTGCTCAGAAGGATGACCTATTTCTGCAGAAGATACGCGAGTTAATTCTAGCAGGAAAGGCGTCGGACTTTACAGTTAAAGATGACACTATTCGTGTCAAGGAAAGATTGTGCGTTCCTAAGTATGATGAGCATGTAGGGCCTAAAAATCAAGTTGCGCCATGTATCTACTACTCAGCGATCAAGTTGCGCCCAAAAAATCAAGCTGCACCACTAATATGGAGCTTAGAGATCAAACTGCACTATTGATCAGGTTGCGCCATATATCAGACTGCACCCAGTTATATTGCGCCAAAGTCTACCTGACAGCACTGACAACTGACAGTACAGTAAACAAAGAAAATCTTTTTGAATCCTTCGAATTGTGCCGCTCGAGGAGAGTTGGTTGACAGCTGTGCCTAGGCGCAAATCATAACAACTGTTTCTCAAAAGCTGCCACATGTCTAGGCGTAACCTAATCAGGCACAATTTAACTTGTTGAATGAAGCTCGCACAACCTGATAAAGTTGAGACAATTTTTATTTCCAAAGCAGGATGACGTGGCACACATACCACTAATCTCTTAAGACGTGTCTACTATCCTGTACACGACCATGCGTATCTCAATCATATGATGCCACGCGTCTAAATACAGTTAGTACACGACTGATAACTGAATGAAAGTTGGTGCAACATGAGGTTGGCGTAACCCAATGTGGCGCAACCCAGCCTTGCGCGCATCAGAATAACTGCTAAAATAGTTATTTTCAGAAATATATAAATAGAGTTTCCAATCATTATTAAAACATCACACATAGAGAGAGAGAGAGAGAGAGAGAGAGAGAGAGAGATCAAGAACTCTTGCAAAATTGCTGCTGCATTCTCCAGAGGCTTTAGTCTTCAAGTTCATATAGTCCAAGGGATAAAGTGATCATTTTCTGATCAGATTCCTACAGTTGTACTTCCCCAAAAATCATTGTACTCTTGTACTCTTTTCTTAGTTTGTAATAAAACTTTTTGTTTTTGCAAACAAAATGGCAACTTTGCTGGGGACGACTTTCTCCTCCGACGAGAAGCTGACAACTCAATGTGATACTGCATCGTTCGGCAAGAGGCAGAACACTCTGGTTGTTCAAGTCAACCAGACAACCTACGAGGATATGATTAGCACCAAGAGCAACAAGCGCATGTAGAAGCATGGAAACGAATAGTGATTCTTATGCGGCCCGGAATCAACATGAAACTCCATGCGGCTCAAAACTTGGGGAATTTCATGCGGCTCAAAATCCTTGGGAGCTTCATGCGACTCAAAAAGCTTCATGCGGCTCAGAAAGCTCCCTGCGGCCTTATGTTGTTCAAAAAATCTGTCTATATAGATGGCCATACAGCTGGCCATTATTACTCCGGCATAAAGGCGATAGCTCTGACAGAAATGATGGCTCTAACATAAAGACAAGACGTGATATGCTCCTAAAAAGACGAGAAATTTTTTATGACATCTGGCACAGTTCACAAATTCCAAAGAAAGTTCTTTATGCGGATCGCCCATGCGACCTTCATGCGGCTCAGTCATGAGACCACTCTCATGCGGCTCGGACATGAGACAAGTCTTATGCGGCTCGGACATGAGATAACTCTCATGCGGCTCTGTCATGAAGCCACTCTCATGCGGCTCGGTCATGAGACAACTTTCATGCGGCTCAGTTATGAGACATCCTTCATGCGGCCCGATCATGAGACACTCTTCATGCGGCTTGGGGATAGTCCTTTATGCGGCCCAGCCAGGATGCATCATTCATGCGGCTCGCCACATAGTAGCAGTTGAGACACGTGGCAGAAATTGACCAAGTCATTAACAGTTCAAATTTTGTACAACAAACAGATCATTACCAATCTTAACCAATCCCCAGCTGCCCACTTCTCAAGGCACAGTTATAAGGATGTGGTCCAAAATTAGCCACGTGGCTATACACCCCATTACTTACGAATTCCTATAAATAGCAAGGTGCTATTCCCTTGCATACACACAGAGACACACACATACATAAATAGAGCATTTCTTCACCGGAGCCAAGGTTGCGTTCGATCGTCCAAGGAGTAAGGCAGAGTTGATAGCACTTTTCCGAGCCTCTATCATCACCCCCAGAATCTAAATTAAACAATTGTACTTAGATTGCTTTTTCTAGGTTTTGTTCCTAGGCTCTCTTTTGTACAAGCGAGTTTGTAATTGTGAGTTAAAGTTCAGTCCTCCTATAAAACTGTTATGTTCTATGATAATCAATGGCAAACACGATGGCGACTCTGCTGGGGATATTGTTCCTCACGGATGAAGCCGCTGGCTATTAGTTTGTTGACCTCAGCTTTGATAGAATTCATGATATCTGGGCAGAACCGTCGTTGTTGTTGCTTGACTGGTTTTGCGTCCGGATGAATGTTGAGCTTATGGAGTGCAACCTCGGGGTTTAGCCCTAGCATGTCTTCATAGCTCCAGGCGAACACGTCAATGTACTCTCTGACGACTTGTAATAGCGACTTCCGCTCTTCGTCTGTCAGGCTTTTGCTGACGAAGATTGGCTTTGAAGAGGATTCATCGTCAAGGTCAACTTGTATAACCTCATCTTCGGTAGAGCATTCCTTCGGTGCTCTACTAGCACAAAACAACGATGCGGGGCATGAACAAGCTATCTATTATCTCAGCCGAATGATGATAGGGCCCGAGCATCGATACACCGTTGTAGAAAATGAATGTCTCGCTTTGGTGTTCGCTATTCAGAAGACATGACACTATGTTACAAGACAGACCATCCACGTTATATCAAGAGTCAATCCCCTCAGGGTCCTCATGACCAAACCAGGTGCACTCAGCTCTCGCCTTGCTACCTGGGCGATATTATTGTCCTCCTACCATATGATCTTTGTCCCGCAGAAGGATGTTAAAGGTCAAGCTCTGGCAGACTTTTTAGCGGACCATCCAGGTTCGGAGTCAACCAGAATATATGAAGAGATCCCAGACGAGGTCGCCCATTCAAATATGGCTTCCCATGATACCGTCTGGCGAATGTTCTTCGATGGTGCTTCAAGAACCGGGCCCAAAGGCAACATTATTGTTGGGGTCGGAGTGGTACTGATTTCTCCCTCTGGCTTGGTGATCAATCGAGCATATTCACTCACGGAACCTTGTTCAAACAACGTGGCCGAATACAATGCCTTGGTTATTGGCCTCTGACTTACAAAGGAGCTGTGGGTAGAGTACCTGGAAGCATATGACGATTCATAGTTAATCGTCAATCAGATCCGGGGTTCATATGAAGTTCGCCATGAAGACATGATCCCCTATCATCAGATAGCAATCGCCATCATCACGTCCTTGAAAGGGTTCTTCATAGAACATGTTTTAAGACTCTGGAATATTGAAGCCGATGCCCTAGCAAGACTTGCCGCTTCTCTGGCGGTTCCAAATCATACTCATCACTTGGTGGACGTAATAGGCCATGAATTGGTTTGTCCTAAGAACAATGTACAATTTGCTGTGAGTTACTCTTCCCTGGCGGTCGACGAAACACAGGACTGGAGACTTTCATTTATTGACTTCATAGTCTATGGCATCTTGCCAGAGAATTCGAAAGAAGCCACTTCTATCAGAAGACGTTCTCTCAGATTCTTCTATGATAAAGAGACAAAAATACTGTATCGACGATCCTATGATGGGTTGCTGCTCCAGTGTTTGTCAAATACAGAAGCTAAAGAACCTGTGTGCGAAGCTCACGACGACGTTTATGGGGCCCATCAACCTGGCCCGAACTGCAAGACTGCCTTCGCCGGATGGGCTATTATTGGCCTACGATGGTAGCAGATGCGATAGACTATGAAAGAAAGTGTAAAGCTTGTCAGGACCACGCGAATTTCATACACCAACCATCCGAATTCTTACATCCGACGATGGCATCCTAGCCATTCGAAGCATGGGGAATGGATATCATTGGTCCAATCACCCCACCTTCGTCCAGAGGACACCGCTTCATACTCGCAATTACAGACTACTTCTCCAAATGGACGAAAGCTGTTCCACTTGCAGAAGTAAAGACATCAAACGTGATCAGCTTCGTCAAGCATCACGTCATCTATCGCTTTGGACTGCCTCGAAGGATCATACACGATAATGGTCCGCAGTTCGTGAGCCATGCCTTCTATCGGTTTTGCGACAAATATCAAATTCAGAATGTTGTTTCAACACCGTACAACCCGACGGTTAATGGTCTGGCGAAAGCATTCAACAAAACTATAATCAAGCTTCTCAAGAAGTTTGTGTCCTCAAACAAACGCGACTGGAATAAAAAGCTTAGCGAATGCTTATGGGCGTACCGTACTACAGTCCGGACAGCCACTGGGAATACACCATTCTATCTGATATATGGAAGTGAGGTAGTTCTTCCATTGGAGACTCAAATCCCCTAGCTCTGCGTCGCCCTCACTTACTGATGGACGACGGATGATAATTACCGTCGTCGGCTACAAGAGTTGGAGGCCTTAGATGAGAAGCGCCTGCTAGCTCAATAACGAATCGAGCTTTATCAAGCACGCATCTCTGGAGCCTTCAACAAGAAGGTCAAGCTGAGAACATTCCAAGTAGGCGATCTCGTCTTGGCAGTTCGGAGGCCGATGGTTATGACTCACAAAATCGTCGACAAGTTCCAGCCAAAGTGGGAAGGCCCATTTATTATCGAGGCTGTATTCTCCAATGGTGCATACCGTCTCGCAAAGCAAAACAGAGATTTGCTCATGATGCCCATCAACGACAAGTTTCTGAAGAAATATTATGTCTAAACGACATCCGTCGAATCGACCGGATTGTTGAGTTATGTACCCTTAAGTACCGCTAAACTTACACTCTGGTCATTCCAAATGAATCCATAATGCATCTTCTGGGTAGTGAGTCATGTATGATCATACCTCTGAACTTTCTCCCCAAAAGAGCTTCCTCTTTATAATCTATTACCCCCGCTTTCAGCGCATAAAAAAGGGTAACAGGTCCACAAAATTCCCGAAACAACCACGTCGATGTCACCTCTGAGTTGTTTCTCTTCCATCACAAACAAATCAACCCTTACGTAGAACTTCCACGTCCATATTACCTCTGAGTTGTTCTATGTATCCTTCGTTGAGTCCACTCCTACCACGTTCTCATTACCTCTGAGTAGGAAGACTCTGTTGTAAAACTCTCATATTTACCACGTCCTCATTACCTCTGAGTAAGTATGTTGGTTTTCTCTCGACTTATTATCCGTACCCAAAACCAGGGTACGCCAAGGATAATAGGCCCACAAATGTCCACAGTTGACCACAAATGTCCACAGTTGACCACAAATGTCCACAGTTGACCACAAATGTCCGCAGCTGACCACAAATGCTATACTCGGTTCTCTAGTACATGCGCCTCTTTTCTCACCATCACATGCCTCTTTAGCCCAGCTACTCCATGGCATTCTTTCACCCAATACCAAGAACTTCCATGTCTGCCTTACCACAGAGTTGTTCTAGGTATCTCTATCGAACTTATTATCCATACCTAAAACCAAAGTATACCAAGGGTAATAGGTCCACAGAAAGTTCCCCAGTGGGGTAAATATCATAATACCAAAGATACGGTACAAGCAAAACGGATAAAGGATCATGTAAACATAGTCATTCATTTAAAATCAAGAGTACTACATTTTTTGGGACCACGTCCCTGTTAAAAATGGAGGAACATAATAATGAAAGAAAGAAAAGTCGATCATGGTTCGATGACACACAATTCTCGGAGCCAATCCTTCAGCTTGGCCGCCGACCGCTCAATCCTCAGCTTGGCCCGGTGCTCAGCCTCCTGAGTCAACCTCTCCGTATCCTCTAGATACGCATGTGCCTGCCAACCGTCTTCAAGTTTCTTCAGTGCACGCTCCAAGGCATCAGAGGTTCGGGTGACTTGGTCAGTCTCCCGGAGAATTAGCTCCTTATCTTTGCAGGAAGCCTGGAGCTCAGATTCTAAAGAAGCCAATTTCCTCTAAAGCTGGAGGATCTGCTCGTTCGTATCGGCTATCCCACGAGAGGCGACCTCTTCCCGAGCGACACAATCCTTTTCTCTGCGGCTTAGCTGATCGTACTTTAGAGACAAATCATTGAGGTCCTTCATTAGAGCAGGCTTGGACGTATCCCGTACCGTCCTTACCTTTTCCATGGCTGTTATAAGGAAGGTGCGCTCCTGATCTATGGCTATAGATAGATCGACTTGCCACAGTCCTTGAAATTGAGCCACCAGCCGATCAACTTCTACTAATCTGGGCTCCTGGAGCTCGACAATCCCTGCCCCGCCGGGGAGTGTCCTGAGGAGTTCAATCTGGCCACGGGCACATTGACGAGCCAATGCAAAAGATGTCCCCCTCTCCAGAGCAGCCTCGATCCCTCGTTTCAGGTGGCGGTAGAAACTATCGATCACGTCCTTCGACGACTCATCCAGAACTTCTGAAGAAGACGGTGTCAAAGGAAGAGTAACTGGAAGAGTTGAAGACGATCGTGAGGAAGATGCACCAGAACTTGATGCCCCTATCACTAGGGAAACAAGTTCCGAGCGATAGGATGCCTGAACAGCAGCCATCTCCTCCTCCGCCGCCCGAAGGATCCGGAGACTTGGCAGGGTAGAAAGGTCGACCTCTGGTGTTGGAGCCACATGAACCAAGGAGGGTACATGAACCATTTCTTCCCGCCCCGGTCGTTCTACTGCTTGTTCTCCTGAATTCGATCCAACAGGAGGTTTCTCGATATGAGTTGGAGGAGGAGGAGACATACTTTCTTCCACCAGATCCCCTTTGGTGACTTCTCCCCCGATGATGTCCGTCGCCGGAAGCGAAGGAGCAGGACCTGTATGTCCGTAGCAACCATCGATTAGCTTAACCCGAAGGATATAAAGATAGAGCAAATGAACCTCCTCACTAGTCAAGACATGACTTAGCTTACCAGGGGAGGGTTGCTGAAGCTGAGACTCGCTCACAGCCACCGTATCTTCTTCAACGGCGACACTTGAGCCGATTGCAGTTGCTTCCTCTGCCCCAGCCACCCCAGCGGTGGATACAATTGGGTCAGCGTTAACCGGCTGAGGTTCAGTAACCTTGGGGACTGGTTCAGTAGAGCCTATATCGCCCCAGGTTGAGATGTCGACAGCAGGAGGAACCTCAGCCGTCGTCGGGACGACCCTGGTAGAAGTAAGCTCGACAGTCATATATTAATTAAGTTGGCTAGAGCAGGGTCAACCTCAGAGGCAGCCGTCGGCTCTGAGGAGTTCACTTCTTTCGACGCCTACAAAGAAAAAGAAAATGATCAGATTATTTCAGAAAAGAAAAGAAGAACAAAAAAAAGAGGATCGTAACTCGATTCACCTCCGAAACAGCGTCGACGTCCTCACTTCTCTCCCTAATGATCGGCCTGCAAGGCTTGACCGTAGCCCATTTTCGGGAGTAAGTCATGCCGCCGACAGAGGATGAATGCCTGCTACATTTTTGTGAAGGACTAGGCGCAATAGGCGGCTGATCTGCCACCAAATCATCTGTAGGAGGAAGAGGCAAGTTATCGGGGTCATCCTCTTCGTCTGTATTGGTAGACTCCGAGTCAGATACATCAACCATCCACCCCTTCCTGGTTCTGGGCTTCTCCTCCAAAATAATACCAACAATGAAGCTGGTACTTGGGTCAAAATCACTTGGGGGCTTATTCACTATAACATGGTACAAGGCCGCCATGTACAAAATATGGCCCGACTCGTTAGCATCGGGAACGGAGAAGGTGGCACGGTTGTGAACCGTGTTGTAGTAGTGCCAAGCCCGAATGCCATCAAGAACGCTGCCCTCGAAACCCAGACAGGAGCTGGGATTGTCCAAAAATATTTGAATAGCCTCGAATGGCATGATACAGGCCAATCTCGAGCAGGACATCCTTGTAAGTCCCGGAGAATTAGAATGCCATCAAGAACGCTGCCCTCAAAGTATTTCAATTTATAAAATTGAAATACTTTGAATAGCACACTGCGGCTATTACCAAAAACAGGACTGTGTGGGCTCCTAAGTCTCCCACAGTTGCTATTGCCCAGGCACAACTTGAGCACTCAGTGGCCAAGACACAGTCTCTCAGTGGCCCAGGCACAGCCTGCTTCTGTTGCCCGTACGCAACCCATTCATTCTACTACCAAGGCGCAGTTTATTTGTTCTGCTGCCAGAGTGCCACCCACTCATCTCACTGCTAAGGCGCAGTCCACTCAGCTTGCTGCCAAGGCGCAGTCTATTTACCCTGTTGCCCGAGCACAACTTACTCATATAGCTGCCAAGGCACAACCAATAGCCTATTCTGTTATGGCACAACCTATGCATTCTGCTACCCAGGCGCAGTTTGCACACCATGCTGCTTTAGCACAACCCAAGGGAACTAGTCTTTTGGCTATTCCCTCTCCTTCTCCAGTTCTAAACTTGGAGAAGCAATGTTCTAGTGCTAGCACTAGACAGGACAAAGAGAAGGGTCCTCTGACACTTCTTCAACTCGTGCAAGCTGCGCCTAAGATGGTTCAACAGCAAAATAAAGGGAAATGCTTCTTAGCTAACCCTCTACAAAATAAAGAAAAGCACCCTTTGGTCTTTTCTAAAACTTTCCTGGTCTATGACTCAGAGGAAGATATATCAGATTCTATTCCTTTAAATAGAGGTCTTCGGATCCCTAATATTGAGAAGAATACTGATCAAAGAGGCATCTTGCCTACCCCTATGGGGTCTGGTCAAGATCTTCCAACCTTACAAATTTCAAGATCTAAGCAAGAAAAATTGATGGTGTCACAAACAGAGACACCTGGAGCAGAGTTTTCTGATCTACGCTCTTATCTCAATAGGCGTCAACCAGTATGAACTTTGGTGAAACGCAAGAACCTTATGCCAAAAGCCAATCAGTACCAAAAGCCAAAGTTTGAAGAGAAAGACCCGACCACTTATGCTAATGAGTTAAGTACATCTTTGTACACTCAGGGTACTAAACATCTGAAGAATAGGAGGCATGTTCCTAACATCATTAAGGAATATGTTCCTCCGACTTCTTCTCGTCCAGTAGTGGTAACTGATCTCCGGGAACGTCTTACACAAAGACGGGAGATCGCAAGGATGTCTCCTTCACCTCTAAATCACTATTCAGATCGCCACTGCCTTCATGATATCGTCATCAAGTGTTGTTCCCAATCAGCTAGACGGTCTGTCTTCGATCGTCTGAATTATGCTTCAACTCTAGAACCTATAATAGAAGATGAAGACGAGCTATTATATGCTTCTGTTAAAATGACTTCTCAAGGCACTGGAGGTGGGAAACGTCCAAGACGTAATGCATCCCGTAATCCCATTCAGCAATACTTGGATCAGATTCATGCATCCAGAGAAGGGGTCTTTTAATACACTAGATCAAGAAATCGATATTGGATCCAAGGTGTCTTTAATCAAGAAGATCTCCCCATCGCTCATCTAGGAGAAGACACATTTTCGAAGTTTGATGCAGATAGTGAAAGTTCTGAACAAACTATCTCATCAATAGTAGCAAGAGAAGTGACGGCATATACCGTTATAGAAGATCAAGATGCCTCTACTTCGACCAGTCAGGAGCAACAAATTGCTGTACTTGAGGGCAAATTGAAGGCCATGGCTGAGATGGTCACAAGTATGCACACTATAATCGTGGCTCAACATACAGTACCACCGGTTATAAACCCTGCTACCAATCCTGAGCTTATAGCATCCTCCATACCTGTTAATGTTAGTATGGGGGTACCACCTCCTCAGGTTGCTTCTATACTAATTCAAGCTGATCCTAGTCAGTCTGGTGTTGGGGGTGGAAATTACCACGCTGTTCCTCCTCCCAATATTTCTAACCACCCTACCAATTTCCAAACATCAGGAGATGCCAATGAGGCTGTAAAACTCTTACGCACTCAGTTCGAGGCCTTCAAGCAGAAAGATGGCCTACAAAGACTGGGCATAAAGTAACCATATCCTACAGAGTGGAAGGAGGTTCCATTCCCTCCTAAATACAAGCTTCCAACCATTATGTTGTTTGATGGCAGCACCTCTCCAAGTCAGTACATTAATCACTTTGAAGTGATGACTGACCAATTACAGCCAAATGATGCTCTCCTTACTAGAGTGTTTATCGGTTGTTTAGCCGGCGCAATATATGACTGGTATCGTAGCATGCCTGATGGCTGTATAACTTTTTTTACTGGTTTCAAGCAAATGTTCTTGGAACAGTTTTATGAGAGAGTCAACGACATGACAATGTCTGCCCTCATTAAGATTAAACAAAGGCACAATGAATCCACAGAGAGTTTCATTGAAAGATTCTGCCGAAAGGCACTTAAAATGCCTTTAGGAACTCCATCTGCTGTAACAATAGACACCTGCAAATCAAACTTGTTGCCTATTATCAGTATGTGGATGGGATCTACACAATTTTAAGATTGGCCTTCTTTTATTGTGAATGCTAAGGCGGCAAAGGTCAGTGCCAAAAAATTCAAACAGTTAGGATTTCAGATGACTCATCCTAACCAAGACGAACATTCTACACCAGGGGGTAATAATTGCCAGAATAACCGCAAGGGTAAAAAAATACTGGCCATCAATCTCAAGGGCAAGGAGTCTTTGGCTGTCAATGTTACTCAGACAACACCCACTCCATCAGCACCACCGTCGAAAACAACTCGTCCAAAAGAAGAGTATTCTTTTGATGAAGATGATACCTTAAGTATCTTTGATTGCTTGATCAAAACCAATAAGCTTCAACTGCCAGATGCAAAATGGCCAGAAGAAGTAGGTAAAACTGACACCCTAAATATTGTGTTTATCACAGATTTATAGGGCATCCAACCAGAGCAAGTTATGTGCTCAATGGCAAAATCCAAGAGTTGGTCAACTCTGGAGCAATTACTCTGCAGCAGGACGAGAAGACGGTGACTACTAATGTGGTTTCTCTACAATTCGGTGATTTTCCACCACAACTTGTACAAGATGGTGTTGTCCCCATTCTAAAGACTACTCTCGAGATCGTGAATCTCCCACCTCTCCAAAATGAAGGTCTTATTCCATTATCGACTGATAGAGGAGAGATTATGTGGATTCACCCAGATCTGGTGGCAGATTTTGAAACGCCTTCCTCTTCTAAGCAAAAGAAGCACTCTAAAATTAAATCTAAAAGCTGCAACATGGTATCCTTTGAACCAGTAGCAGAAGAAGAAATTCTAATGGACACTAGATCTGAAAAACCCTATCTTCGGGAATATCCTAAAAATTAAGAGAATCCTGCTCCATCTCCTGATGCTCCTCCTTTATCATCTTCTCCTGCAGAGAATATACCATCTACATCCCCGCCGGTAGCTGAACCAACTCCTTCTAAACTGACATCAGCTGACAAGGGAAAGCAACCTGTTCGCTTTGACAAAGCATTGAAAAAGTCCTCGTCTCTTGGACTCGAAAAGCCATATAACTTTGACATATTGGCTCAATTGGCTAATACTCCGGCGAGATTTTCAATCTTTGAACTCTTACATCTCTCAAAAGAAACTCAAAAAATGTTAAGTGAAGCTTTGAGGTAGGCTGATGCTTGTCTTACTCTCCTCAAAAAGCCTGAAAAGAAGCCAGTCAGCTGTGAATATTGTCATAGTATATTTGAACTAATGCCCAATATTACTTTTACACAAGATGACATGTTGTTAGAAGACAATCGTCATGATTGACCTCTCTATTTCACGGGGTATGTGGATACCATGAAAGTTGATCGTATCCTGATTGATCCAGGGTCTGCTCTTAGTATCATGCCGAAGTCTTTGCTGGATGCTTTGAAGATCCCAGTGCATAACCTATCTACAACTATCAATACCATCTTGGGATTCAATCAAGGAAGAAGTGAACCTTTGGGGAAGATACGCCTAAAATTTCAGATTGGCAATCTTCGTATAAAGGTAACTTTCTATGTAATTGACAATCATGGCTCATACAATGCTTTGTTAGGAAGACCATTCCTCCATGAGCATAATATTGTACCTTCTACTCTCCACCAATATTTCAAATATGTGGATGGTAATTGCGAAGTCCAAAAAGAGGTTACAGATCTGAATCCTTTCAAAGGAGTTGAAGCATACTACAACGATTCTCGCATGTACTGAGAGGAATTCATGAAGGTGTTACTAGCAATGGACACAGATGAAGAACAAAAAAGTGTGCCAAATAATACTCTGGTGATTCCTGTCAAAGGACATACTTTCTGTCCTCGGTCTTCCAAACCACTGACCATCTATCTTCCTTCCCATGAGAAGCAACTTCCTGGTGATAGTCAGTAACAAATGGAGCTCACCTCTCCTGAGCCGCTTGTAATCGATCTTCGTCGTAAGAAGCCCCCTCCTCCTCCTCGTTCTTCTTCTCCCCCTCTTATTATAAATCTGACTAAGCCTGCTAAGGCTAAAGTTCCTATTATAAATGATGGTGTAAAAATCAATAAAGCATCTCCTTTGCAGTATACTGATGTCTCTTATTATACTTAATGTTATTTGGATATGCTAGATAGTTTTAAACCACTTACAATAGAAGTCATAACATCTTTACGAAATGTGGTATCCTTGGATTCAATATAAGAGTCGTACTTCTTAGTACCGTCTCGAAAGAAAGATGAAAAGCCTATATTCTTCAACAAAAGAGAGGAACCAAAAATCATACTCTATAACGATAATAGAGATGATATAAGAAGGCTACAATTACGTCGCTATAGTCCACAATCTAAAGCAATCATCCGTAAAATAGGCTATGATTTCAGAACAGGCCTCAACAAAGGTAAAGGGAGGCGAACTCCTCTTCGTATTGCTGTTACAAAAGGAAAATCACAACAATACCACAGTAAAACGAAGCGAGGACTAGGTTATGCTTCACCACTTCCAACTCCAGAACCTTCTGAATCTGATAAAGAAGAACGATCTAACTCTTCTGATTCTATCTCATGGGACTCTGATACCAGCATTGGTCATGTTCATAGGGTGATAGTATCTTCTAGCATGGTGTCTGTCGAATTCTCGGAAGATGATGAAGATGACATTGAAGAAACTCCTGAAGTGGACCCTTGGGCGCAAAGGATGGACAATAAGTAGGAACTTTGTTTTGAACAACGAGAACCACCTACCGAGGATCAATTAATCCAAATCGATATTGGAGATGAGGCATATCACGACCAATCTTCATTAGCAAAAATCTCTCTGAGGATGATAAACAAGAACTAATTCACCTTATTCGTGAATATATTGATGTCTTTGCCTGGAGTTATGAAGATATGCCAGGATTAGATCCTCAAGTTGCAACTCATAAGCTTAACATCCTGCCAAAAGCTAAGCCAGTCAAACAACAGCAACGGCGATTCAAGCCTGAAATGATAGATGCAATTGATGATGAAGTCAAAAAGCTCATAGCTTGCGGTTTTATCAGAGAAGAATAGCATCCTGACTGGGTAGCCAACGTTGTACCAGTCTTGAAGAAGACCGAAAAAGTTCGGGTTTGCATAGACTTTTGGGATCTGAATGATGCTTGCCCTAAAAGATGAATTCCCTCTCCCAATTACTGATGTCATGATCAACAATACATGTGGATTCGAACGAATTTCTTTCATGGATGGGTTTTCTGGATATAATCAAATTTGGATGAATCCTGAAGATGAAAAACATACTTCATTTCGTACTCCTCGTGGAGTATACTGTTATACAGTAATGCATTTGGTCTTAAGAACACAGGTACAGCTTGCCAGCGGGCTATGGGTACTATCTTTCGAGATCATTTGCGAAAGACTGTCAAATGCTATATTGACGACATGATGGTCAAAAATCGCTAGCATCTTCTCCTCGAAAACGGAAGTGACTGTTTTTTCATTCACTTTCTTTGACTTATCATTTGGCATTTATTGTCTCTTATTTTAAATAATATGAATTCACGTCCTTTACACCTCTGAATTCTGATTATTTACATCAACAACTTGTCACAGCCTTATTACCTCTGATAAAGTTGTCTATTGAAATAACAGTATTGCTAAAACTTTATATTCTGCCAAGTCCATATTACCTCTGAGCAGATATTATAAATATTGTTATTTTCTAAATCATGAAATATATCATGTCCGGTACCTCTGAGTATATTTTCTATTCTATTACTTATATCTATAACAAGATATGCAACAAGTAATGGAACCACATAAAAAGTCTTTATTATTTTTTTGCAAAAAACAGAAAAGAAAAAAAAGAGTACATTGTAGAAAGAAACAACAAAATGTGTCCATCCTTTACTCCGAAGAATAAGTGATAAATTCTGCAATTTGTTTCTTCACAACTTGAACTCTTTCATCCCGAGAATCTAGCACTCTCTGCCTAGCTTCAACTTGTCCTGATTCAGGATCGAAAGGTTGTAGAACAGCAGTTCGACGTGTTAGTTATTTATTCTGAAGATGCTCAAATTCCTTCTTCTGATCCTTCAAAACCTCCACCTGATTAACGGCAGATTGGTATAATTGATTTTCTTGTTCTATGTTCTGCTTAACAGTCTGGAGTTCTGCCTGAAGTTGAGCAATTTTAGCTTCCAGATTAGCAGCCTTTTCCTCTTCCTCTGTAGCCTTAGTCTTATGACTCTCCGCCATGCATCAGAGATTTGAATGTCTAGCTCGGAGGATTGTTTAGTAAAAGCTAGCAGGAATGCTTCAAAATTGGCTTTACTAATTTCTGTTTCTCGAACCATAGTTTCATATTCCGTGTTTCCTAGTGGCTCAATATCTCCTCTTTTCAGCTCCGTATAAGCCTTAATTGAGCTCTCTAGCTCATCCAAAATATGTTTCAAAAATGAAGCTTGAGCCTCGTCTCCTTGACTACGGATGCCTTCGATCAAAAATGTAGTGGGAGTTCTAACGGAACTAAAAGAGACATCATCTCTCTCCATAACTCTATGAACTAAGGGCTCCAGAGACGTAAAGAAGACTCTTGTAAAAGAGGCCACCACAAATTTGTTAGCTGTCAGAGCTTCTGGAGTGGATACTATGTTTGCAGAAGTCTTTACAGCTTTAGCAGGTGGAGGTACTTCATCTGGAGTGCTAATATGAGAAGAGCTTGCTTCCCCGACTACAGTTCCAATAGGTGCTTCTGCAAATCACATATGTCATTTATGTTGATAATGTATAATGCTCAAGGCGCTATGACAAATCGTTCATATTGGGAAATTTACCTGAGCTGAGTACATTATGAGGAGTCTCAATAGCTTTAACTGTCTTGGACTGAAGCTTTGACAGAGTCTCTGCAGACATGGTAGCCTGAATATTTCCTGCTCCCGATTCAGTCGGAGGTGGCAGAGTTACTGGAGTTTTATTTACTAATTCTGTTGCCACCTTAGACATTTTAGGCTGCTCAGTGGTCGTGGGTTCATTAACCTCAGAAAGATTGACATGTTCCTTATCATGAACCGCATCCTCCTCGTCTTCAGCAGTTGAAGGATCTTTATCAACTAGGAGTTCTTGTGATGATGGTGCATTTACTAAAGTTTGTTTTTTTAGTAATGTTGTTCCAATCATCATCATAAGTTTCATCATCAAAATCGCAACCAGTCAATGCGTCAATCATTGCCCCTTCTGAATGAGTGGATACTTGAGCTTTTGGAGTATTTTGTGGAGGCAAATCCTGCTTTGGGGAGGAGGCTTTTGGACTCAGGGGAGTTGGAGATGGAATTGTTATCCCTGCTGCAGCAAGTACATTGGCAGGAACATTTACTGTCATGATGGTAATAGGAGGCTGGACATCTGTTGAAGTAACCAATACAAGGAAAAGCAATTTAGATATATATCTTTGATAAAAATTAACATATGAGAATATGTCACAATTTTGATATTACCTTCTTGAGATGGTTCTTCTTCAGCAATTTTGAATTTTCTTCTGACTTCTTTGGGTATTGGTGTGTCTGGCTCTACAACAGCTTCAGTACGATCACCCCCCTAATCGATCAATGAAGTAGAAGTTCCTCCTTCTATAACCTTCCCATGTTTCTGAATAGAAGAAGGGGTAATGTCCTTCTCTCCAGAGGAAGAACTGAGAAGCAACTGTTTTGATTGAGAACGAGTTGTTCTCGTAGTCACTGGTTCATTGATAACCAGTGACATTCTTTTCTTCTTCTCCGGAGCCCTTGGAGAATTAGGTGGATTATCTCGCTGAGGAGAGGCCATCGTCTCCTTAGTTTTTCTCTTCTTCAAACCTTTAATAGGAGATTTTTTCTTTCGCACCTTTATGGATATGTCTAGAGGATCTTGAACTAGATAAACATAGTTCATTAAAATTGATGCCTCCAGAGGTTCATCGGCAGGATCTTTGTCTTCTATATCCCAAAAAGACTGAAGAGTACATTTTTCTTGTTTAAATCTCTTTTCAGTTGCAAAGCTGTATGCAGGATGGAAGTTTTCAACGAATGTGTTCGCTAAAGTATAGAAGGTTGCAAAGCTGTATGCAGGATGGAAGTTTTCAACGAATGTGTTCGCTAAAGTATAGAAGTTTGCGTACGAATATAACATATGCAGGCCTTGTGGAAGTTTGTAAGGCATAGAAAAGATAGCTTTTGTGTCCCGGGCTTTGTAATAATTCCAAGCCCTAGCCCCATCAATGAGATAACCCTTGGCTTGTAGGCAAGTGCTTGTATTACCTATATGAAGCTTATCATACCCAAACTGCCGTGCAAATCGACTCGGCAAATACGGTTCCAAATAGCATTCTTCTTCGAATCTATAGACCAAGTGAGAGGGCCGGATTACCTTAAGCCATAAAAAGATGTTTGGGCTTAAACGAAGTGTTTCTTCACTTAAGTCCATCATTTGTGGAGGCATAGTTTTATACCTTGAAGGAGGTCCAACACAATGGAAATTCCATCCTAATCCACGGTTCAAGGCAAGTCGGCACTCTGAAAGAGCAGTATATTTCCAGTGAACATTAGTGAAGCGTCCGATAAAATCTCCATCAAGAGTTCCCATATTAGGGTTCATCAAACAAGGATGGTGTAGCAACAACCATCCGAACAAATAAGTATATGGCATTTCAGTACGTAGAAAATCCGACCGAGCATCCTTATCTTACAGCATAGTGTCCACAAAAGAACGCAATCCTACATTCAGGTGGCAGGTCATAAATGATAAGAGATCCATCTTATATCCAAATACAAGACGTATTACAGCGAACAGGACACCCCGATGGAATCTGTCAACTGCACTGGCTCTCGGAACTAAAAAATATCGTAGCCATAAAGATAGAAAGCCTGCCAACTGGGCTTCTGGAGACATAGGTCTGTAACCCTGTCTAAGGTAACTCTGGAGAACATTGCCAGCCTTAAACAGACCCGAGTCTTCAGTCAATGTGACATCTCCATGATTATGTTTTTCCATCAGATATTGCATATCACTCCTATCAAAAGGTTCAAAGAAACGAGGAGCACAGGCTTGACTGTCCAGTGGCTTGTCCTCCCACGCATGACCCAAGAACAGATATGGCATCCATTTGGTGATGTAGCAAGTACCCGCAGTGGAACTTTTGTAGTAGAGTGAGCAGATTTTGTAGTGACACAGCAGCTCTTGGAAAACTGTAATCATCTGGGGATTCTCCTTTGCCAGAGCATCTAATTCATCATTTGTGGGTACATATTCTTCATATGGGTTATTACCCATTGGTAGACGAGAGATATATTCCATCTCGTTAAGAGCAAATCTCATTTCTCCATGAGGAGTCATGAAAGTTCCAGTGCTTTCATTATATCTCTCTATTAGAGCCAAGAACATATGAAGGTTCGGGCGAATGCTATATACTGTAGTACAGATGGCATTATAGAGGCCCAGATCAATGAGCTTGTCTTTGAATTCATCCAAAATCCATATATATAAGCTGCTCCAGCACTTTATCTCTGGATTTACCAGACCTGTCATACACATGGCATGGTCTAGATATCATTCTTCGACTTTTGCAAATGTATTTGTAAAAATAGGTATTCTGACCGGAAGGAGCAAGGAAGAATCCTCAGGAGGAATGCAGCTTGGCCTTAAACCTCTTAAATGTGTACTATATCTTTCAGAAGTACTGTAGAATAGGTCCCTATTCCTTGGACCCAATTCATAGCAGATTTTGCCGACTCCTGCTTGCTAAAGAGGAGTCAGATCCCATGACATCCTTCTAGGATAGCCGGCAAAAGCATATTGAGATAATGCCATAGACCTTGATATTTCTGTTAGGTATATGGCTTTGTCCTCCTTTTAGAAATTTCTCATCTCTTTTCTTGCCTTAGGCTGGGAGGTCTTCTTGATGGCATCCCCGATTAAAAAGGCAGGTTTCTTGTGGACTGTAGTATCCAAGCTCTGAAGGGGTTCACCATTCATTAAGTTCAAAAGGGTTTGATTATAATGTTCTATGAGCAGAGTTCTTCGTGCTTCAGGACCGTCATATTGAGGGAAAGTAACATGAGACAAATTCTCCCTATACTCCGGGATATTAAATGTTGAAGCAAATCTTTCTGCATTTGGGTCTTCTCTGAGATTAACTACAAAGAGATATATGAACAAAAAAAATTTAGAAGCAAAACAAAATGTACGACTTATTGAGTTGCACAGACATGTTGCACAAAATCTAAGCTGCTCAATATTCTGAGTTGCGCAACAACCCAAGTTGCGCCATATGCTATGTTGTACGAAACTCAAGTTGCGCAATATCTCAGGTTGTGCCACATACTAAGTTGCACCTCAATTTTAGTCATGTAATATTTTAAATTTTGTGCAACATCATGCGTAACACGGTTCGTAAGAACGAACAGTATTCAAAAAAAGGGCAACCACACCCTAAGAAGGGATGGCACAAAGTTTGTGATACACCACACTCTAAAAAGAGGGGCACAAATCAATCAGTGATGAAATCATCGTCCATAGATCAAATCGGCTCGTCCTTAATCACCTTCCATTACTGGGTTGGCTGTCTCTCGTCGAGAAGAAGGCGGCACATATTATAGTGTACGGGTGGACGGAGCACGAGTTGAAGGGGGTGGAGATGGACTTCCCTTTGTCAGCAGCAGTCTTTTTGGGGGCCATGTCGTCGAGGAGATGGTCAGAAAAGAGGGTTGCAAGAGTTCAAGAAATGTTCTCAGAAGATTAAAAGTGAAAGTAAAGAATCACAGTGGGTTAAACAGGGATTATTTACAGCCAAAAGTCAGAATCCTAACAGTCACCCCCAATTGTGCATGAAAAATCGTAACTGGTCGCAACAGACTGCGCGATACTGGCGCAACTTGACTCACGCAAAACTTTTCTAAATTCAAAGTATTTCAAAACTTTGAAATATTTTAAGTTTTAAAAACTTTGAAGGGGGTCTTGTAGGGCCTAAAAATTAAGTTGCGCCATGTATCTACTACTCTGCGATCAAGTTGCGCCCCAAAAATCAAGCTGCGCCACTAATATGGAGCTCAGAGATCAAACTACGCCATTGATCAGGTTGCGCCATATATCAGACTGTGCCCAGTTATATTGCGCCAAAGTCTATGTGGCGCCTAACATTTAATGGCCATCAATACCTGACAGCACTGACAAGTGACAGCACAGTAAACGAGGAAAATCTCTTCGAATCCTTCGAATTGTGCCGCTCGAGGAGGGTTGGTTGACAGCTGTGCGTAGGCGCAACTCATAACAACTGTTTCTCAAAAGCTGCCACATGTCTAGGCGCGGCCTAATCAGGCGTAGTTTAACTTGTTGAATGAAGCTCGCACAACCTGATAAAGTTGAGACAATTTTTATTTCCAAAGCAGGATGGCGTGGCGCACATGCTACTAATCTCTCAAGACGTGTCTACTATCCTCTACACGACCATGCGCATCTCAATCATATGATGCCACGCGTCTAAATACAGTTAGTACACGACTGATAACTAAATGAAAGTTGGCACAACATGAGGTTGGCACAACCCAATGTGGTGCAACCCAGCCTTGCGTGCATCAGAATAACTGCTAAAATAGTTATTTCCAGAACTCTATAAATAGAGTTTCCAATCATTGTTAAACCATCACACAGAGAGAGATCAAGAACTCTTGCAAAATTGCTGCTGAATTCTCCAGAGGCTCTATTCTTCAAGTTCACATAGTCCAAGGAATAAAGTGATCGTCTTCTGATCAGATTACTACAGTTGTACTTCCCCAGAAATCATTGTACTCTTGTACTCTTTTCTTAGTTTGTAATAAAACTTTTTGTTTTTACAAACAGAGCTCAGAAATGAAATATTGACCGAAGCTTATTTTGCCAAGTATTCCTTGCATCCGGGAAGTACTAAAATGTACAAGGATCTGCGCACAACATTTTGGTGGCATGGTATGAAGAAGGATGTGGCTCTATTTGTGTCACAATATATGGCTTGTCAGCGTATGAAGTCCGAACACCAACGGCCAGGCGGAGAACTATAAAATTTGGCTATTCCATAGTAGAAGTGGGATAATATCTGTATGGACTTTATAGTCGTCTTGCCAAAAACTCAGAAGGGGAATGATGCGATTTGGGTTATCGTGGATAGATTAACCAAGTCGGCTAATTTCATTCCAATAAAAGTTACATGGGGCGTAGAACGGTTGGCTCAGATCTACAGTAATGAAATTGTTCGATTACATGGGGTGCCAACTTCTATAGTGTCGGATAGAGACGGACGATTTTTGTCACAATTTTGGATAAGTCTGCACTCAGCATTGGGCACAACGTTAAATTTCGGTACGGTATACCTTCCGCAGACTGATGGTCAGACAAAGAGAGTAAATCAGATTCTTGAAGATATGTTGAGATTGTACGTGCTCAATTCGAAGGCAAATTGGGATGCACATCTCGTATTGGCAGAATTTGCCTATAACAACAGTTATCAGGCAAGTATCCAAATGGCCCTGTACGAAGCCTTGTATTGACGAAAATATCGATCACCGATATTCTGGGATGAAGTCGGTGAACGACAAGTGCTCGGACCAAAACTTGTGGAACAGGCCGTCAAGAAAGTTCGCTTAATTCGAGAAAGGCTTAGAGTTGCTCAAAGTCGACAGAAGAGTTATACGGATGTACATCGACGACCTTTGGAATTCACGACGGGTGATCATGTCTTCTTGAAGGTCACACCCATGCGAGGTGTGATGCGGTTTGGGATGAAAGGAAAGCTGAGCCCGAGATTCGTTAGACCTTTCGAGATTTTGGAGAAGGTAGCCTCAGTGCCTTATCGGCTTGCACTACCTCCGGCTCTGGCTGAGGTGCACGATGTCTTCCATGTGTCCCAACTACGGAAATACATGCATGATCCAAGTCACGAACTTTGATTTGTTACAGCTGAATGCTGACCTATCATACACTGAAGAGCCTGTGCAAATTTTGGACAGGAAAGAGAAAGTTTTGCAGAATCGGACAGTATCCTTGGTCAATGTGCTATGGCAGAACCATGCTGTCGAGGAGTCGACGTGGGAACTAGAAGAGGAGATGCGGGTGAAATACCCTTCGCTGTTTGATAATTTTGAGGTAGGACTTTTGCTTTAAGTTTCGAGGACAAAACTTTTTCTTAGTGGTATATTATGTAGTACCCCGCTCCTAGCGGTTCACTATGTAAGGCTAGTGGCTTGGTTAACTTGATCGGAACCGAGTATTTGGGGAAACTTACCGTCGGCACCAAATCGATCACGGACAAGTGCATAAGAACCTTTCCAACTAATGGATTGGTTTCTCTTGAAATGCGTCCAAGAGTTTTTTCTGGATGTTTTGCTGCTAGTTTTGTTGCTTGGTTTTGATGGATGCTTTTCTGAATGATTTTCGATAATTTGATTCTTGCCCGTTTTCATCGATTTGCATAGCATTCATTCTTGAGAATTCTGAGAGAAGAGAACATAACGAGACAGAGTATTAACCAAGCTTTTGGTGCCATTGCAGACTGACGCGTGACGGAAGGCTAAGCGCGCAAGTGTTCCTCTCTCTCTCTACGATTCTCTAATTTGGTGAGGGTGGATCTCTGTGGTGGTATTTTCCCTCTTGCTATTCCTTCATGCCAACTAAATAAATGTCTTGCAACATCCGTTGATCGATATCAAGTTGCTAATGCCAGAAGTTAATACCACTAAGAAGCTAGTAATTTATCATTGAATATTGAAATAATACTTGTCTCTTGAACATTTAATGAATCGATTACACTGTTAACAACGTTGAGATTGAGCTTGTCCCTTGAATATTGAAATGAGATAAATTGATGCCTATGATGATGAGATATGAAATGCTGAAAATGAATCGGGGCGTGACAAATGTCGTCTCTGTGCAATTTGATGACTTTCCACCGCAACTAGTGCAAGATGGTGTTGTCCCCATTCCGAGGGCTACTCTCAAGATCGTGAATCTTCCACCTCGCCAAAATGAGGGCCTTATTCCGCTATCGACTGATAAAAGAGAAATCATGTAGATTCATCCAGATCTAGTGACAGACGTTGAAACGCCTTTTCCTTCCAATCAAAAGAAGCGTTCTAAAACTAAATCAAAGAGCTGCAACATGGTATCCTTTGAACCTGTAGCAGAAGAAGAAATTTTAATCGGCACCAGATCTGGAAAACCTTATCTCCGAGAATATCATGAAACTCAAGAGAATCCTGCTCCATCTCCTGATGCTATTCCTGCATCATCTCCCCCTGCTGAGAATATACCATCTACATCCTCGCCAGTAGTGGAACCAATTCCTCCCAAACCAACATCAGCAGACAAGGGAAAGCAACCTATCCACTTTGATAAAGCATTGAAGAAGTCCTCATCTCTCGGACTTGAGAAGCCATATAATTTTGACATACTGGATCAATTGGCTAACACTCCAGCGACATTGTCAATCTTCGAACTCTTACGTCTCTCAAAAGAAACTAAAAAAATGCTAAGTGAAGCCTTGATGCAGGCTGATGTTTGTCTTGCACTCCTCAAGAAGCCTAAAAAGAAGCCTGTCAGTTGTACACATTGTCATAGTGTATTTGAATTAATGCCCAACATCACCTTTACACAAGATGACATGCTGTTAGAAGACAATCGTCATGATCATCCTCTCAACTTCACGGGATATGTGGACACCATAAAAGTTGATCGCATTTCGATTGACCCAGGGTCTGTACTTAGCATCATGTCGAAGATGCTGCTGGATGCTTTGAAGATCCTGGTGCACAACCTTTCTACAACTATCACTACTATCTTGGGGTTCAATCAAGGAAGAAGTGAACCTTTGGAGAAGATCCGTCTGAAACTTCAAATCGGCAATCTTCGTACGAAGGTGACTTTCTACGTGATTAATAATCATGGTTCATACAATACTTTGCTGGGAAGACCATTCCTCTACGAGCACAATATTGTACCTTCTACTCTCCACCAATGTTTCAAATATGTAGATGGAAATGGAGAAGTACAGAGAGAAGTTGTAGACTTAAATTCTTTCAAGAGGATTGAAGCGTACTGCAACGATTCTTGCATGTACAAAGAGGAATTCATGAAGGGGGTATTAGCAATGGATACTGACGAAGAACAGAAAGATGTGCCAAATGACACTCTGGTGGTCCCTGTCAAAGGACGTATTTCCTGTCCTCAATCTTCCAAGACATTGACTATTTACCTTCCTTCTCACAAGAAGCAGCCTCCTGGTGTTAGACAGAAACAAAGGGAGCTCACCTCTTCTGAGCCACTTGTAATCGACCTTCATCGTTAAAAACCTCTCCCTCCTTCTCGTTCTTCTTCTTCTCCTCTGGTTATCAATCTGACTAAGCCTTTTAAGGCTAAAGATCCTGTTGTAAATGATGATGTAAAGATCAATAAAGTAGCATCTCTTTTGCAGTATACTGATGTCTCTTATCATACTCAATGTTATTTGGATATGCTAGATAGCTTCAAACCACTTACAATAGGGGCTGTACCGTCTCTCCGAAACGTAGTATCACTTGAATCAATATAAGAATCGTTCTTCCTAGTGCCTTCTCGAAAGAAAGGTGAAACTCCTATACTTTTAGTAAAATAAAAGAACAAAAAATCATGCTCGATAGCGATAATAAGGATGATACAGGAAGCTACAACTACGTCGTTATAGTCCACAATCTAAGGCAATCATCCGTAAAATGGGTTATGATTTCAAAACTGGTCTCAATAGCGGTAAAGGAAGGCAAACTCCTATTCGTATTTCTGTTCCAAAAGGAAAATCACAACAATATTACAGCAAAACGAAGCGAAGATTAGGTTATTCTTCACCAATTCCGACTCCAGAAGCTTCCTAATCCGATAAAAAAGAACGATCTAACTCTTCTGATTCTATCTCATAGGATTCAGACACCAGTGTAGGGCATGTCCATCGGGTGACAATATCTTCTAATATAGTGTCTACCGAGTTCTCTGAAAATGACGAGGATGATATTGAAGAAGCTCCTAAAGCAGATCCTTGGACACAAAGGATGGACACTCGGTAGGAACTCTGTTTTGAATAAAGAGAACCACCTACTGAAGATCAACTAATCCAGATCGATATTGGAGAGAAAGATGTACCACGACCAATCTTTATTAGGAAAAATCTTCCAGAGGATGATAAACAAGAACTGATTCACCTCATTCGGTAGACCTAAAGATGTATTTCATAACTTTCAGCAAGTAGACGAATGACCCTCCCTAGCAGCGTTGCCATTTTGTTTGTAAAAACAAAAAGTTTATTCCAAACTTAAAAAGAATCGTACGAAGTACAATAAATTCTGGGAAAGTACAACTTTAGGAATTCGATCAGAAGACGATCGCTTTATCCCTTGGACTATGTGAACTTGAAGGCTAAAGCCTCTGGAGAATGCAGCAGCACTATTGCAAGAACTCTTGATCTACGATCCCTTGATAATGATTGGAAACTCTATTTATAGAGTTATGGAAATAACTGTTTTAGCAGTTATTTTGATGTACGCGAGGTTGAACTGTACGACTTTAGGTTGTGCCAACTTTCATTCAGTTACTCGAACCTTTACTAACTGTATTTAGACGCGTGGCATCATATGATTGAGATGCGCATGGTCGTGTACAGAGTGGTGGACACATTTTGAGAGATTAGTGGCATATGCGCCATGTCATCCTGCTTTAGAAAGTAAGTTGCCTCAACTTTATCAGGTTGCGCGTGCTTCAGTCAACGAGTCAAACTGTGCTTGATTAGGTTGTGCCTAGGCGCAACTCAGTGTATAGGCACGTGGCAGCTTTTGGATCTACGAGAAGAGTTTGATCAAATTGTGCCTAGGCGCAACTTGCAGAGTACGCGACACAGCTATCATCAAATGACAGCAAATCGTCTCGAGCGCCACGCTTTACGAGATTCGAAGAGATTTTCTTCATTTAACGTGCTGTTAGTTGTCAGTGCTGTCAGTTAATGATGACAATTATTGTCAGACGCCACGTAGGCTTTGGCACAATGTGATTAGGTGCACTCTGATACGTAGCGCAACGTGAGTAGTGGCACAACTTGATCTTTGGGATTTATAATAGCGGCGCAACTTGATTTCTTGGGCGCAACTTGATTGCTGAGTAGTACAAACATGGCGCAACTTGATTTTTAGCCTTTACAAGACCCCCTTCAAAGTTTTCAAATTTTAAAATGTCACAAAACTTCGAAATACTTTGAATCGTGACAATTACTGAGTCAAGTTGCGCCTATCTCATGCAGTCTGTTACGAGCTGTTATGATTTTTTGTACGCAACTGGCGGTGACTGTTAGGATTCTATTTTACGCTATAAATAACCCTTTGTTAACTGACTTAAACTCTTTGCTTTTGCTTTAATCTTCTAAGAAAATTCTTTGAGCTCTTGTGATTTTCCCTTCGACCATCTCTTCGACGTAATGGCACCCAAGAAGACCGCTGCCGACAAGGGAAAGAGTGTTGCTCAACCTTCGACTCGTGCTCTGCCGACCCGCGTGCCACAGTATGTGCCACCTTTTTCACGATGAGAGACGGCTAACCCTGCTCTGGAAGGTGACCGAAAACGAATAACGTTTGACCATGGTGGCCGACTTGATCTTTAATTGACTTGCGCCCCTCTTCTTAGAGTGTTTGGCGCATCATAAACTCTATGCCACCCCTTATTAGGGTGTGGTTGCTTATTTGAGTACTGTTCGTTCTTACGAACCGTATTGCGCATGCTATTGTGCAACTCAGTTGTTACGCAATCAAGAATATTGCGCAACCAAGATATGGTGCAATCCAGTATGTAGCGTAACCTGTGATGTCGCACGACATAATTTTTGTGCAACATAGTATATCGTGCAACCCAGGTTGTCGCACAACTCAGAATATTGCGCAACTTAGTTGTTGCGCAACCCAAGATATTGCGCAACCTAAAATATTTTGCAATCCAGAATGTCGCGCAACTCAGGATGTTGCGCAACTTAATTCTCAACCTAGTTGTTGCTTATCATAAAGTTGTACACTCTTGTTGTTTCTAACTTTTGTTCATATCTTTCCTTGTAGTTGATCTCAGGAAAGACCCTAATGCTGAAAGATTTGCTTCAGCATTTAATGTCCCGGAGTATAAAAAGAATTTATCTCATGTTACATTTCCTCAGTATGATGGCCCTGAAGCACGAAAGACCATCCTCGTGGCCCAAGAAAACCATACCCTGCTGAGTTTAATGAACGGGGAACCTCTAGAAAGTCTTGATAGTGTGGTCCACAAGGAGCTTGCCTTCCTATTTGGGGATGCCATCAAGAAGACTTCCCAGCCCAAGACCAGAAAAGAGGACAGAATATATCAATGTGGAGACAAAATCACATACCTCACAGAAATATCGAGGTCTATGACTTTATCTCAATATGAATTTGTGATCTATCCCTGAAGAATGTCATGGGATCTGACTCCAATCCAACAGGCAAGAGTTGGAAGAATCTGTTATAGAATGGGTCTGTAGCACAAGGACATCTTTTATAGTACTTATGAGAAATTCAGCACTCATTTGAGAGGTTTGAAACCAGGCTATATTCCTCCCGATGATTCATCTCTACTTCTTCCGGTCAGAGTACCTATCTTTGCAAATGCATTCGTAAAGGCTGAAGGAAGATATCTAGATCGCAGCATGTGTATGACAGGTCTGGTTAACCCAGATATGAAACGTTGGAGTAGCTTAACTACCTGGCTTTTGGATCAGTTCAAGGACAGACTCCTCGAACTAGATCTTTACAATGCCATCTAGACCACAATCTACGGCATTCGCCAGAACGCTCATATGTTTTTGGCATTAGTAGAGAGATATAATAATAGTACTGGAACTTTCATGACCCCCTACGGAGAAATGGGATTTGTGCTTCATGAGATGAGATATCTCTCTCATCTTCCATTGGGTGATAATCCATACGAAGAGTATGTGCCCACAAATGAAGAGTTGGATGCTATGGCAGAAGAATATCCTTAGATGATTGTCGTCATCTAAGAACTGTTGTGTCACTACAAGATCTGCTCCCTCTTCTATAAAAGTGCTACTGCAGGTACTTGTTATACCACCAAGTGGATGCCGTACCTCTTCCTAGATCATGTACGGGAGGAAAAGCCACTTGGGAGTCAAGCCTGTGCTTCTCGTTTCTTTGAACCTTTCAGTCAAAGTGACATGCAATATTTGATAGAGCAACACAAGCATGGAGATATTAGACTGGATAAGGACTTGCATCCGTTTAAGGCTGGTGACACTCTCTATAGTTATCTCAGATAGGGGTATAGATCCATGTCTAAAGAGGCCCAGCTAGCGGGTATTCTCTTTTTATGGCTACGACGCTTCATAGTTCCAGGAGCCAGTGCAGTTGACAGGTTCCATCGAGGTATTCTGTTTGCTGCAGTACATTTTGTTTTTGGATATAAGATGAATCCTCTATCGGTAATGACCTGCCGCTTGAATGCAGGATTGCGTTCTTTTGTAAAGACTATGCTTCAAGACAAGGCGGCGAGGCAAGATTTTTTTCGTACTGAGATGCCTTACACCTATTTATTCGGATGGTTATTGCTTCACCATCCATGTTTGATGAATCCTGATATGGGAAGTGTTAGTGGAGATTTCATCAGACATTACTCTAGTGCTCGTTGGAAATACACTGCTCTTTCAGAATGCAGACTTACATTGAATCGTGGATCGGGATGGAGATTTCAATGTGTCCTGCATTCCCACGGATATGAGACCATCCCTCCATAGTTGATGGATCTGAATGCAGAATAACTCCGCCTATGTGCGCCCATCTTTTCATGGCTAAAGATGATCCGTCCATCTCACTTGGTATACCGTTTAGAGGAAGACTGCTATTTGGATCTATATTTGTCAAGTCGATTTGTACGACAATTTGGCTATGATCAACTTCATGTGGGTAATGCCACTACTTGTCTGCAAGCCAAAGGCTTTCTAATTGACGGAGCTAGGGCTTAGAGAAATTACAATGCCAGGGGTACAAAAGCTATATTTTCTATGCCCTTCAATCTTCAGCAAGTCCCGCGTATGTTATATACATATGCAAATTTCTATACTTCGGCAAATACTTTTACGAAAAGCTTCCATCTCGTATATAGCTTTGCAAGTGAAAAAAGATCTAAATTGGGATAACACACTGCACAATCTTTTTGGGATGCAGAGGACAGAGATCCCGCAGATCCACCACTGGAAGCTTCTATTTTAAAGAACTATCCAGATGAAGTACAAGATCCTTTGGACGTATCTTTAAAGGTACGAAAAGAGAAATCCTATGCCAAGGAGTTAAGAAAAAGAAAAGCTAAAGAGTCAACGGTCCTCCCTCCACTGGATGATATACCTGCTTCACCAAGAGCTCCGGAAAAGAGGAAAAGGACCTCGTTGGTTATAAATGAACCAACGACCACGAGAACAACTCGTTCTCAATCTAAATAGATGCTCCTCAGTACTTCCCTCGGAGAGAAAGAAGCCACTCCTTCTTATATTCAGAAGCAAGGAAGGGTTACAGAAGGAGGAACATCTACCACCTTGATAAATCTGGATGATGATCGCACCGGAGCTGCTGAAGAACCGGTTGCATCACCACACAGAGAAGTCAGGAGAAAATTATTATCTCACGTCCCTTCCCCGCCGATGAAATCTACCAGCTATCTGGGACAAGATTTGCCACCTCAGGAAGGTAATATCAGAATTTTGATATATATATATCAATATATTTTTCTCTCAAAGTGTACATTTAATTGATTTCTTTATTTACAGTGGCTACTTCAGCAGATGTCCAGCCTTCTGCCACTACTGTAGAGGATTCCAGATCAGATACTTTGGTGGTACATATTCTCGCCAATGTACTTACTGCGACGGGGATAACGGTTCCTTCACCAACCCCCATGACTCCAGAAGCCATCTCTCCAGAGAAGGATTTTCTTCCGAAAGATTCTTCGAAGGCTCAAGATCCTACTCACTCTGAAAAGCATCGGGAGATGATTGACGCTTTAGCCGATTGTGACTATGGTTATGAATCTTTTGGTGATGACTAAAATAACACTACTAAAGAGGGACAAATTTTAGTGGATGTGCCATCACCTCAAGAACTCCCAGCTAATGAAGCTCAATCAACTGCTGAGGATGAGGAAAATCTGGTTATCGATGAAGGACATACTAGTCGCAAAATTGATGGACCCAGAATCTCTGAAAAACCCGAGGCTTCTGGAGTGGTGATAGAATTAGCAGATCAAAACTCCAATTACTCTGCCACTTCAAACTGAATCAGGGGCTGGAGGTAGTCAAGCCACAATGTCTGCAGACACAATATCGAGACTTCAAATGGAAGCTTCCAAACCTTTTGAAACTCCGCCTACAATGCCTGGCCCAGGTAGATTTGAAAAATAATTTATTTATTTTAGCTCTTTTAACATCGTACATTGCTCTAACAATTGGCATATGTAAATTGCAGAAGGACCTGCAGGAACCATAGCAGGAGAGGGGAGCTCTTCCTACATCAGCGCACAAGATGAAGTGCCACCACCTATTAAAATTGTAAAAACTTCGGCAGAAGTGATAGCCACCCCAGGTGCCGTAGCAGCTAACAAGTTTGTGGTGGCCTCCTTCACTAAAGTCTTCTTCACATCCTTGGAGCCTCTTGTCCACCGAGTAATGGAGAGAGAGGATGTTCCATTCAATACAATCAGAAATCCCTTCTCATTTTTAATCGAAGGCATCCGCATTCAAGGTGATGAGGCTCAAGCTACTTTCTTAGAACACATCTTGGATGAGCTAGAGGGATCAATTAAGGCTTATAAAGACCTTAAAAGAGGAGATGTTTAGCAGCTAGTAAATGCAGAATATGAGGCTATGGCTCGAGAGGCTGAGACTAGTAAAGCCAATTTTGAAGCTTTCTTACTGGCTTTTACTAGACAATCTTCTGAACTGGACATCCAGATTGCTGAAGCAGCTTCTACTGCTGATCGTCATAAGGCTAAGGCTACAGATGAAGAAAAGAAAGCTTCTGATCTGGAGGCTGAAATCGCCCGGCTACAGAAAGAGCTTAGAATCGTTAAGCAGGGTATAGAACAAGAAACTCAGCTACATCAAGCTGCTGTTAACCAGTTAGATGCTTTGAAGCACCAAAAGGATGAATTTGATTAGCTACAGAATGAAGAACTAGCCTGTCAAACAGCTGCTCTGCACCCATTTGACCCAGAGTCAGGAAGGGTTGAGGCCAGGCAACGGGTGCTAGATTCTTGTACGGAAAGAGCCCAAGCTTTAAAGAAGCAGATTGTAGAACTCAACACTTAATCTTCAGAGTAAAATGATCTAAAATTGTTATCTTTTTTTATTATGATGTTTTTTTTGAACATATTAATCAAAAAAAAATGAAATAAGAAATTTTTCTGTGGTTCTATTAGTTGTTGCATACCTTGTTATAGATATAAGCAATAGAATAGAAAATATATTCAGAGGTACTGGACGTGATATATTTCTTGATTAAAAAATAACAATATTTATTATATCTGCTCAGAGGTAATATGGACGTGGCAGAATATAATGCTTGAAATATTGTTATTTTAATAGACAACTTTGTCAGAGGTGATAGGGACGTGACAAGTCGCTGAGTAGATAATTGGAATTCAGAGGTACGGAGGACGTGATTTTTTTTTCTGTTTTAGATGTAAGAATTTATCATCTATGATTTTATTTACAAGAAAGTAAATAAAAGACAATAAATGCTAAGACTGATGAATAAATGAATGGGAAGTCAGACTTCTTTCGAGGAGAGAAAGTGAATGAGTGAACAGTCACCTCGGTTCTTAAAGATGAGAAATTAAATGAATGAACAGTCACCTCAGTTTTCGAGGATGAGAATGAATGAACAATCAGACTCTTTTTTAGGAAGAAGAAATGAATGAATGAACAGTTGGACTTCTTTCGAGGAGTAAAAGTCGCATTGGTTCTCCAAGCCGATTATCTAGTCATTCTGTCTATAAATAGAACAAAACTTCTGTAGATATTGTCAACTTCTTTTCTCTCTATACAGAATGTCTTCCGAAGATTTGCTCACTCTGAAGATCGAAAATACGACTGAGACACCTTCTGCTGAGCCTCTGATGCCTCCTCAGAAAGAAGTGGGTGAAGGCTCGACTGTTCCTGTACCAGAGTAGGACCTGATTGCAAAGTTGGTGGAGCCTGGGAAGACTACTGAAGAAGAAGCCGTGAGGATAGTCGCCTATGAGTTGCTAGTGTGTTCAGACAATGAGATGTTTGAATTGTTGGCAAATCATGTATTTAATCATGAAGGATCGGGTCCTCGTCCTTGATATTATGTAACTCTTTCTGCTTTTGAATAAAATGAGTTTTTATTACATTATTTCTCCGAATGAAAAATATTTTGCTTTTATACATGATATTTTTTGAGAAACTTGCCATTGATAGGCATCATAGCAATTCTGCCATCCATATCTGTTAATTGGTAGGCTCCATTTGAGAAAACCTTGTTTACTACATACGGACCTTCCTATTTTACCTCGAATTTGCCTTTGCTCATGTGGGTCATAGTCATAGGACGTCTGACCGTAAGAACAAGCTCACCTTCCTGAAATGTTCGTACTTTGACTTTACGATTGAAAGCTTTTGAGATACGGCTTGATAAAGTTTGATATGTTGTTGAGCTAGTAGCCTTTTCTCATCGAGTGCCTCTAATTCTTGAAGCCGAAAACGATCATTGTTTTCTGTGGTAAGTTTATTAGCAATGGAAATTCTCAAGGATGGAATTTGAATTTCCAGCAGTAAGACAGCTTCATATCCATATACCAGAGAAAAAGGTGTACAACCTGTGGGATTATGGACTGTAGTACGATAAGCCCATAGACATTCTCCAAGCTTCTTACTCCAATTACGTTTGTTAATAGAGACAAACTTTTTGAGGAGTTTGATGATAGCCTTGTTGAATGCTTCAGCAAACCCATTAGCTGTAGGATTATAGGCCGTAGAAGCAACATTATTGATTCTATTGTCATCATCGAACCTAGTAAATTTCTGGCTAACGAATTGTGGTCCGTTATCATGGATGATCTGACGAGTTATGCCAAATCTTTATATCAAATGATGTTTGATGAAATTGATGACACTGCTAGTCTTTACTTTAGCTAAAGGTATAGCTTCAGCCCATTTAGAGAAATAATCGGTTATAACTAAGATAAACCGATGTTCTTTAGACGAAGGAGGATTGATAGGACCAATTACATCCATGCCCCAAGCTTCGAAGGGCTATAAGGCAGCAGTCGGGTGAAGAAATTTCGATGGTTGGTGAATGAAATCTGCATGAATTTGACATGCTCTATATTTTCTTGCATAGTTAATGGCATCTGATACCATAGAGGGCTAGTAGTATTCCATACGTCGGATACAGTTTTATAGTTTGGGACCGGGCTGATGCGCTCCGCAAACGCCATCATGAGCTTTGCGTAATATTTGTTTTGCTTCATCACCAGCAAGACATCTTAAGAGTAATCCTTCAAAAGTTCGTCGAAAAAGAGTTTTGGTGGTATGATTATAATAGAATCGAAGCGATCGCCGGCGAATACTTATAGCTTCTTTAGGATCTTTAAGTAGTATGTCATGTACTGCAAAATCGATGAAAGGTGTTCTCCAATCTTCGCTATGACATTAACTTCAGTTGAATTACTGAATTCAATGTTATGGTTGTTTTCAATACAAAATAGTTCTCTACTAGAGATAACAACCATTTGTTGTCTTTTGACTGGAATTGCTAAGACTGCTGCTAAGTTAGCTAAGGCATCAGCTTCTGTGTTGCATGCTCATCGTACATGTTCGATGAAGAACCCTTTGAATGAGGCAGATATTCTGATTGTCGCTTCGTGGTATGGTACCAGATCTTGATGTCGAACCTCGTATGTACCTCTAACCTGATTAACAATTAGCTTAGAATCGCCATATACTTCAAGATATTCAATACCCAGTTGCTTAGCTAATTGGAGTCCAATGAGCAAAGCATTGTATTCTGCTACGTTGTTGGAGCACGACCCATCTAAGGAATAAGCTCTCTGGATAGCTAATCCATCTGGTGAAACAAAAACAATTCCTACTCCAGCGACAAGGGTGCCTCCAGGACCAATTCTAGATGCTCCGCCAAAGAATAGGTGCCAAGTAGGAAATTCTTCTGAGATCATATTTAATTCTATTGTCTCGTCTGGAATCTCATCATAGAGTTTAGATGTCTCGGGGACAGGATGAGCTGCTAAGAAATCAGCAAGTGCTTGCCCTTTCACAGACTTTTGTGGGACATATACTATATCATATTGTGCTAATAATATGGCCCATGTAGCAAGCCTAGAATTGAGCGTACTGGACTTCTTCATTAAGACCCGAAGAGGATTCACTCGGGAAATAACATGAATAGTTTGGACGATAATGTAATGTCTTGTCTTTTGAACAACAAACATTAAGGCTAAGCATTCCTTCTCTACTGGACTATAACGATGTTCAGCTCCAATCATTGTCCGACCAAGGTAGTAGATGGCTTGTTCATGACCTTCTTTGTTCTTCTGAGCCAGCAAAGCTCCGAGTGAATGGTCCATCACCCGGACATACATCAAAAAGGGTATTCCTGAGATCGACGTACACTAGGACCGGTGGACTCATCAAATATCGCTTTATGTCATCAAATGCTCATTGACATTCTTCTGTCCAAATAAAAGATACACCTTTCTTCATTAATTGAGTAAATGGTCTGCAACGTCCAGACAAATTCTAAATGAACCTCCTGATGTAAGCAAGTCGACCCTGAAATCCTCGTAGTTCTTTTAAGTTGTGTGGAGGATGCATCTCTTGAATGGCTTTGATCTTCTCGGGATCAACGTGTATACCTTTAGAGGTAATGATGAATCTGAGAAATTTGTCACTAGAGACTCCCAAGAAAGAGTTGGTGGGGTTCATTTTGAGTTAATGTTGGCGCATTAGATTGAAGATAGTTCTTAAATCTTGGATATGATCATCCTTTAAACGACTTTTGACAGCAATATCGTCAACATAGCATTCGACAGTCTTTCGTAAATGATCTCGAAAGATAGTATTTATAGCCCATTGGTAAGTTGCACCCGCGTTCTTAAGATCGAACAGAATGACTGTATAGCAGTATATTCCGCGAAGAGTACGGAATGAAGTATATTTTTCATCTTCAGGATTCATCCAAATTTGATTGTATCCAGAAAACCCATCCATGAAAGAGATTCGTTCGAATCTACAAGTATTGTCGATCATGACATCAGTAATTGGGAGAGGGAATTCATCTTTAGGACAAGCGTCACTGAGATCTCGAATATCTATACACACTCAAACCTTTCCAGTCTTTTTCAAGACTGGTACAACGTTGGCTACCCAGTCAGGATACTGTTCTTCTCTGATAAAACTATAAACGATAAGCTTTCTGACTTCATCGTCTATTGCATCCATCATCTCAGGCTTGAATCGTCATTGCCGTTGTTTGACTGGCTTGGCATTGGGCAAAATGTTAAGTTTATGAGTTACGACCTGAGGATCTAAACCTGGCATATCTTCATAACTCCAGGCAAAAATATCGATACATTTACGAATGAGGTGAATCAATTCTTGTTTATCATCCTCTGGAAGATTTTTGCTAATAAAGATTGGTCGTGGTACATATTTCTCTCCAACATCGATCTGGATTAGTTGATCTTCAGTAGGTGGTTCTCTTTGCTTAAAACGGAGTTCCCACTAAGTGTCCATCCTTTGTGCCCAAGGATATGCTTCAGGAGCTTCTTCAATATCATCCTCGTCATTTTCGGAGAACTCGGTAGACACCATATTAGAAGATAATGTCACCCGATGGACATGCCTACACTGGTGTCTGAATCCCATAAGAAAGAATCAGAAGAGTTAGATTGTTCTTCTTCATCGGATTCGAAAGCTTCTGGAGTCAAAATTGGTGAAGTATAACCTAACCCTCGCTTCGTTTTGCTGTAATATTGTTGTGATTTTCCTTTTGGAACAGAAATACGAATAGGAGTTTGTATTCCTTTACCGCTATTGAGACCAGTTTTGAAATTATAACCCATTTTACGGATGATTGCCTTGGATTGTGGACTATAAAGACGTAGTTGTAGCCTTCCTTTATCATCCTTATTATCGCTATCGAGCATGATTTTTTGTTCTTTTCTTTTACTAAAAAGTATATGAGTTTTACCTTTCTTTCGAGAAGGCACTAGAAAGAACAATTCTTGTATTGATTCAAGTGATACTACGTTTCAGAGAGACGGTACGACCCCTATTGTAAGTGGTTTGAAGCTATCTAGCATATCCAAATAACATTGAGTATGATAAGGGACATCAGTATACTGCAAAGGAGATGCTACTTTATTGATCTTTACATCATCATTTACAACAGGATCTTTAGCCTTAGAAGGCTTAGTCAGATTGATAACCAGAGGAGGAGAAGAAGAACGAGGAAGAGGGAGAGGTTTTTTGCGACGAAGGTCGATTACAAGTTGCTCAGAAGTGGTCAGCTCCATTTGTTCCTGTCTAACACCAGGAGGCTGCTTCTTGTGAGAAGGAAGGTAAATAGTCAATGTCTTGGAAGATTGAGGACAGGAAAAACATCCTTTGTCAGGGACCACCAGAGTGTCATTTGGCACGCCTTTCTGTTCTTCGTCAGTATCCATTGCTAATACCACCTTCATGAATTCCTCTTTGTACATGCGAAAATTGTTGCATTACGCTTCGACCCTTTTAAAAGGATTTAAGTCTGCAATTTCTTTCTGTACTTCTCCATTGCCATCTGCATATTTGAAATATTGGTGGAGAGTAGAAGGTACAATATTATGCTCGTAGAGGAATGGTCTTCCCAGTAAAGCATTGTATGAACCATGATTATCAATCACGTAGAAAGTCACCTTCGTACAAAGATTGCCGATTTGAAGTTTCAGATGTATCTTTCCAAAAGTTTCACTTCTTCCTTGATTGAACCCCAAGATAGTAGTGATAGTTGTAGAAAGGTTGTGCACCGGGATCTTCAAAGCGTCTAGCAGCGTCTTCGGCATGATGCTAAGTGCAGACCGTGGGTCAATCAAAATGCGATCGACTTTCATGGTGTCCACATATCCCGTGAAGTAGAGAGGACGATCATGACGATTGTCTTCTAACAGCATGTCATCTTGTGTAAAGTGATGTTGGGCATTAATTTAAATACACTATGATAATGTGTACAACTGACAGGCTACTTTGCAGGCTTCTTGAGGAGAGCAAGACAAGCATCAGCCTGCATCAAGGCTTCACTCAGTGTTTCTCGAGTTTCTTTTGAGAGACATAAGAGTTCGAAGATTGACAATCTCGCTGGAGTGTTAGCCAATTGAGCCAGTATGTCAAAATTATATGGCTTCTCAAGTCTGAGAGATGAGGACTTCTTCAACTCTTTATCAAAGCGGATAGGTTGCTTTCCCTTGTCTGCTGATGTTGGTTTGGGAGAAATTGGTTCCACTACTGGCGAGGATGTAGATGGTATATTCTCAGCAGGGGGAGATGATGTAGGAATAGCATCAAGAGATGGAGCAGGATTCTCTTGAGTTTCAGGATATTCTCGGAGATAAGGTTTCCCAGATCTGGTGTCGACTAAATTTTTTTCTTCTGCTACAGGTACAAAGGATACTATTTGCAAAAACAATTTTTTTTTCCAAACTTGTGAAAGAATAATATAAAGTACAATGAATTCTGGGGAAGTACAACTGTAGGAATCTGATCAGAAGACGATCACTTTATTCCTTGGACTATGTGAACTTGAAGACTAGAGCCTCTGGAGAATACAGTCACAATTTTACAAGAGTTCTTCATCTCTGTGCGTATGTATCTGTTCCTTCAACAATGATTGGAAACTCTATTTATAGAGTTCAGGAAATAACTGTTTTAGCAGTTATTCTGATGTGCACGAGGCTGGATTGCGCCAGATTGGGTTGTGCCAACCTCCTGTTGTGCAAACTTTCTTTTAGTTATAAGTCTTGTACTAACTGTATTTAGACGTATGTCATCATGTGATTGAGATACGCGTGGTCTTGTAGAGGATAGTAGACACGTCTTGAGAGATTAGTGGCATGTATGCCACGTCATCCTGCTTTAGAGAAGAAAATTGTCTCTACTTTATCAGTTTGTGCGAACTTTAGTAAATGAGTAAAACTGTGCTTGATTGAGCTGCGCCTAGACACGTGGCAGCTTTTTAGCAGAAGTCATTCAGATTGCGCCTAGGCGCAACTAAGGATTTTGTCTGGATTGCGCCTAGGCACAACTTACAAAGCGTACAGGACAGCTGTCAACCAACTCTCCTCGAGCGGCATAATTTGCGGGATTCGAAGAGATTTTCCTCGTTCACTGTGGTGTCAGTTGTCAGTGCTCTCAGGTAATGATGGCTATTAAATGTCAGACGCCACGTAGATTTTGGCACAATAAGTCTGGGCGCAGTCTGATATATGGCACAACCTGTTCAGCGGCACAGTTTATTCTCTGAGCTTCATATCAGTGGTGCAACCTGATTTTTGTGGCGTAACTTGATCACTGGTTAGTAGGTTCATAGCACAACTTAACTTTTAGGCCCTACAAGATCCCCTTCAAAGTTTTCAAAACTTAAAAAACATTTCAAAGTTTTTGAAATACTTTGAACTTATAAAAGTTTTGACTGAGTCGAGTTGTGCCATTCAATGCCCGGTCATCATAATTAAATTTCTTTCTCGAAAACACTCAATCTCCTCTTCGTCTTCCCGAGTTTCATTGATGATTTTTCAGTTTCCCATGAGGAATATGAAGAGTCAATTCAGTGATATATATGTAGGGGCTGATTTTCATACTTTATTTTTCACTTCTGTAATTCCGATGGCGTCTAAGAAGGAGATGGAGGCCAGTGCTGTCACCAACATCAAGTCTCCTGAAGCGAAACTCGACGTCATGCCTTCGACTTATTTATTGGAGGCTGACCCGGCACTGAGGGCGACAAAATTTCTAGACTACTTCGGTTTAAACCCAACCGTCTTTAATCGCTCGAGTGGTGGGCCATCCTCTGAAGAGCGCGGCGATTCGGAGGGATTCCTTAATCTGATGCGTCGCTCGAGAATCCGCAATATGCAAGAATTGGACGTGTTTCATGGAAGGACACATGGCAGACATCTCATGGTTTTAGGCGCCTATTGTTCAGTTCTTTCCCAAAATAGGCTCATAGAATGATGCACCTGTCTTCATTCTTCAACACTTTAAAAAGGATAACCAGAAATGAAAGAGACATTCATACTTCCTCAAAACAAATGGCTTCTCACAAGGTCTTACTATTCATAAGTTCACTTGCGCCACTTCGTCTCGATGTTATTCGTTTGCATGCTGTGCCTTCAAAAATTGGTAAGTCTCAACAAAGGACCAATGGTATGAACATTTTTTCTTTTGCACCACTTTTTGAAGATAGGTACTGATCTGTATGTTGTAGACACCGTTGATATACGTTAACTATTTCTGAGAATAGGCGCACAATGTGGTCCAGTGCTTAGCTTTGATCATAGGTGCGCACTACTGATATACGCCTGTTGATCGACATACAATGTTGATATACGCCCGTTTGATCAGCACACTGTTTCGATATGCGCCAGTTGATTAACGCATACTGTTGAAATGCACCTGTGCTTCTGAGAATAGGCACACATTGCTGATAGGTGCCTGTTGATCAACGCATTGTCGATGTGCGCATGTGCTTCTGAGAGTAGGCGCACATTGCTGATAGGCGCCTGTTGATCAGCGCACTGTCGATATGCGTGCAATTTTGATTTTACTGACTTTTCTTTTCTTTGTTCCTATTTGCAGAAGTTTGGTTGGCAAGCTTCTTAAAAACTGGCATTGGCGACCCGGATGCTATGAAGAGCATTCTTCTGACACCCACATCAGACAGCTCATGTGATTCTGATACTCAGATCAGACAGCTCAGGACTCTCTATATTCCAAAAGGGTCTTCCTCAGATGGTAGGAAGAGCCTTTATACATGAGAGTTGGATGGTAGAGAGAGAGAATTAGGAATCATATCATAATGGTGATCTCATTCCTAGTTCTCCTGGCGGGCCGTCTTCTCTCCACCAGTTTTATTGACAGCAGCTCATCTTTTGGGCTACTGTACTCTGTGGTTCTCCTCACGTATTTCTGAGAGAGAAGACCAGAGTTTTGATTCCATTTTCTGGCTCGTTGCTTCAGGTCGAGACGACGAGGAACTGGCACCAACAAATAAGAAGATCCAAAGATGTAATAGACCTTCATATTATATTTAGAATGAAAATCCGAGATGTAATAGATTTCCATTAAGGTGTATCTATGTTTTTAAAGAAGGAATAAAGAACAATTTTCTCTTTTTTATGATTTAATTTTGATGTGGTGATAATAAATAGAATTAAGGAGAAATATGGAGGTGACAAGTTGTTGGTGTAAATAAACCAAATTCAGAAGCAGGGAGAATGTGAACTCTTGTTTATGAAAAGTGAGCAGTCACTTCGATTTTCGAGAAAGGACACTGAATGAATGAACAATTACTACAACTTTCGAGGAAGAGAATAAATGAATGAACCATCATGTCGGTTTTTGAAGAAAGGAAAATGAACGAACAGTTATAAATGAACGAACGGTTCTAAATGAACGAACAGTTATAAGTGAACGAATAGTTAGGTTTCTTTCAAAAAGTCGCATCGGTTCTCGATGTTGACTGTCTAATTGTTCTGTCTATAAATAAAACAAAACTTTCATAGATATCGTCACTTTCTTTCCTTTCTGTATAAAATCTCTTCCAAAGATTTGCTCAATCCTAAGATTGAAGGAGAGATCGAGACGCCCCGTGTTGAGCCTCCAGTGCCTCCTCAGAAGGAAAGGGGTGAAGGTTCAACTGCTCCTGCACTAGGAAAGGACTTGATTTCCAAGCTAGTGGAGCCTGGAAAGACTGTCGAAGAAGAGGCATTGAGAATGGCTGCCTGCAAGTTTCTTGTGAGTTCAGACAATGAGATGTTTGAACTGTTGGCAAACTATATATTTAATCATGAAGGATCGGGACCTCCTCCCCGTCCTTAATATTATGTAACTCCACTCTGCTTTTGAATAAAAATAAACTTTTATTTACATCATGTCTCTAAAAATAAAGTACATTTTGTCTTTATACAAAGTATTTCATGAGAAATTTGCCATTGATAGGCATCATAGAGACTATATCGTCCATATCTGTTAATTGATAGGCTCCATTTGAGAAGACTTTATTTACCACATACGGCCCTTCCCATTTTGCCTCGAACTTGCCTTTGCTCATATATGTCATAGTCATAGGACGTCTGACTGTAAGAACTAACTCGCCTTCCTAAAATGTTCGCACTTTGACTTTGCAATTGAAAGCTTTTGAAATTTGGGCTTGATAAAGTTCGATGTGCTGTTGAGCTAAAAGCTTTTTCTCATCGAGCGCCTCCAATTCTTGAAGCCGAAGACGATCATTATTTTCTGTAGTAAGTTCGTTAGCAATGTCGATTCTCAATGAAGGAATTTGAATTTCCAGAGGTAGGACAACTTTACACCCATATACTAGAGAAAAGGGTGTGCAACCTGTGGGGTTACGTACAGTAGTACGATATGCCCATAGACATTCTCCAAGTTTATCACTCCAATTACATTTGTTAATAGAGACAAACTTTTTAAGGAGTTTGATAATGGTCTTGTTGAATGCTTCAGCCAACCCGTTAGCCGCATGATTATACGCCGTAGAGGCAACATTATTGATTCTGTTGTCATCACAGAACCTATTAAACTTCTGGATGATGAATTACGGTCCATTATCATGGATAATTCGGCGAGGGACACCAAATCTATATATCACATGATTTTTGATGAAATTGATGACACTACTCGTTTTAACTTCAGCCAAAGGTATAGCTTCTGCCTACTTGGAGAAATAATCGGTTATAGCCAAGATAAACCGGTGTCCTTTAGATGAAGGAGGATTGATAGGGCTAATTATATCCATGCTGCAAGCTTCAAAAGGCCATGAAGCAGCAGTCGGATGAAGAAATTTCGACGGTAGGTGAATGAAATCTGTATGAATTTGACATGCACGGCATTTCCTTGCATAGTCAATAGCATCTGATACCATAGAGGGCCAGTAGTAGCCCATACGTCGAATACGATCCTGAAGTTTAGGACCAGGTTGATGTGCTCCACAAACACCATCATGAGCTTCCGTAATATTTGCTTTGCTTCATTACTGGCGAGACATCTCAAGAGTAACCCATCAAAAGTTCTTCGATAGAGAGTTTTAGTAGTATGATTATAATAGAATCGAAGCGATCGGCGACGGATACTTATAGCTTTCTTAGGATCTTCTGGCAAGATGTCATGTAATGCAAACTCAATAAAAGGTGCTCTCCAGTCCTCGCAAGTGACATTGACTTCAGTTAGATTGTTGAATTCAATGTTGTGGTTGTTTTCGACACAAAATAGTTCTCTATTAGAGATAACAACCATTTGTTGTCTTTTGACTGGAACTGCCAATACCGCAGCTAGGTTAGCTAAGGCATCAGCTTCTGTATTGCATATGTGACGTACATGTTCGATGAAGAACCCTTTGAATGAAGAAGCTATCCTGGTTGCTGCTTCATGGTATGGTACCAAATCTTGATGTCGGACTTCATATATGCCTCTAACCTGATTAACAATCAGTTTAGAATTACCATATACTTCAAGATATTTAATATTCAATTGTTTGGCTAATTGGAGTCCAATGAGCAAGGCATTGTATTATGCCATATTGTTAGAGCACAATTCGTCTAAAGAATAAGCCCTTTGAATAGCTAATCCATCGGGTGAAACGAGAACAATTCCCACTCCAGCCACAAGGGTACCTCCAGGTCCAATTCTAGAAGCTCCATCAAAGAACAACCTCCATGAAGGAAATTCTTCTGAGATCATATTTGATTCTAATATTTTGTCAGGAATCTCATCATAGAGTTTAGATGTCTCAGGGACAGGATGAGCTGCTAAAAAGTCAGCAAGTGCTTGGCCTTTCACAGACTTTTGAGAAACATAAACCATATCATATTGTGCTAATAATATGGCCCATGTGGCAAGCCTAGAATTGAGTGTACTTGGCTTCTTCATTAAGACAAGAAGAGGATTGACTCGGGATATGACATGAATAGTTTGGCCTATAATGTAATGTCTTGTTTTCTGAACAGCAAACATTAAGGCTAAACATTCCTTCTCCACCGGACTATAACGATGTTCAGCTCCAATCATCATTCGGCTAAGATAGTAGATGGCTTGTTCATGACCTTCCTTGTTCTTTTGAGCTAGCAAAGCTCCCAATAAATGATCTATTGCTCGGACATACATTAAGAAAGGTATCCCTGAGATTGGCGGTATAAGAACCGGTGGACTCATTAAATACTGCTTTATATCATCAAATGCTCGTTGACATTCTTTCGTCCAAATGAAAGATACACCTTTCTTCATTAATTGAGTAAATGGTCTGCAACATCCAGATAAATTCAAAATAAACTGCCTGATGTACGCAAGTCGACCTTGGAATCCTCGTAGCTCTTTTAGGTTGCGTGGAGGACGCATCTCTTGAATGGCTTTGATCTTCTCGGGATCAACGTATATACCCTTAGAGGTAATGACAAAGCCAAGAAATTTAACACTAGAGACACCCAAGAAAGACTTGGTGGGGTTCATTTTGTGTTGATGCTGGCGCATTAGATTGAAGATAGTTCTTAAAATCTTGAATGTGATCTTCTTTGAGACGACTTTTGACAGCAATATCGTCAACATAGCATTCGACAGTCTTTCGCAGATGACCTCGAAAGATAGTACTCATAGCCCGCTGGTAAGTTGCACATACGTTCTTTAGACCAAACGACATGACTATATAACAGTATACTCCATGAGGAGTACGAAATGAAGTATGTTTTTCATCTTCAGGATTCATCCGAATTTGATTATATCCAGAAATCCCATCCACGAAAGAAATTCGTTCGAATCCACATGTATTGTCGATTGTGACATCAGTAATTGGAAGAGGGAATTCGTCTTTAGGGCAAGCATCATTGAGATCCTGAAAATCTATACAAACTCGAACCTTTCTAGTTTTCTTCAAGACTGGAACAACGTTGGCTACCCAGTCAGGATGCTGCTCTTCTCTGATAAAACCGCAAGCTATAAGCTTTTTGACTTCATCATCAATTGCATCCATCATTTTAGGCTTGAATCACCATTGTTGTTGTTTGACCGGCTTTGCATTCGGCAAGATATTAAGCTTGTGAGTTACAATTTGAGGATCTAATCCCGGCATATCTTCATAACTCCAGGCGAAGACATCAATATATTTACGAATAAGGTGAATTAATTCTTGTTTGTCATCCTCTGAGAGATTTTTGCTAATGAAGATTGGTCGTGATACGTCCTTCTCTCCAATATCGATTTGGACTAGTTGATCCTCAGTAGGTGGTTCTCGTTGTTCAAAATGAAGTTCACACTGATTGTCCATCCTTTGCGCCCAAAGGTCCATTTCAGGAGCTTCTTCAATGTCATCTTCGTCATCTTCCAAAAATTCGGCAGACACCATGTTAGAAGATACTATCACCCTATGAACATGACCAATGCTAGTATCAAAATCCAATGGAATAGAATCAGAAGAGTTAGATCGTTCTTCTTCATCAGATTCAGAAGGTTCCAGAGTTGGAAGTGGTGAAGCATAACCTAGTCCCCGTTTTATTTTACTGTGGTATTGTTGTAATTTTTCTTTTGGAACAGCAATACGAAGAGGAGTTCGCCTTCCTTTACCGTTATTGAGGCCAGTTTTGAAATCATAGCCCATTTTGCGGATGATTGCTTTGGATTGTGGACTATAACGACGCAATTGTAGCCTTCCTGTATCATCTCTATTATCATTATAGAGTATGATTTTTGGTTCCTCTCTTTTGTTGAAGAATATAGGCTTTTCATCTTTCTTTCGAGACGGTACTAAGAAGTACGACTCTTGTATTGAATCCAGTGATACCATATTTCGCAGAGATGATACGAATTCTATTTTAAGTGGTTTAAAGCTATCTAGCATATCCAAATAATACTAAGTATAGTAAGAGGCATCAGTATACTGCAAAGGAGATGCTTTATTGATTTTTACACCATCATTTACAACAGAAACTTTAGCCCTAGCAGGCTTAGTCAGATTGATGACAAGAGGGGGAGAAGAAGAACGAGAAGGCGGAGGAGACTTCTTGCGACGAAGATCGATTACAAGCGGCTCAGAAGAGGCGAGCTCCCTTTGTTCCTGACTATCACCCTTGGGCTGCTTCTCATGGCAAGGAAGATAGATAGTCAGTGGTTTGGAAGACTGAGGACAAGAGGTACGTCCTTTGACCGAGATCACCAATGTATCATTCGACACATTTTTCTGTTCTTCATCTGTGTCCATTACTAGTACCACCTTCATGAACTCCTTCTTGTACATGCAAGAATCGTTACAGTATACTTCAACTCCTTTAAAAGGATTCAGATCTGCAACCTCTATTTGGACTTCTCCATTACCATCCACATATTTAAAACATTAGTGGAGAGTAGAAGGTACAATATTGTGTTCATGGAGGAATGGCCTTCCTAGCAAAGCATTGTATGAGCCAAGATTGTCAATAACATAGAAAGTTACCTTCGTACGAAGATTGCCAATTTGAAGTTTTAGGCGTTTCTTCCCCGAAGGTTCACTTCTTCCTTGATTGAACCCCAAGATGGTAGTAATAGTTGTAGAAAGGTTATGCACTGGGATTTTTAAAGCATCCAGCAAAGATTTTGGCATGATGCTAAGTGCAGACCCGGGGTCAATCAGAATGCGATCGACTTTTATGGTATCTACATACCCTATGAAGTAGAGAGGACGATCATGACGATTGTCTTCTAACAACATGTTATCTTGTATAAAAGTGATGTTGGGCATTAATTCAAATACACTATGACAACGTGCACATCTGACTGGCTCCTTTTCAGGCTTCTTGAGAAGAGTAAGACAAGCGTCAGCCTGCATCAAGGCTTCACTTAACGTCTCTTGAGTTTCTTTTGAGAGACGTAAAAGTTCAAAGATTGATAATCTTGCTGGAGTATTGGCCAATTGAGCCAATATATCAAAGTTATATGGCTTTTCGAGTCCGAGAGATGAGGACTTCTTTAATGCTTTGTCAAAGCGAACAGGTTGTTTTCCCTTATCTGCTGTTGTTGGTTTAGGAGGAAATGGTTCAACCACCGACAGGGATGTAGATGGTATATTCTCAGCAGGAGAAGATAACGTAGGAGAAATATCAGGAGATGGAGCAGGATTCTCTTAATTTTTGGGATATTCTCGAAGATAGGGTTTTCCAGATCTAGTGTCCATTAGAATTTCTTCTTCTGTTACTGGTTCAAAAGATACCATATTGCAGTTCTTGGCTTTAGATTTGGAGTGCTTCTTTTACTTAGAAGAGGAAGGCATTTCAAACTCTGCTACCAGATCTGGATGAATCTACATAATCTCTCCTCCGTCAGTCGATAATGAAACAAGACCTTCATTTTGAGGAGGTGGGAGATTCACGATCTCAAGAGTAGTCCTTGAATGGGGACAATACCATCTTGTACAAGTTGTGGTGGAAAGTCACCAAATTGCACAGAAACGACATTAGCAGTCACCGTCTTCTCGTCCTGCTGAAGAGTAATTGCTCCAGAGTTGACCAACTCTTAGATTTTACCCTTGAGCACATAACATGCTCTGGTTGGATACCCTATAAATCTGTGATAAACACAATATTTAGGGTGATCGATTTTACCCACTTCTTCTGGCCGTTTTACCTCTAGAAGTTGAAGCTTATTACTTTTGATCAAGCAATCGAAGATGCTCAAAATATCATCTTCATCGAAAGAATACTCTTCCTTTGGACGAGTTGTCTTCTGCGGTGGTGCTGATAGAGTGGGTGCTGTTTGAGTGACGTTGACAGCCAAAGACTCCTTGCCCTTGAGATTGATAGCTAGTGTTTCTTTACCCTTGCAATTATTCTAGCGATTCTTACCCCCGGGTGTAGAATGTTAATCTTGGTTAGGATGAGTCATCTGAACTCCTAACTGTTTGAACTTTTTAGTGCTGACCTCAGCTGCCTTGGCATTCACAATAAAAGAAGGCCAATCTTGGAATTGTGTAGATTCCGTCCACATACTGATAATAGGCAACAAGTTTGATTTGCAAGTGTCTATTGTTACAGCAGATAGAGTTCCTAAAGGCATTTTGAGTGCCTCTCGGCAGAATCTTTCAATGAAACTCTCCGTGGATTCATTGTGCCTCTCTTTAATCTTAATGAGGGCAGATGCATTGTCATGTCATTGACTCCCTCATAAAACTGTTCAAAGAACATTTGCTTGCAACCAGCAAAAAAAGTGATGCAACCATCAAGCAAGCTACGATACCAGTCGTATGCAGCGCCAGCTAAACAACCGACGAACACTCTTGTAAGAAGAGCATCATTTGGTTGTAATTGATCAGTCATCACCTCAAAGTGATTGATGTACTGACTTGGAGAGGTGCTACCATCAAATAACATAATGGTTGGAAGCTTGTATTTAGGAGGGAATGGAACTTTCTTCCACTCTGTAGGATACGGTTGCTTTATGCCCAATCTTCGTAGACCAACTTTCTGTTTGAAGGCATCAAACTGAGTACGTAAGAGTTTCACAGCCTCATTAGCATTCCGTGATGTTTGGGAATGGGTGGACTGATTAGAAGTGTTAGGAGGAGGAACAACGTGATAATTAGCACCCCCAGCACCAGACTGACTGGGATCAGCTTGAATTGGCACAGAGGTAATCGGAGGAGGTGGTACCCCCAGACTAACAAGTACAGAAGATGCTATAAGCTCCGGATTAGTAGCAAGATTTATAACCGGTGGCACTGCATATTGAGCCACAATTATAGTGTACATACTTACAACCATTTCAGCCATGGTCTTCAATTTGTCTTCTAATGCAACAATTCGTTGCTCTTGACTGGTTGAAGTAGAGGCATCTTGATCTTCCGTAATGGTATATGCTGTCACTTCTCTTGCTGCTATTGATGAGCTAGTTTGTTCAGAACTTTCACTATCTGTATCAAACTCTGAAAAAGAGTCCTCTTCTATATGGGCGATGGGGAGATCTTTTTGATTAAAGACACCTTGGTTCAAATGTCAATTTCTCGATCTAGTGTATTGAAAGACACCTTCACTGGATACATGAATTCGATCCAAGTATTCGTGACTGGGATTACGGGATGTATTACGTCTTGGACGTTTCCCACCCCTAGTGCCTTGAGAAGTCATGTTAATAGAAGCATATAATAGCTCATCTTTATCTTCTATTATACGTTCGGGAGTTGAAGCATAGTTCAGACGATCGAAGACAGATCGTCGAGCCGATTGGCAACAACAGTTGATAACGACTTCATTAAGGCAGTGGCGATCTGAAGCATGATTTGGAGGTGCTGGAGACATCCCTATAATCTCCCGTCTTTGTGTAAGACATTGCCGAAGATCAGTTACAACTACAGGATGAGAAGAAGTCGGAGGAACATATTCCTTAATGATGTTAGGAACATATCTCATATTCTTCAGATGTTTAGTTTCCTGAGTGTACAAAGATGTACTCAACTCATTAGCATAAGTGGTTGGCTCCTTCTTTTCAAACTTTGGCTTCTGGTATAGGTTGGCCTTTGGCATAGGGTTCTTACGTTTCACCAAAGTTGATACTGGTTGACGCCTATTGAGATAAGCGCGTAAATTAGAAAATTCTGATCTAGGTGTCTCTGTTTGTGATACCCTCAATTTTACTTGCTTAGATCTTGAAATTTGCAAGGTGGGAAGGACTTGACCAGACCCCATAGGGGTAGGTAAGATACCTCTTTGATCAGTATTCTTTTCGATATCAGAGATCCGAAGACCTCTGCTTAAAGGAATAGAATCGGATGTGTCTTCCTCTGAGTCATAGACCAGGGAAGTTTGAGAAAAGACCAAAGGGTGCTTTCCTTTATTTTGTAAAGGATTAGCTAAGAAGCGTTCCCCTTTCACTATACCAAAATAGACAATTTGCAACACTATGTGTTGTCCAACAATGACGAAGTAAAGTTGTCATTAATGTTTTGACGGATTAAAACTGTCGTTTAACATCAGATCTGTTTCACTTAAGTAATAGATTTGGCTTTGACAGAGTGAAACCGTCGTTTGACATTGAAAATTATGTTGAAAAATTGGCTCCTAAAATTTTAGATCCTTACTCCTTTTCCAAAATCGCGAAACTCCTCTGCCACAGCCCACGCCCACAAAAACTTTTCTTCTCCCCTCTCATAACTTTTCTTCTCCCACCATTTTTTTTCTCCCCTCAAAACCCTCTTACCCCTCAAAGCCGCAAGAAACCTCCTCCCAAACCACGTGCGGGACAACTCTCCCCCACCCCACGCCACCCCCAAACCTACGGTTGAAGCGCCATCGAACCCTCTCAAATCATTAGGTGATCGTTGTATTTTCTAGCATTTGTTTTCTAGGGTTTATTTGCTAGGGTTTGTTCTGGTTTGTATCTAGGGTTTATTTTCTTTACGTAGAAAATCCTTATTTTAGGATTTACTAGGGTTTTCTGTGATCTAATGGCGATAATTTTTTGTTAGATGTAAATAAGCATGTGCATTGTAGTAGGTAACTATATTTGTCCTGCATAAATCTAATGAAAATGAATAAATTATGTTATAATTCGTTGATGGTTGTCATTACAGTATCATGGGAGAGAACTTGCATTATGGAACCCCAATCAATCCAGAGGTGCCAACACAGGTCCCTGGAGGATCATCTAGTGGTTTTGCTGTAGCTATTGCTGCTCAACTTGTCGACTTTGCTTTTAGTATGTTGCAAGCTTCTCATCTCTTTCATCAATGGGAAAATGATGGAATTTAGACATGCACACAGCCACAAACACTATCATTTTCTATTACTTGTTATCTGCTATTATGCAGGTAGAAAGCAATTCAGACTTGTTTCGAACTATTACTATTTTCTTCTACATGAACAATGGATAACAAGACTTCTGAATAAGAGATGACCAACAAGTCAAAAACAACAACAAAGCATTTATCCTAAAATTTTGGGGTCTTCTATTATGAACCCTTAACTTCCATTCATCTATGTTAAGGGCAATCCAATCTCCTCTCTCACATTAGCAAAACCCATATCCTTTTCCAGAGCCTCAATCCTTTTTAACATCACCTTGGACTATCATCTTATCAATCCTTCTAACCGGAGTATCCCCAAATAGTAGATGTATGTCATACAATTCTGGCACAAGTTGATGAAGCCCTATAATCTCTTTCAGTTGTGTGTAGTCGCGAAATTCACTAACGTGTTTCCAATATTATGTTTTGTTTCAATTGTGAAGATCCATTATTTTAATAGTTCATGTAACTGTCTCCAAAAAATTGGATTAAGTCTTTGTTGTTGTTGCAGACATCACTTGTTTAAGCTGCGGTTTCGATAACCATAATATTTTTTGTCTCCTTATGATACAATTGACTTGAGTCTTACAAACAATGATCCTGATTTTTTTTAACTATGCCTTCTCTAACATCATCTAAGCCATGATACTTCTATTCCATTTGACATCTTTATGATATTAAAATGCTGCTCCAAACATTCTATTTTTTTACATATTGGTGAGTTCAGGAAGTCTACCTTGAGCTCACTCCAAAAGTTTGTAATAAAGGTGTTGTTCTTGTGGTAGATATGACCTATTCAACAACAAGTCTGTGAGATATCAGTTTAAACATTTATATGACAAATTATTTCTTTTTATCATACAATGTCTTCTGTTAAGTATCATACAATGTGCTGGACTCTGAATGAGCAATCACATTTAAGAAATTTCCATTTAGGACATTCAAATATGAACTAATTGCAATACTGAAGCCTTGGTGATCCTATTACTTTTTTCACCTTTATCTTTGTTAATTTTATTCAGGTTTTACAATTTGGTGAGTTCAGGAAGCTTACATCCAGATCTGCACTGGGATGGTATTATTTTATAGTGATCGAAGTTCTCAATGTAGCTACTCTGATCTTAACTGACTAAAATTCCCATCCTCGTCCCAGTTCAATTGGAGAATGTGCTATTTCTTCCATCATCAAGTTTGTATGTAGTATAATGAGTTACTATTTTTCTAATATGCCTCTGTCTTTAGCATACAATAGTTATAGTTATTATTTTAACTTTTACATATTAAAAATCTCATAATTCGGTTTAATGCTTAAATATGAAAAATAAATATAAATATTTGATTGTCGGAATATTTTTGTTCTATATACGTGTCAAGTGGACTCAGCTGATGGAATTTGTATTTTGGTAGGTACTAACACACTTGGATGTGTTAAGAGTCAGCATCTTATTCTGGTATGTATGGATTTAGACCTTCTCATGGAGCTGTATCTACTATCAAAACTTTGGCAAACTAGCAAAGTTTAGATATTGTTGGTATGACACTAACTTACTAACCAATTTCTTTACATGTTTATTATACATATACAAGAAAGCATGTATAGCCTTTACAATCTATTTTATGGCAAAATTGCAATGCAATTAGATGTTATGGTTGGTATAACACTAAATTACTAACCAATTTCTTTACATGTTTATTATACAAATACAAGAAAGCATGTATAGCCTTTACAATCTGTTTAATGGCAAAATTGCAATGCAATTAGATGTTATTGTTCTTATTTTCTAAGAGACATTAGGAATCACAATAAAATTATATATATATATATATATATATATATATATATATATATATATATATATATATATATATATATATATATATAATTTGATTGTGATTCCTTTTCATTATTTGGCTTTTCGTCCAGACTCTGTGTAGCCTACGGAACTCGGAGGGTGCTCCTTGGTTGGCCAAGCTTAAACTGCATATCTGAAAAGTAGGGTTACCAACTGGCCACCTAGGTTTCACCATGGATCTCTTTGCCTCAACTGTAATGATAACAAGTCTTCAATTTTCGTTAGTTTGTTATTATAATTGTCAAGATAGAGCGCAACTATTACAAACATTCCAGTGTTTCTGATTCTTGGTTTCGTTTTATCTGCATCACAATCAAGAGCAGGTTTGATGTCGTCCTTTTGCCTTACATGAGCAGTTAAAAGGGGTATATCAATATCTATACGAACCTTCTTTCAAAAATTTAATGGTTATCTGGCTTGCAGCCACCAATAAAAAGGCAAAAATTATTAGTATCACAAACTTCCGTGAAACCAGCTGTCCAACAAGAGCCATCAATCATAACCTTTAGCAATGTTCTTAGGTGGTTATCATGTTTCTTCTTTCTTCCTTTTCCACGTACACTAAGTGTGGATTGAAAGCAAGTGTTTAGACTAAAGCTATCAAAGTTAAGTTGAGAGTTGCACCAATTTATATCACAAGAAGCACAAAGTCAAATTTCAAGTTAATTATATCAGTTTTCAGTAACTAGGTTGCTTCCATTGCGACCTCAGTTCACAGCAGTAGGTAGAGCGTGATAAAAGTTGAAGTCCTCTTTGGATCAGTAATGTTATATACCATTGTTGGCGGTGCCTTAGATTGTTCTACAAACTTTGCTATTGTTCTATTTGTACAAAACAATAAAAAATATCTTAGTCCTTTGGGCAATGTTTCAGGGCATAACCCTTAATGCTTATAGCTACCATCTCTAGAAATGAGGCACCGACATAGAGGATCGACGTCTAGCTGTAAACATAACTTGTCAAATTTTTTATGGAGCTTTTTTTAAATACTTTTTAGCCGACCCCATTTTGACGAGAGAAGGTAGATGATTTAAGATACTGCGAACCTGAAGACCATCTCTAAATGAAATGAGGGTAATGTTGCATTCATTATAAGTCTTCCTAAATTAATATTTGAAGCCTTGTGGCAATGCTGTGCCTTTTGCTTGTTCATGGTGATGTACATGTTTAGTTTTCTTTTAAAAGGTCTGATGTCCTTCTTAGAACATCCTTCTATCATATACCACAATGTATAGCCGTTAAGGTACATGAATTTTGTTGCCACTGAAGTTAATTTAAGTTATAGTACATAGGTCAAAAGTAAATGTATACCAGTTTTCTAAAGTTTATTTTTTGCCCATGCCTTGAGTTCATGAGCCACCTTTTGGACAATAGATGGTTTGCAAACAACCCATGTGATACTATGTCAAAAAGAAGTAAAAACTAAGAAATATTGGAGTGGGCTGATCTCATAACTAGTATGTTTTTATTATTTATAATAACGTCAATGAGAAAGTGTGAAACTTGATAAGAGTGTATTTCTTGGCACTTGTCAATGCTAGAATCCATTAGAAGATTACTGGTGAGTGGTGACAAAAATATACCACCAAGATTACTGGCAAATTAGTTGAGTTAGAATGTGCTGCCTTTATAGCTGCAAGGCTAATTTGCACTACCGCCTTCAAGATCATAGAACCAGAGAGGAAGATATAATGAGATCCCCTAACATTTGAAGAGCATATTTTCTGACTCAATGTACTGGTTCATGATTGGCATAGTATAGATGTCAGTGTTACAAGAGTTGTAATATGTCTTTACAATCTTTAAGGACTTGTGTGGTTGTTGCATTATAGACCTCAGTGTTACAAGGATTTTAATTACACATGAAATAATTTACACATGAAAGATTGGAGTAGTTATTCACTTTTGTCGCTGTCTAGGAAGCATGAACTCTCCAGATATACAATCTTTAAATCAAGATCAGGTGCAAATATTGCTAGATTCTTTCAATCTTTAGAAGAAGAGACAATGATGTACATTAACATTGCTCATTTGATGAATCAATTATAAGGATTTAATTCATATATTACATTAATACAACTGGAACCAAATGTAAGCTTCAAACGTTATACACCCACACCCCTTATCCAATCACGAGGACAGATGTGCTTCAGCTCCCCTTTCTATTTTTTTGTGTTATCAAATATTTTCTGGTTGACCTGGCAACCCAATAACTTTTGAGCCATTTCAGGATGGTTTGCACGAGATCCATCTATACTGTGTCGTGTTGGAAACATACTACTACAAGAATCTCCAAGAATGCATTGGAGAGGAAGGCGTTTTATGTTTGCTGATGATTGCTTTCAGTTTTTTAGGGTTTCACGTAGAAAACGATGCATGTTATAAGTAAAGCTATTGGAACTTTATCTGGATGTAAGTATTCGTGCATATTGGTCTTTCTTTATTTGTAGCCCAGGGAAGTTAAAACACCCAGCAGGCCATTTAAATTTTATTGAAAATGTTTTTGTCAGCATGTTATAGAACTGGCAGATCATATGTGCTGTATCTTTGATTATACAGATCTGCCACCGAACCTTATGAATATTGGTCAGTTCATTGCTTCAGATGTACCTAGTTTGAAATATTTCCCAGAGCTACATACAAAAATGCAACCAGGCACATCTATTTTCACAGCTCTTTCTGCCGTAATATTGTTATTGCAAAGGTACACATGTTAGAACCTTGTTTTATAATACATACTTGATGATTTAATGTTGTAGGAATTCTTATACCTAGAAATCTAGAAAGTTATGCTTCTGTACCCACAACCAAAACCCTCATCAGTAAATCCTTTGAGTTTATAAAGTTTCTAGAGTACATGCAGATTAATGTGGTAACTAATGCCGGATGAAATCATGAAGATGCTAATAATAATGATGTGTTCTGACTCTAACCAGCCACCATAGGCATCTCAACCACTGGGTTGAATAAACATATGATCAATGAGCACCTTATAATATATGCTTTGATAAGCTTATATGTAAATTGAATTAAATTGCAATAACTCTAATTTCTACTCCAAGAAAGGTACAAACAGGCCCACTTGTCTTATTACATGCAAGTTCAATAAGTTAAGGTAGGGTTTACCAATGGCAAAAGTAATGGAAATTGGTGATGAAGGGCAGTATCAATCAGTGAAAAAGGAAAATTATCTCATATTAAAGAGTAAGGAAATTAGTAACGATTGAATGAGTATCAATCAGTGAAATGAAAAATATCTCTGGATAAGAAGTTACATATGATCCATCTAGACTTAAAATCTAAATCAAACATGAAATCTTACTTTAGACTCGAATGCTTGTCAAAGTACCTGAAACTGAAAGCATCAGAACCCTCTTCTTTAACACCAACATGACTAGATTATGCCAGCATGTTAACGTTTGTACTGTGAACAACATTATTTCTAATAACAGTTTGTCATGTAAGTGATAGTAGCTCTGCTTTCATATATGATCGATTGAAGCGAGTGTCCAAATTGAAATAAACTAATTTCTCTTCAACTCGATCATTATAGATCTCAATTATGAACCATAGTTTGCAGTATCAGAAGATACGATTCGATACGGCGATACTGATACAGTTTGGCATGTCATGATCTGATACCGATCGATACTGATACCGACACCAACATTGGGGGTGTTTTCTAGTCAATTGAACAAAGCAAATTGAACGAAAAGACCAATCTGTAAGGTTGTAAAAGCATGTGAAAGAAAGAAAAAACTTATCTATTCCAGATAAACCAATCAACAAGGATTACTATTATTTATTTCAATTCTAAACTACTAAGAACAACACTAAAAATTCTTAAAACTATAAATATTTTTTTAAAACTTTAATAATTTATTAACAATTATTAGCTTTCGATACCAAAATATCCGATATTTCGATCCGAAATCACTGATACCAACGATCCTGGTACTCATAGGCAGGATACGATACCAATTTTGATACTGATAGTGTGAACCTTTGCTAAGACTAGTTTAATGTGCAGCAGATAAGACTAGTTTAATGTGCAGCAGATAGATCCTCTCAATGACATTATCGCAGAAGGTAAACTCAATGTAAGGTTATCGATCTATAATCTCGAGTTATGGGAACAACCTTTCTATTCTCCCACATACTATATTAGCGGAGGCCTCGTGGCTCCTAGGATGCCTAGAATACGATGTTGAACTTTTTACTAGTCTAAAGGTATATGAATGATACAACTAATAACTTTACAGGTAGTACCCGATGGAGGGTTTTTTTTGGGAATCTGATGACTGAGGTTAGTTGAATATTCGAGGCACATGAGTTACCAAAGTTTTTCTTCTTCTTCTTTTGATTTCCAAGTAGTTCTTTGCAGAAAACCTGCACCTTTACAGTTTTGTCTTGGTCCTGTAATTTAAATAATTTCACATGATTTTTTTAAATCTGATAATTATGATCGCTACTTCTAGTTGTTTATAACACATCCACCAACTTTTGAATAACGAAGTATTTGACAAGTATGCATTGAGGTACATTTTCTGTGTTTAATAGTAAATGTTCTCTCACCCACAATTGTTTCTCGTTCTTTATAAACTATTACTTGGTTCCTGTTTGTTAACACAAAATTCCTTTGTTGTTCTAGGTATCTGGGGAAGAAAAGGTCAGGGTAAAACTTTTCAAATTGAACTATATTTCGGGCAATGAGAGTTGAGCCTGTCATTATATCTGTAGGGGAATTGGAATCAGAGAAAGCAGGTAATTACGTATATCTAATAAGCTCTTAAATAAATTATGTTACACATTACTTTTCTTCTTATTTGACTTTTGGAATGCCTTTCCAATTCAACATATGCTATCTGATTCTAAAACCATGTATCTTTGAGGTAGCAAACAAAGTGGAAGGAGTTCATTTGCGTACTTATGGTTTTATTTTCTTTGTTATATTCAGCTATCTTCTAGTAGGAACTTATTAGAGTTAATTGCTTTATCCGAATATGGTTCAATGGCAGTAAATTATGTTATAAATGGATTACGTCATATGAGTCTATGAAAAAACTTTTCCTTGTCATTTTGCATAACCGACGGGTGAAAGGTGGACATGCTGATACCCCAAACAATAAGAGACTGATAGAGAGCTGGCACAGAGCTGGAGCACTTTTTATACAACCCTAAATGGCTCAGATGATGATTGGTAAGTTATCATTTGGTTATATTTTTTTTTGTCTTAATGCCATTCTTCTTTAATTATCTTATACTTTTTTTTGAAATGTGATGCCAGTGTTAGATCAATAAACTAAGGATCCTGTTTGGAACTGCCATAGGTTTCTTATTGAACATTTGTCATTTTTGACTTGATTCTGTTTAGTTGCTAGTTGTCAGATTGCTAAACATATTAACATCACACATGAACATAGTGCAAGAAATGAATACCATCAATATTCATTACATAGGAGCAATTACATGAAACATGCTTGCTAGATGTTCCCTGAGAGGATGAAAGTATGAAAAGCTTGCTAATATACTTATTTAATCTATCCTTGTATAATAAATCATTTACTTCATCTTTTTCTGAGTTTCATGTATTGATATAGTAACATAGACTAGACATTTCTGGATGTGAATTAAAACTTGCCTACCATCGTCACAGATATACTACATTAAGAGTCTATATTATACACCATCGTCACAGATATACTGTATTAAGAGTCTGTATTAAAACTTGCCTACCATCGTTTGCCTTTTTTCCCATTTCAGTTAGGAACCAAATTGTCCTTCATATTAAAGCATCCTTCTTTTGTTCCTTCCTTTTGTATACATAGTTCCTAACAGACAGCATCCTTTATATTTCCCCCCCATGTTTTAACCTGTTGCTACTTTATTTTCTATCGCATCTCTCTGTCCCTATATTTCATGATACAACCTGTAAGCTAGGAGACTATATCATGTCCGCATCCCTATGCCATGAGGGAGAAACAGAATTTCCATCTGACCTTGAGAATATGAATGCAGGTATATCTGGAGGTACCAAATGGAGAAAGAATTACAGAAGAAATGCACTCTAAGGTGAAATTTAAGAATTGTTTACATGTTTCTCATGCTTTATACTGAAATATCATGTTCGTTCATTTGTTCCTTATTATAATTGATCACTTGAAATCCAGTTTTTCTATGGTGGCACTAGTAGTTTGGTTGACATCTATTTACTTCCATGACCTGCCAATCCTTCTATTAGTTCTTAGATATATTGTAACCTTTAATGTTTTAGTGAACAAGGTGTGATTGTTGCTATGCTTTCCATTAGTTGTATTAGATACTTCTGTATCCTTGTAACTCTTCTATGTTTTTACTTGGTGTTTATTTCTTTTGTGTGCACTTGGGTGGGTTGGGGCATCTTACTTTGTCTTCCACTTATTCAGTAGGCTAGATTCCCAAAATAAAATGAGTTGTTATGGACTGGCACCGATGTTATTAAGGTTAGCCTCCAAAATAAATTAAATATCTACTGAAGGTTTTTTCTGAATCATATTCTTAAGGGTGTCCGTATGTCATATATTGGAAGAATGCATTTTCATCTTATACAGCTTGCCACTTCTGCCAAGCTTTGCTGTCAGTAGTACAGAGGTATATTCTAATTTCTTTAGTCTTTGCCAATTTGTCAAATTCATGCTTTTTGATATTACTGTTGGCTGTAGTTCATGTAGCCATATGTGGGATGCTTTTCAACTTGCACATGCATCCTTCAGCTTGTATTGTGTATAGAACAACTATGTTTTGCCGCGTGACAGCCAAAACATTACTGGAAAACTTGGCCACGATTACTTGGTGCTCCTGCAAAGATTAAAATTGATCTTCCAGAAATTAACATGGATGAAGAGGAAGGTCCTTCTGAGCCCCTTCCTGCTATAAAGATATACGACAAGGATGTTGATATGAGGTTTCTTGTTTGTGGACTGCCTTGCACATTGGTCCGTTGGAATTCCCATAATTTACTTAGCTCTATGTTAACTTACCCAATATGATATGATACATTCCAAGTATGCAAAAAAATTGTCTGCTTTGGTATATCACTGTTTATTCATCTTCTTCTTCCTTTTGCAGGATGCAAGTTTGTTGGGTTCTCTAGAAGATGGTCTGAATGCCCTCTTAAATATTGGTGAGTTTATATATCACTTTACTCCCCCTTTAGTGGCTACTTTGGATTTTTACGAAAGGTGTGTTAAAAGGTTAGTTGGATTGCTTTGTTGAGGAAGTAAATGTCAAATCTCTTTTTTCCTCCATGTTTTAGGAATGAGTAGATAACTCATACATAATGTGGCAAACATTCCTGGTTCTTTTGGTCATGTTGTTAAGTATTGTTTGACATGCTATTTTTGGTAGCTTGAGCTCATTATATGAATATGGGCTACTTACAACGATGTTTCTGTCTTTCCTTTTTATGCTAAATGGATAGACATGTATATATAATATGAGCAAACCTTCGTGGTTGATTTAAGAGTTAATTATTTGCTTCATATTTATCTAAAATAAATTGTCTGTAGGACATATATACTTAATAGTGCCATGACTATCATCTCATATTCTAGTTTCATGACTATATTGCTATTGCATTACCAGATTATACGCGTATACTATCTAGGTCTGCCAAGTCATCAGGAGCATCACATTGCCAAGCGATAAATGACTGATTTTGGTGGTGTAGTCAGTTTTGAGGTGAGCCATGTTATGCAATCGTTATCCTTTCCATTGTCATCCTTTCCTGCCATTGTTGATACATAATATTTTAATGCTTATTCCAATTTGTTATGCAGTTAAATGGAGGCTTGAGCCCTATTGTGAACATTATTGATTATTTGAAGATACACAACTCTGTGAGATATTAAAATTCTCTTTTTTGTACTTAACTTGAGACTGTAAGTTAGCAATAACATTATCTTCTTTTTGTTCATCATGAGAATGAAACCGTTGTTAGCTAGCAACATTGGAGTTACTATTTGTATTTTGATAGAATATTGCTATGTAAAATTGATATATAAATTAGTTAATACAATTTTGATTGAGTTTTTTCATTATTGATGATTGTTGATGTTTATACGAAATTTTATTTTCAGATGTATTTCAGTTTTATATAGAGGATAAACAGGTTTAAATAGATTTGATATGAATGAATTATTTTTTTTAATTCTGTTTCCACAAAAACGACAGACCTTACCTGTTGAAAAGTAAAAAATAGTTGTAGACCAATTTACACGTTATTTGACAGTTTTAGTTTGTTGTTTTTATTTGACAGATAATAACCGTCGTTATATTCCACTATAAAACGATAGTCCAAAAGTGTCGTTTAAATTTTGGGACGCGCTATTAACGACGGATGTTCTGACAGGTCAAAACTTTCGTTTAATGTGATTTACGACAGTTTTGGTCTGTCGAAAAATGCATGTTTTAGCGTAGTGTTTGTTCTGTTGTGAGACCATTTTAGGCACGGATTGTGCCAATTGAGGAAGTATCAAAGGACTCTTCCATTTGTTCTGTCTAGTGACAGCACTAGAATATTGCTTCTTCCAGTTCAGAACTGGAGAGTTGGAAGAGGGAATAGCCAAAAGTCTAGTTCCCTTGTGTTGCACCAGAGCAGCAGACTGCGTCTGAGTTGCTGATTGCTTTGATTGTGCTATAGCACTACGGGCTACTGGTAGTGCCTTGGCATCAACATGAGTAGACTGTGCCTCAGCAACGGTCGGAACAGACTGCGCCTTGGCAGTCAAGAGAGTAGTAGACTGCGCGCGGGCAGCAGGAAGAGTAGATTGCACCTGGGTAATATATGCAGGATGTACCGGAGCCACTGAGGCAGATTTTGCCTTGGCCACTGAGCACTCAAGTTGCGCATGGGCAACAGCAACTGCAGGAGATTTAGGAGTCCACACAGTCCTGTTCTTGGCGATAGCCACAGTGTGCTTGTTGCTCTTGGTGTTGATCAGATTCTTATAGGCTGTCTGGTTGACTTGAACAACCAGAGTCTTCTGCGTCTTACCGATCGACGCAGTATCACATTAAGTTGTCACCTTCTCGTCGGAGGAAAAAGTTATCCCCAGCAGAGTCGCCATTTTGTTTGCAAAACAAAAAGTTTTTTCTAAACTTGTGAAAGAATAGTACAAAGCATAATAAATTTTGGAGAAGTACAACTGTAGGAATCTGATCAGAAGACGATCACTTTATCCCTTGGACTATGTGAAGTTGAAGACTAGAGCCTCTGGAGAATACAGCAGCAATTTTACAAGAGTTCTTGATCTCTGTGCGTATGTATCTGTTCTTTCAACAATGATTGGAAACTCTATTTATAGAGTTCAGGAAATAACTATTTTAGCAGTTATTCTGATGTGTACGAGGCTGGATTGTGCCACATTGGATTGCGCCAACCTCCTATTGTGCCAACTTTCATTCAGTTATAAGTCGTGTACTAAGTGTATTTAGATGCGTGGCATCATGTGATTGAGATGCGCGTGGTCGTGTACAGGATAGTAGACATGTCTTGAGAGATTAGTGGCATGTGTGCCACGTCATCCTGCTTTAGAGATAAAAATTGTCTCAACTTTATCAGTTTGCGCAAACTTCAGTCAATGAGTAAAACTGTGCTTGATTGAGCTGCGCCTAGACACGTGGCAGCTTTTGATAAGAAGTCATTCAGATTGTGCCCAGGCGCAACTAAGGATTTTGTCTGGATTGCGCCTAGGCGCAACTTACAAAGCGTACAGGACAGCTGTCAACCAACTCTCCTCGAATGGCACAATTTGCGAGATTCGAAGAAATTTTCCTCGTTCACTGTGGTGTCAGTTATCAGTGCTATCAGGTAATGATGGCTATTAAATGTCAGACGCCACGTAGATTTTGGCACAATAAGACTGGACACAGTCTGATATATGGCGCAACCTGTTCAGCGATGCAGTTTATTCTCTGAGCTTCATAACAGTGGTGGAACCTGATTTTTGGGGCGCAACTTGATCACTGGTTAGTAGGTTCATGGCGCAACTTGATTTTTAGGCCCTACAAATACCATGTTGTAGCTCTTTGATTTAGTTTTAGAACACTTCTTTTGATTGGAAAGAGAAGGCGTTTCAATGTCTGCCACTAGATCTGGTTAAATTCGCATGATTTTTTCTTTATCAGTGGATAGCGAAACAAGGCCCTTATTTTGGGGAGGTAGAAGATTCACGATCTTGAGAGTAGCCCTCGGAATGGAGACAACACCATCTTGTACTAGTTGCGGTGGGAAGTCACCAAATTGCACAGAGACGATATTGGCCGTCACAGTCTTTTCATCCTGTTGGAGAGTAACTGCACCAGAGTTGACCATCTCATGGATTTTGCCATTGAGCACGTAGCATACGCGAGTTGGATGCCCTATAAACCTGTGATAAACATAATATTTAGGGTGGTCGTTTTGCCTCCGGCAGTTGAAGCTTATTACTCTTGATCAAGCAATCGAAGATGCTTATAATATTATCTTCATCGAAAGAATACTCTTCTTTTGGACGAGGTACTTTTGTGGTGGTGCTGATGGAGTAGGTGTATTCTGAGCAACATTGACAGCCAATGATTCCTTGCCCTTGAGATTGATGGCCAATATTTCCTTGCCCTTGCGATTGTTCTGGCGATTATTGTTGCCAGATGTAGGATGTTCATCTTGGTTAGGATTAGCCATTTGAACTCCTGACTGTTTAATCTTCTCAGCACTAACCTCCACAGCTTTGGCATTTACAATGAAAGAAGGCCAATCTTGGAATTATGTTGATCCTGTCCACATGCTGATAATAGGCAACAAGTTTGATTTGCAAGTGTCTATTGTTACAGCAGATGGAGTTCCAAGAGGCATTTTAAGTGCCTCTCGGCAGAATCTTTCAATAAAATTCTCAGTGGTTTCATTTTGTCTTTGTTTAATTTTGATGAGGGCGGACATAGTCATATCGTTGACCCCCTCATAAAATCGTTCCAAGAATATTTGCTTGAAACCAGCAAAAAAAGTTATGCAGCCATCAGGCAAACTAAGATACCAGTCATATGCTGTACTGGCTAAACAACCAACGAACACCATGGTAAGAAGAGCATCATTTTGCTGCAATTGATCAGTCATTACTTCAAAGTGATTGATGTACTGACTTGGAGAAGTGCTGCCATCAAACAGTATAATGGTAAGAAGCTTGTATTTAGGAGAAAATTGAACCTCCTTCCATTCCGCATGATAAGGTTGTTTTATCCCAAGTCTTTGTAGACCATCCTTCTGTTTAAAGGCCTCGAACTAGGTGCGTAAGAGTTTTACAGCCTCATTAGCATCCCCTGATGTTTGTGAATTAGTGGGTTGATTTGAATTGTTAGAAAGAGGAACAGCATGATAATTACCACCCCAGTACCAGACTGACTGGGAGCAGCTTGAATCGGTACAGAAGCAACATGGGGAGGCGGTACCCCCAAACTGATATTAATAGGCACAGAAGATGCTATGAGCTCGGGATTTGTAGCAGGATTCATAATTGGTGGCACTACATGTTGAGCCACGATTATGGTATGCATACTTGTGACCATTTCAGCCATAGTCTTCAGTTTATCTTCTAGTGCAGCAATTCGTTGTTCTTGACTGGCTGAACTAGAAGCATCTTGATCTTTTGTAATGGCATATGCTGTCACTTCTCTCACTACTATTGACGAGATAGTTTGTTCAGAGCTTTCACTATCTGCGTCAAAGTCAGATAAAGAATCCTCTCCTAGATGAGTGATGGAAAGATCTTCTTGATTAAAGCCATCTTGGTCCGAACTCCGATTTTTCGATCTGGTATGTTGAAAGACCCCTTCACTGGATTCACGGAGTTGACCCAAGTACTGCTGGCTGGGATTGCGAGACGTGCCACGCTTTGAAGATTTTTTACCCCAGTGTCCCGGGAAGTCATGTTGATAGACGCATATAACAACTCATCTTCATCTTCATCTACCATCATGGGTTTAGGAGTTGAAGCATAGTTCAGGCGATCGAAGACAGATCGTTTAGCTGATTGACAACAACACAGCTTGATAACCACTTCATGAAGGCAGTGACGTTCTGATGGATGGTTTAAAGGTGAGTGAGATGTTTTTGTGATCTCCCATTTTTGTGTAAGACGTTCTCGGATATCAGTTACCACCACAAGATGAGAAGAAGTCGGAGGAACATATTCCTTAATGATGTTAGGAATATGACTCTGGTTCTTAAGATGCTTAGTTCCGTGGGTGTACAGAGAAGTACTCAAATCATTGGCATAAGTGATTTGATCTTTCTTTTCAAAGCTGTATTTCTGGCACAAGTTGGCCCTTGGCATAGGATACTTGTGTTTCACCGAGGTTGCTACTGATTGACGCCAGTTGAGATAGGCACGTAAATCAGAGCATTCTGCTCCTGGAGCATCTATTTGAGATACCATCACTTTTTCTTGCTTGGATCTTGAAATATGCAAGGTTGGAAGATCTTGAGTAGTTACCATAGGGGTAGGCAGGATGCCTCTTTGATCAGCATTCTTTCCCCAGGAAGAGATTTAAAGACCTATATTGAGAATAGAGGAATCTCTGTTCAAGGGAATACAATCTGAGATATTTTTCTCCGAGTCATAGACTGGGGAAGATTGAAAAAAGACCAAAAGGTACTTTCCTTTATTTTGTGAAGGGTTAGCTAAGAAGCATTTTCCTCTATTTTGTTGTTGAACCACTTTAGGTGCAGGTTGTGCAAGTTGAGGTAGTATCAAAGGACCCTTCCCTTGTTCTGTCTAGTACTAGCACTAGAACATTGCTTCTCCAAGTTCAGAACTGGAGAAGAAGAGGGAATAGCCTAAAGACTAGTTCCCTTGGGTTGTGCCAGAGCAGGATGGTGTACAAACTACGCCTGGGCAGCAGGATGCATAGGTTGCACCATAGCGGAATAGGCTACTGGTTGCGCCTGGCAGCAAGGTGAATGGATTGTACCTTGGCAGCAAGATGAGTAGACTACGCCTTGGCAGCAAGATGAGTGGGTTGCGCTCTGGCAACAGAAGTGGACTGTGCCTTGGCAGCAGAATGAATAGATTGTGCACGAGCAACAGAAGCAGGCTGCGCCTGGGCCATAGAGGCATATTGCTCTTTGGCTACTGAGCGCTCAAATTGTGCCTGGACAATAGCAACTGTGGAAGGCTTAAGAGTCCACACAGTTCTGTTCTTGGTAATAGCCACAGTGCGCTTGTTGCTCTTGGTGTTGATCATATCTTCGTAGGCTGTCTGGTTGACTTGAACAACCAGAGTCTTCTGTGTCTTGCCGATTGACGCAGTATCACATTGAGTTGTCACCTTCTCGTCGGAGAAGAAAGTCGTCTCCAGCAGAGTCGCCATTTTGTTTGCCATTAAAATATCGAGAACGAGAATTACAGATGAATTGAACTTGATTGCAAACTCGCTTGTACAAAAAAAAGCCTAAAAAGAAATTCTAGGAAATAATCTAAGTACAACTATTTAATTTTTTATTCTGGGGGTGACGATGGAGGCTCGGAAAAGTGTAGCAACTCTGCCTTACTCCTTGGACAAACCGACACAGTCTCTGCTCTTGAAGAATTTTGCCAGCATTTGATTGCCAACCATTTGCATGGGTGTGGTACCCTGCTATTTATAGTGATTTCGGGATGAAGGATATTTTGAGCCGCATAGATGGCCATGTGGCCACATGACTGCAACATCATATTAAGACTCGCTCTTTGGCTGCCAGCTGGTGGTTTGTTAAGATTTCTTTGTTGGAGCAAATCTGGGTGGTTGGGACTTGGTCAACTTGCCATGTGTCCCCTTACAGAGTAGAGCCTGAATCGTTTTGGCTGCATAGTGGCCTTAGGAGCCTTTATTCTGCGGCTCGGCTCCACTTGGCCGCCTGGGATCTTCGGGAGCATTCCTTATGCGACTTGGTTTCACTTGGCTGCATGGGATCTTCGAGAGCCTTACTTCTGCGGCTCGAGTCCACCTAGCCGCATGAGGTCTCCAGGAGCCTTGCTTCTGCGGCTCGGCTCCACTTGGCCACATGGGATCTTCGAGAGCATTCCTTCTGCGGCTCGAGTCCACTTAGCCGCATGAGGTCTCCTGGAGCCGTACTTCTGTGGCTCGAGTCCACTTGGCTGCATGGGGTCTCCAAGAGCCTTGTTTCTGCGGCTCGAGACCACTAGGCCGCATGGGGCCTTCGGAAGCATTCCTTCTGTGGCTCGAGTCTACTTAGCCGCATAAGGCTCATGCGGCTCTTATTTCTGCGGCCTGGATCAACTTGGCCGCATAACGCCTATGTGGTCTGCAACGATTTTGAGAGAATTTTGTTTGTCTCTCTTTTGACTTCTCAATGAAGATGAATTTGACCGATCCTCCTCCTTGGCGAGTGCTGGCACTGCAGATTTATGGATCTTCTTGTTCGAAGAAGATTTGGAGATGAACTCCCATAAAAGATTATGATGCGTCGGGCTGAAATAATGCACCTAACTGAGACATCTGAGTAATGCATATAGTTGAGAGTAGACCGTTATGAAGTTTTCAATTGGCATCATGCTTCCGAGATAATGTCGGAAAGGCGCAGCAGGTTGCGGTCGCTGGAACACAGTCTGCCTTAGTGGTGGAGCCACTGTCTTGTTGCAGCAGCAGTTGATGGCAACTTGGGTGCAGTGATGTCCTGGAATGGGCTACCGCATGCCAAGGTTGCTTCTTCCTCCTTGTGTTCGTGAATGACCACCTCTCGCAAGTCAAGAGCAGATTGATCTACCTTTGCAACCGTTTTGTGGGCCCGGGTATCCCGAGCACCCGGGTGCATAGGTATCATATTTGCTCCATGATCTTATGCTAGTAACAGCACTTGCTTTCGATCATTATTGGGAGACTTTTGGGCATATTTGCTCCATGATCTGAGGCTAGTAAAGCACTTGCTCTCGATCGTTGTAGGAAGACTTTTGCTCCCTAATCTGAGGCTAGTAAAGCACTTGCTCTCGATCATTATAAGGAGACTTTTGGGACCTGTCCTGTCCGTTTGTCGCAGAGGTCTAGACACGGGAGGTTCTGTACAACTTTCCATCAGGGGCCCATCTAACAGTGAACGGCACCCACTGACGTTCAGAAGATTGGACAGTTGACTGGGCTTGTTGAGCACGTACTGCCCTAGACTTCTTTGACTTAGCACCCGAAGGTGCGTAGTAGAAAGAGTCCAAGTTGCAAATGCACCCGAGTTGACTCTGTACAGTTTACCATCGGTAGCGCACATAATTTTGAGCATGCATCTCTGGTTTATTGCTGACATAGCACGTTTGAGGCACATGACCCGTGCTGCCTTAGATTTTTTCATACTAGCCCACAAAGGCGCATATTATTTAGAACCCAACTCATCCTCGCCATGACAGCGAGTGATTCTGTTTAGTGATTCATTTTTCTTTTTTTTATTTTGGTGCCTTTTTCAAAGGAGGCAAGGGGCTCTATATATAGAATGGAATGAGCCCTTTCTTCTTCTCCTTTTTGATGTGGGACTAAAAGCAATATCCATGCTTCTACAATGACAAGTGTGTGTTGTGGACACACAAAAAGAAGAAGAAGAAAATATTGTCTTTTCTTTTTATTGGCGCAAGGCACCACAAATCGAGTGCACCTGAGAGATCCTGTGCTGAGGATCTCCGAGTACAAAAATAAAATTCTGGGGAATGGGACGAGGGAGATCGAGCGACAGTTGCTCCTTTACTCTGTTGAAACTCCGATTACAAAAGTTGGAGAAAACCTAAGAAAATTGCTAACTCTCGGCTCACTGGCAAGAAGTGCAGCAATTTGGCTCTTGAAAATGCTCTATGTTCTGTCCTTTTGAAGAGGGATGAGGCCCCCCTTTTATAGTCGTTCCTGAACTGCAATGGTGTTATGCGCCCACATGAAGAAACATGCTAGTTTTTATGTGGGCGCATAGTCCTACTTTGGGCGCATAGGACGTAAGCGCATACAGGCTGCGAGATCGTGGGTTGGTCGTGGCGTTGACGTGGCCGCATGCTTCGATGCACGACTGCTCGTGGAGACTGACGTGGTCGTGTGCTTTGGTGCACATTTTGATCATGACTTTGATTGAGTTAGGCTTGGGCGCATAGCCATGTCTCAGGCTATGCGCCCTTCTTTTAGGGGAGTTAGTCTTGGGCGCATGGAACTTCACTGGCTGGACGCATGAAGTTGTACTGACTAGGCGCATGAAGCTTCGTTGGGTGGGCGCATAGAGCTCTACTGACTGGGCGCATGGGGCTTCTCTTGCTGGGCGCATAGAGCTCTACTGACTGAGCGCATAGGGCTTCTCTTGACTTGTGCGCATGGAGATATATTTGCTGAAAAATTTTTATGCTTCTACAGGACCCCCTTCAAAGTTTTCGACACTTCGAACAAGTTCGAAATACTTTGAAAGAAGCATGGATCGTCTTCTCGCGAGGCAATGGGCGCATAGCACGGCCCTCTCCATGGGCGCATAGTATTTGGCCAGCCTGTCAAGGAGATACGACTGTTGAGATTTTCCTCTAAATCTGAACTGACTGATTCATCGAAACAGAATTTGAAGCGGTCCATCCTTTATACGCCGTCCACGTCAGCAGGAGACAGTCGTATAGTATGCAGAGAGCTGATCCTTCACATGGGCGCATAGGCTGCAGTGGATGCATACACCATAATAGGTGCATACAGTTTATGGGCGCATAGGAGGTGGCCCGTGCCTGTAAATAGACCCTTGGAGGAGAGAGAAAGTTTATTATTCCTTTTTTTTTAAATTTTTCAGAAGAACTCTTCGTCTTCTTTTTTTGAGAATCATGTCTCCCAATGCTGCCAAGAGATCCGCGAAGGGCAAAGGGCTGCGTCGGGTGGCTCTTCGTCTTCTTTGGATGAGAGCATGCTTCAAAAAACGAAGTCTTGAGCGTTAATTTGCGATGCTCGTACTTCTCTTCTGCCTGGGCGCTTGCGTCTAGGGCAACGTACTTCTGTGGGCATTACTATGCGCTCACAGAAGTCATGTGCCAACACTATGGTGCGTTATGCTCCCACGTGTTGCGATGTTATGCGCCCACTTATTGTCTGTGTGTTATGCGCCCACATGTCTTTGTTTTGGGCGCATATCCCTTCGGGCGCATAGCCTTTTGGGCGCATAGAAACCTTTCATAACATAGTTTTTCCTGTGGTTTTCTGAATCTTTCTTTCCGTCCCTTACTTTTTGCAGCATCCATACTGAAGGTTGAGACCTTTGTGAAGGAGGAGATATTGCCTTCTTTCATCAAACAAGGGTCACCGTTCGTTAAGGAGGGGGTGATACCAAAAAAAGAAGAATTGGCACTCATCAGGGAAGGAATGACTCCTAAGATTGTAGCTGCTGTAAAGGAGAAGCCCAAGTCTGAGGGTAGTGGCACTGAGAGTTTTGACCCACCTGCTCCGGCTGAGGACCTTAGTCAAAAAGATCCTTCATATGCGACGTGGTTGTGGGAATGGTATATGCCTCGACACAGCTAGGAACCGCTGGTTCCCATAAATGTTCATATTTTGTCTTGGTATTTCTGTCTGTCTCTAGCTTAGTGTTTCACCTCTTTTTGGACATCAAATGTAATCCTCTACTTATTGCTCAGATGAAAACATAGAGAACCTGAGATGTAGTCCTGTGAATGTAACTGATTTTGAATAAACAGAATGCATTCGCTCCACACTTTGCTTGTGATATCTGTGATGCTTGTATTTAGAGAACCAAATACCGTATTTGTGTAAAGGGTATCTCGCTGGGGGACCCCCTCTCTCTTTCTTTCTTTTTTTGTCCTGTCACGGCTCTTGTACCTTTTTTCCGTTTTTCGATAAACGTTTAAGTACTGAATAAAGAATCTTTTCAGAAGTGAATATGGTTTTGTGAAATATCGATGCTAGAGGTAATGTGGACGTAGCAAGGACATTTCTGATGGGTATTTCGCTAGGAAAATTTTATGTGGACCTATTATCCGTTTTATATTCGAATAATTCGAATATAGATAATAAGTTGAATGAAGCTGCTAGTAGAGGTAATATGGACGTAATATGTCACGACCCGCACCCTGGAGTAAGGGCACGAGAAGTGGGTACGTCCAGCCTACGCCGCAGTGTTGGCGGTAGAACGCTGTCCTAGTTCACAACATCTAACAATATAATGATAAGCAGTTTATACTCCCCGAATGGGGGTGACATAGCAGAATGTAAACTCAATCACAACTAAGAAAGAAAAAGCACGATATGATATAGAACTCAAATAAAAAACAGATGATCAGAAAGTCTAAGTGTCTAAGATAACATCTCAGCAAACATCCAGAAATACATGTCTCAACTACAGAGTATGAAAGAATATATACAATCCAGATCCCAAATGACAGAAATAAAGCCTGACTAAGCTAGTCTCAAGACAACATAAGTAAGATAAAGCCTAACTAAACTAGTCTAGGCAGTAGGGATAATGTCATCAGCTAGAGCTGGGTCCTCCTGAGAGTCCAGCTCATAAGTGTCGTCTAGGGCTACCCCGTAGAAGGTATCCACACAGGCCTCCTCCTCGTCCTCTATAATATTTTCAACAGGTCCAGTCAGGACAGGAGCGAGCACAATACATCTCAACAGATCATAGCAGGTTAGAAAATATAAACATGCAGTAGAGTAAGATACAGGAAACTGAAAGGAAGTACAGGATGTAAAAGAAGAGAACTGTATGTAAATAGCTACTGTATATAGAGAACTAACAGTGGCTAGTGATGTAGAGTACAGGATAGCACATGTGAACAGGACAGATTAGTACATGATCTACACTAAGGAGTTTCACATGATCTACACTACTATGGAATTTGTTCACATGACTATTTGCACTCCCCGTTTCCCCAATCAATACACAAGGATCTAAGCAGGTTATGTTATTATACGTGATATCACATGAAGGCCCATGAAAGGGTACACATGATAGTATACATGAGGGCTCCGTGAACATGAGAGTACATGATTCACAAGAATGTACATGTATGGTAAAAGCACAGGAGTACATGATGAAAGTGAAACGCATATGACATAATGTACCCGATGCTCCCGAGGGGGATAACATCGCTTGAAGAGATCCATATAGTACTAATCCGTGATAATGTCGTGACAACATCAAGTAAAGTAATCTAAAGCAGAAATACAATTCTAACAAGATATGAAATGATCAGAGAATGTACTCGTCTGCTATCTGAGTGTCCGGATGAATGTACTATCCGAGGAGAGGTGTCTGGCTCTTAATCAGAACAGCACAAGTCATAACAAGTCTAAAATGATAACAAGATGCAATTCAATGCATTCTAAAAGAATCTAGGTCAATCTAGACCAAAGTCAACTGTTGGTCAACCTTGGTCAACCCTAGAAGTCAAACTAGGTCAACTATGGTCAAACTAGGTCCAACAAGTCTAAATTAGGTCAAACAAGTTATTCTAGGTCTAAACAAGCCCACAAGACCATACAAGCCTAAACCAAGCCTATCAAGTCTATATTAGTCTAATCAAGTCTGGCTTAGTACTCATACACAATCACAAGGTCAAAACCAACATCACACATACACAATTCATATATATATATATATATATATATATATATATATATATATATATATATATATATATATATATATATATATATATCTATGTACACTATATATATATATATATATATATATATATATATATATATCTATGTACACTATATATATATAGGCACACACACATATATATGTATCATATATCCATAGAGAGGGGGCATCCAAGGCAAGTGTGAGTGTAATCCCAGGAACAATGTGGGTATGTTTGACAGCCTACATGACAGGAATAGGGAAAACAGAAAAGGAAATTCATAAAACAGTGGATGTGTTCCAGTGTGTGTGTGTAGGATGTGTGTGTGTATACATGAGAGGCAATGTGTGTGTGCTGTACATTGAAAGGGAATTTAGAAAACAGGGTGTGTCAAGAGGAGGAACCTGTGTGTGTTATTCCGTGAAGGGAAAATCATAGAACAGTGTGTGATCCAGGAACATAGGGGTGTGTACTACAGGAAATTAGAAAACAGTGTATATACTAAAGAGCTTCACAGGAAATATATGTGTGTATACATTATAAAATGTGTGTGTGTGCTAGAGGGTGTTGTGTGACAGGATATGTGAACCTGGGTGATAGTGTCCAGGTTAATTTCAGTGTGTGTTGACAGGAATATAGGTAATGTATGCCACAGGAATATGTGTGCTGCTGTGTGTGGGTGTGTAGGAGATAAATGACAATGTCAAAACCATCTACTGGGACTAATACAGCCTTGAAGCCATTTCCCTGTGTCTCAGATATGGAAAATGTTGACAGGATATTAACAAACATGGGAATATTGACAGGTGATGTAACTGAATCTGTGTTCAGTGTTCACAGATGCAAGAATTTTCAGGGTTCAGAATTGAACCCAGGTTCAAATCAAGTGACAGGATAAATAATCACTAATCAACAATTAGAATAAGAATTTAATTCCAAATCAGAAATTATAACACATGTATCAGTAATTGACAGTTGAAACAATACAATTTCAACATTTGAACCCAACTCAACATCGATTATCCCATTTAATGATTAAGGACCTATCCTAGTTTGAAAAATCAACTTAACAGAGATTTGTAAGCATGCTAGGATATAATTTAGCATTCAATTTAATCACTAAATAACAGGAATTAAAACATGAAAAGGAGAACAGTGATACTCACGGATACTCTAAGTATCAGTCGATTTGCATTTCCAATACACATTCGATTTAACAATTAAAACGATGAACATAAGGTTGATAATAATTAGAGGTTATTAGTAGGTAACATACAAACAAAATGGTGTCCTAAAACAGGACACACGAGTGTCCAAAACAACTCACACACACGTACGAGACTGGCACGAGTTCGTGTGACCAGTGTACGTGTCCAAACGCACCCGACACGCATCCGTTGGATACGAAACCTTGGGGATGACAGGACAGTCATTGCCCCTCACTCCATGTCCAACCACACGTGTCCACGTGCTCTGTGCTCTGAGCATGAGCACGCTGGTAGCAGGGGACACTGCACGCAGCGCACACGCGCGTGTGCACGAGCGCGACACGATACGAAACCGACACGAGACACTCTCAGTCGAGAAAAAACATGTAAGCCACATCCAAACACAACTTTCTATTCAAACACAACTCAAAATCTCGATCGAAATGCCCACTGTGGTATTTCGTCGAACACCTGCGTTCACTACTGGTATGTATCCGATACGGACACGTATAGGACACGAAATGGTGCAAACCCTATTCCTACAGCACAAGGACACCTAGGACTTGGTGTTTATGCAAGGAAACCCTAATTTTAATGGAGGAATAGGATTTTACCTATGTGTTTTCTTCAACACAAAAAGCCTCTTCAAAGGGGATCTCCAAAAGCCACCCAATGTCTCCAAATTATTTCAATCCTATGATGTGACTCCATAAATAGTAGGAGAACAGTGATTAGAGTGCTATGGAAGAAATCTCAATAAAAATGGAGCGCTATTGATTAAACTATGAAGAAATAAAATGGAGGCTCACCTAGTTCTTAGAAAAAATGATAGAATATTGGAAAGAGGCACAACTTTTTAAAAGATACTATATAGGCAAGGGGGGTCTTGGCCGGCCACTTAGCTAGGGTTAGGGTTTTTAGGGAGCCTCTAAGTCTAGCAATGAATCAAGTATAATGAGTGGCCTAGAATCTAGGGCTCTTTCCTAGTTAAGTTGCAACCCACTCACTAAGCTAATCATGACTTAAACCATTATCCAATACTAACTAATTCTCAATGTGGCTAACTAGACTAGCTATAACTAATCTTGGTTAGGTCCAATCTAGGTTAGGCTAACCAAAATGTCATGGCAATCAATTAATTAGTATTTAAATCACACCATTCAATTAAATTATTTTAAATTCCTAATAAAATATATTAAATTCAAATAATTCAAAAATAACAAAAATACCCTCAAACTAGAAATGTGGTAGTGACAAATCTACCCTCCTTAAAAAAATTTGTCCTTGAAATTGAAAGGCGAAACTAATAATGAGAAGGATAGACGATCATACCTCACGGTCCAAAAAGATAAGGGTATCGCTCGCGCATCTCATCCTTCCGCTCCCAGGTAGACTCTCCTGGAGAATGATGCCTCCATGCGACGCGAACCAAGGGTATCACCTGGTTCCTCAGGACCTTCTCTCGGCGATCCAGAATCTCCACAGGCTGCTCTGGATAACTGAGGGTAGACCCTACCTCAATCTCTAAATGATCAAGCACATGGCTAGGGTCAGCCACGTACCGTCTCAACTGTGATACATGGAATACATTGTGGACACCCACTAGTGCAGGTGGCAAGTCTAGCCTGTATATCACATCATCGACTCTTCCGCTGATCACGAAAGGTCCGATGAAATGCGGGCTAAGCTTCCCACCTCCACCAAAATGTATAGTACCACGAGTCGGAGATATCCACAGAAAAACCATGTCTCCGACCTAAACACAAGCAAGGTCTCAAATTAACTATGATAAACAAACATGATCAATAAAACACAAACAAACAAACCTAAATCTATTCCTACTCTAATCTGTACCTCAAACTCCAACGGCCTCCGTAGCTATCGGTCCAGTGCCGATGTCTGTCCTGTGCCACGCGAAGTCTGTCCCTGATGAGCTTCACCTTCTCGGCTGCGTCAACAACCATCTCTGGTCCCAGTAAAGCTCGTTCACCAATATCATCCCAAGATAAGGGTGTACGACACCTACGCCCGTACAGAGCCTCGAAAGGTGACATCTCAATGCTGGCTTGAAAACTGTTATTGTAAGCAAACTCCACCAAATATAGATGATCCTCCCAGGAACCTCCAAAGTCCAAGACGTACGTCCGAAGCATATCCTTGAGCGTCTGAATAGTCCTCTCTGACTGTCCGTCCGTCTGGGGGTGGTATGCAGTACTAAACTTGAGCTGAGTGCCCAAACTAGTCTGTAGACTCCTCCAAAAATAGGAAGTAAAGAGACTATCCCGATCCGAGACAATGCTGACCGGAACCCCGTGAATCCTGACTATCTGCCGCATATACGTCTCTGCAAGACTCTCTGTAGACGTACCCACCTTGAATGGCAAGAAGTGGGCCGATTTGGTCAACCTGTCAATGATGACCCAAATTACGTCTTTCCCTCCTGGTGTACGCGGCAATCCAGATACGAAATCCATAGTGATATGCTTCCACTTCCACTCGGGAATGGGCAATGGCTGCAATAATCCATCGGGCCTCTGCCTCTCTTCCTTGACCTGCTGACAGACCAAGCACCTAGCTACAAAGCGAGCTACCTCTTGCTTCATTCCGTACCACCAAACATGCTCCCTCAGATCTCGGTACATCTTGTTGGCACCAGGATGTATAGAGTACTGAGATCTGTGGGCCTCCTACATAACCTGCTTCCTGAGATCTCCGCTGGGCATACATAACCTAGAACCGTACCGCAAGGCACCATCCTCTGCAAGAGAAAACTCGCCATCCACCAATCCTGCTCGAACCTGCTCTCGGAGACACCGCAGAGCAACGTCCTCAAACTATGTCGCCTTGATCCTCTCCATCAAGTTCGACTGTATCTGAAGGCCCCATAAGTGCATCTGCACTCCGGGCACGATCACCTCAATCCCAAGGCTCTCTAAATCAACAAGCAAGTGACGGTTCATGGTCAAACACATGGCTGTCGGATACCTACTCAAGACATCGGCAACCACGTTGGCCTTCCCTAGGTGATACTGAAATAGGATGTCAAAGTCCTTCATCAACTCTAGCCATCTGTGCTGCCTCATGTTCAGCTCCTTCTGAGTGAACACATACTTTAAGCTCTTGTGATCTGTGAAAATCTCCACCATTTCTCCATACAGATAGTGCTTCCACAACTTCAGAGCAAAAATTACTACTACCAGCTCTAGGTCGTGGGTAGGGTAGTTCTTCTCATAGGGACGTAACTGCCTGGAAGTATAGGCAATCACCTTTCCATGCTGCTGCAAGACACAACCCAGCCCCTTCCCTGATGCATCACTATAGATAGTGAATCCCCCTGATCCTGAAGGCAATGTCAGAATCGGAGCTGTCGTAAGCCGCTTCTTCAACTCATCAAAAGCTGTCTGACACTCCTCTGACCAAACATACTCAGCATCCTTCTGGGTCAATCGAGTCAACGGCTCTACAACCCGAAAGAAATCCTGCACAAATCTCCTATAATATTCTGCCAGCCCCAGGAAGCTCCTGATCTCTGCCACTGAAGTCGGCGCTATTCATGCCTCAACTGCTACGATCTTCTTGGGATAAACTGAGATCCCATCTCCAGTCACCACATGCCCCAAAAAGTCAACCCGGTCCAAGAAGAACTCACACATGGAGAGCTTCCCATAAAGCTGCTCCTTCCTGAGAGTCTCCAACACTATCCTCAAATGCTCCTCGTGCTCATCCTCAGTCTTGGAATACACCAAGATGTCGTCAATGAATTCCACCACGAACTTGTCCAAGTACTGGTGGAACACCTTGTTCATTAGGTTTATAAACAGTGCTGGTGCATTGGTAAGCCCAAACGGCAAAACCAAAAACTCAAACTGCCCGTACCGCATCCTGAAAGCGGTCTTGGGAACATCCTTCCCCTTCACCTTCACCTGGTGATAACCTGACCTCAAATCAATCTTGGAAAATACCCGAGCTCCGCTCAACTGATCAAAGAGATCATCGATCCACGGCAGTGGGTATCTGTTCTTGATCGTCAGGTTGTTGAGTACCCTGTAGTCAATATACATTCGTACTGACCCATCCTTCTTCGGCACAAATAATATTGGTGCTCCCCATGTCGATGAACTCGAACGGATAAAGCCCTTGTTCTGCAGCTCATCCATCTGCTTCTTCAGCTCCACCAACTCACTGTTGTTCACCAGATAGACATGCCGAGGGATGGGTTTCGCTCCTGGAACCAAGTCTATCGAGAACTCAATGTCTCGGTCCAGTGGCAATCCAGGCAACTCCTCTGGAAAAACATCCATATACTCTGCTATCAAGGGGTGTGGAATCGTCTGCTCCTCAACCGAGACTCAGCGGAAAACGTCGTTGTTCGGCTCCGCCTGACGTCGGGAGTACTCGAACTCTGGCTCCCTCGGTACTCTGAACAAAACTCTACCCCCTCTGCAATCGATGCTGGCATGGTGCCTGCTCAACCAATCCATACCGAGTACTATATCATAGTTCGGAAATGGCATTACGAGCAGGCTCACCTCCAACTCACGGCCTCCCACTCCGACCCTTACAAACATCACTCACGAGGATAATGCTACACCCGGTCGTAATCTTGTAAGTCCTAGGCAACGATTCAGCTATGATACCGTGTCTAATCGCAAATGATACTGATACGAAACTATGCGAAGCACCAAAATCGAATAATACAAAGCTGGACTGGAGTCGAGAAGAATCGAACCTGCGATCAGCTCTCCTATCACCTCTGTATCCTCGGCCGCCATGGCGAAAGCTCGCCCCTGCTGGCCTCCCCTGTCCTGCTGCTAGTACTGGACGAACCTCTGCTGCTGTGTTGGCAGGGCTGGGCCCCTCTGCTGGCTTGCTGGAGCCTTGGCTCCTCCTCCCTGAGTTGCTCGTCCCCCAGACCTAGCACAATCCCTCAGCTGGTGATCTGTCGCTCCGCAAAGAAGGCACCTCCCGAGCCTCTTCCTGTACTCGTGCCATCCATGCCCTGGCTTCTTGCAGAATGTGCAACTAACTGTCTGCTGTCTGGGTGCCTGATGCTGAAACTGCTGCTGTCTCTGCTGGAACGGCTGCGGCTGGAACTGCCTCGGCTGCTGGTGCTGAAGGTGAGGCCTCTTGGCCTGGCCACCGCTGCTGCTGCCCCCAACCCGGTCTCGCCTCCTCTTGAGCCTCAGCTCAAGATCGTCCTCAGCCAATAAAGCTTCCATCAAAATCTTCTCGAAAGTGGCATCCCTGTTGCCCTTGGTCAAGGACTTGACTTCCTTGACCAGACCCTTTCGGAACCTCTGGGCCTTCGCCATCTCGCTCAAGCCCTCTACAAATCTGCCGAGGCGGCCGAACTCCCCAGCGTACTCCTCTACTGACAGGCTCCCCTGAACTAAGCTCTCGAACTGCGACTCCAAGGCTCGGAGCACTGAATCTGGAAAGAACTTCTTCTTGAAGAAGCCCTTGAACTCCTCCCAGGTCTTTCCAGCTACCCCCATCCTGGGGTCTGACTGATAGCAGGTGCGAGCAAGATCTCGCATCCGGCTAGCTGCTGCCTCTATCTGGAGATCTGCTGGTATCCGGGCCAAGCGGAAGATCTCCTCTATATGCTCGATCCACTCGTCAGTATATAGAATACTCTCTGTCCCCAGGAAGTCTCTGGGGCTCATCTTCTGGAACTGCTCTATCCCAGGTGTCCTCAGCTGCTGGACAGATCGTCGAGTTACGACTGTCGTAATGGCCAACTCCATGCTCCTGGCCTGCCGGGTCTGCTGCACCTTCATAAAATGCTGGAAGTAGGCGAACATCTGTGCCGCATCTACGTATCTTGTAGGCGGCGGCTGCTGAAAATGCATCTCTGGGATGACTGGGTCCTGCCTCCGAGCTGGTGGAGGCATACCCCCTGCTGCTGCTTCTGAAGTCCTAATACGAGCAGAGGTGGCAGGAGCTGCAGTCTCCTGACCCTGCTGAACTGGCTGAGAGGTAGAAATCCCCTCTATAGCATCCCCAAGAATGGTACGATGTGACCGCGTCTTCACCATCCTGAAGACAGACCAAACAAGGGTATCAATTGACAGTAAGGATTTAGATGGCAATAATAGAGTTTTTTCTAATGTGATTGAGTACCTTGAAAACTAATATCCTATATCCTACTGCAGGCTGTAGTGATACTCTGGTTCGGATACCACTACACTTCTAGTCTAGACCTGCATGGGCCACCACTAAAAACGTGTCACGACCCGCACCCTAGAGTAAATGCACAAGAAGTGGGTACATCCAGCCTACGCCGCAGTGTCGGTGGTAGAACGCTGTCCTAGTTCACAACATCTAACAATATAATGCTAAGCAGTTTATACTCCCCGAATGGGGGTGACATAGCAGAATGTAAACTCAATCACAACTAAGGAAGAAGAAGTACGATATGATGTAGAACTCAAATAAAAAATAGATGATCAGAAAGTCTAAGTGTCTAAGATAACATCTCAGCAAACATCCAGAAATACATGTCTCAACTACAGAGTATGAAAGAATATATACAATCCAGATCCCAAATGACAGAAATAAAGCCTGACTAAGCTAGTCTTAAGACAACATAAGTAAGATAAAGCCTAACTAAACTAGTCTAGGCAGTAGGGGTAATTTCATCAGCTAGAGCTGGGTCCTCCTGAGAGTCTAGCTCACAAGTATCGTCTAGGGCTGCCCCGTAGAAGTTGTCCACACAGGCCTCCTCCTCATCCTCTGTAATATTTTTAACAGGTCCAGTCAGGACAGGAGCGAGCACAATACATCTCAACAGATCATAGCAGGTTAGAAAATATAAACATGCAGTAGAGTAAGATACAGGAAACTGAAAGGAAGTACATGATGTAAAAGAAGAGAACTGTATATAAATAGCTACTGTATATAGAGAACTAACAGTGGCTAGTGATGTAGAGTACAGGATAGCACATGTGAACAGGACAGATTAGTACATGATCTACACTAAGGAGTTTCACATGATCTACACTACTATAGAATTTGTTCACATGACTATTTGTACTCCCCTGTTTCCCCAATCAATACACAAGGATCTAAGCAGGTTATGTTATTATACGTGATATCACATGAAGGCCCATGAAAGGGTGTACATGATAGTATACATGAGGGCTCCGTGAACATGAGAGTACATGATTTACAAGAGTGTACATGTATGGTGAAAGCACAGGAGTACATGATGAAAGTGAAACGTACATGACATAATGTACCCGATGCTCCCGAGGGGGATAACATCGCATGAAGAGATCTATATAGTACTAATCCGTGATAATGTCGTGACAACATCAAGTAAAGTAATCTAAAGCAGGAATATAATTCTAACAAGATATTAAATGATCAGAGAATGTACTCGCCTGCCATCTGAGTGTCCGGATGAAATGTACTATCCGAGGAGAGGTGTCTGGCTCCTAATCAGAACATCACAAGTCACAACAAGTCTAAAATGATAACAAGATGCAATTCAATGCATTCTAAAAGAATCTAGTTCAATCTAGACCGAAGTCAACTCTTGGTCAACCTTGGTCAACCCTAGAAGTCAAACTAGGTCAACTATGGTCAAACTAGGTCCAACAAGTCTAAATTAGGTCAAACAAGTTATTCTAGGTCTAAACAAGCCCACAAGACCATACAAGCCTAAACCAAGCCTATCAAGTCTATATTAGTCTAATCAAGTCTAGCTTAGTACTCATACACAATCACAAGGTCAAAACCAACATCACACATACACAATTCCTATATACATATATCTACGTACACTATATATATATAGGCACACACACATATATATGTATCATATATCCATAGAGAGGGAGCATCCAAGGCAAGTGTGAGTGTAATCCCGGAACAATGTGGGTGTGTTTGACAGCCTATATGACAGGAATAGGGAAAACAGTAAAGAAAACTCATAAAACAGTGGGTGTGTTCCAGTGTGTGTGTGTAGGATGTGTGTGTATACATGAGAGGCAATGTGTGTGTGCTGTACATTGAAAGGGAATTTAGAAAACAGGGTATGTCAAGAGGAGGAACCTGTGTGTGTTATATAGTGAAGGGAAAATCAAAAAACAGTGTGTGATCCAGGAACATAGGGGTGTGTACTGCAGGATATTAGAAAACAGTGTATATGCTAAAGAGCTTCACAGGAAATATATGTGTGTATATATTATAAAATATGTGTGTGTGCTAGAGGGTGTTGTGTGACAGGATATGTGAACCTGGGTGATAGTGTCCAGGTTAATTTCAGTGTGGGTTGACAGGAATATAGGTAATATGTGCCACAGGAATATGTGTGCTGCTGTGTGTGGGTGTGTAGGAGATAAATGACAGTGTCAAAACCATCTACTGGGACTAATAAAGCCTTGAACCCATTTCCCTGTGTCTCAGATATGGAAAATGTTGACAGGATATTAACAAACATGGGAATATTGACAGGTGATGTAACTGAATCTATGTTCAGTGTTCACAGATGCAAGAATTTTCAGGGTTCAGAATTGAACCCAAGTTCAAATCAAGTGACAGGATAAATAATCACTAATCAACAATTAGAATAAGAATTTATTTCTAAATCAGAAATTAGAATACATGTATCAGTAATTGACAGTTGAAACAATACAAGTTCAACATTTGAACCCAACTCAACATCGATTATCCCATTTAATGATTAAGGACCTATCCTAGTATGAAAAATCAACTTAATAGAGATTTGTAAGAATGTTAGGATATAATTTAGCATTCAATTTAATCACTAAATAACAGGAATCAAAACAGGAAAAGGAGAACAGTGATACTCACTGATACTCTAAGTATCAGTCGATTTGCATTTCCAATACACATTCGTTTAACAATTAAAATGATGAACATAAGGTAGATAATAATTAGGGGTTATTACTAGGTAACATACAAACAAAATGGTGTCCTAAAATCGGACACACGAGTGTCCAAAACAACTCACACACGCACGAGACTGGCACGAGTTCGTGTGACCAGTGCACGTATCCAAACGCACCCGACATGCATCCGTTGGACACGAAACCTTGGGGATGACATGACAGTCATTGCCCCTCTCTCCATGTCCAACCACACGTGTCTACGTGCTCTGTGCACTGAGCACGAGCACGCTGGTAGCAGGGACACTATACGCAGCGCGCGTGCGTGTGCACGAGCACGACACGACATGAGACACGCTCAGTCGAGCAAAAACATGTAAGCCACATCCAAACACAACTTACTATTCAAACACAACTCAAAATCTCGATGAAAATGCCCACTGTGGTATTTCGTCGAACACCTGCGTTCACTACTGATACGTGTCCAATACGGACACGTACAGGACACGAAATGGTGCAAACCCTATTCCTACAGCACAAAGACACCTTGGGCTTGGTGTTTATGCAAGGAAACCCTAATTTTAATGGAGGAATAGGATTTTACCTATGTGTGTTCTTCAACACAAGAAGCCTCTTCAAAGGGGATCTCCAAAAGCCACCCAACGTCTCCAAATTATTTCAATCCTGTGATGTGACTCCACAAATGGTAGGAGAATAGTGATTAGAGTGCTATGGAAGAAATCCCAATAAAAATGGAGCTCTATTGATTAAACTATGAAGAAATAAAATGGAGGCTCACCTAGTTCTTAGGAAAAATGATAGAATATTGGAAAGAGACGCAACTTTCTAAAAGATACTATATAGGCAAGGGGGGTCTTGGCCGGCCACTTAGCTAGGGTTAGGGTTTTTAGGGAGCATCTAAGACTAGCAATGAATCAAGTCTAATGAGTGGCCTAGAATCTAGGGCTCTTTCCTAGTTAAGTTGCAACCCACTCACTAAGCTAATCATGACTTAAACCATTATCCAATACTAAATAATTCTTATTGTGGCTAATTAGACTAGCTATGACTAATCTAGGTTAGGTCCAATCTAGGTTAGGCTAACCAAAACCTCATGGCAATCAATTAATTAGTATTTAAATCACACCATTCAATTAAATTATTTTAAATTCCTAATAAAATATATTAAATTCAAATAATTCAAAAATGACAAAAATACCTTCAAACTAGAAATATGGTAGTGACATAATAGCAGAGGATGTTCTATATCTGACCAGAGGTAATATGGACATGGAAAGATATATCGTATTAGGGAGGAGTGGATAGTTCAGACGTAGTATGGACATGACTATCTTTGATGAATGATTTGCTCAGAGGTTATGTGGACATGGCAAAACATTTGATCATTCTGCTGGGGAAATGATTATCGAAAAACAACTCAGAGGTAATAGGGACATGATTTATTTTCGTCAAACCGAGTTTAGACGGAGTCAAAAAACAGAAATGATTCCACTGGGGAAATATTTAGAGAACCTATTATCCAGGGCGTATTCAAGACTCCTGAATACGGATAATAGATAGATAGTTTTTTTTTTGAATCACATAAACATCGCACTGTACATTTACATGACTGAACATATGTGAACATTATGTAAAAGAGGTTACACATAGTATTTCTTCAGGAACTTGTCGTTGATAGGCATCATGAGCAAGTCACCGTCAGGCTTGGTTAGCCGGTACGCATCGTTAGAATACACCGATTCTATGACGAAAAGACCTTCCCATTTAGATTGGAATTTTCCTTTTATTTTATGCGTCATGACCATCGGTCTTCTCACTGCTAGGACCAGATCACCGACTTGGAAGATCCTTTCTTTCACCTTTTTGTTGAAAGCTCTGGAAAGGCGTGCTTGATATAGCTCAATACGCTGTTGAGCTAATAGGCATTATTCGTCTAGCGCTTCGAGATCTTGGAGTCGCAGACGGTAGCTCTCTTCAGTAGTCAGCTCGTTGGCTAGGGCTACTCGAAGAGAAAGAATCTGGATTTCTAGGGGAAGAACTGTTTCGCTCCCATAAACTAGAGAGAATGGCGTACTGTCTGTTGGAGTATGGACCGTTGTACGATTGGCCCATAGACATTCACCGAGCTTCTCGTTCCAATCGCGTTTGTTTGAAGACACGAACTTCTTGAGAAGTTTTATAATGGTTTTGTTGAAGGCTTCTGCTAGCCGGTTAGCCGTTGGATTATAGGTAGTAGAGGCTACGTTCTGGATTCGATTCTTATCGCAGATTTAATAGAACGCATGGCCTGCGAACTATGGACCATTATCATGGATGATCCTGTAAGGTAGGTCGAAGTGGTAGATGACGTGATGTTTGATGAAACTGATCACGTTTGATGTCTTTAATTCGGTGAGCGGTACAGCTTTCGTCCATTTGGAGAAGTAATCGATTATAGCTAGGATGAACCGATGTCCTCTGTAGGATGGCGGACTGATTGGTCCTATGACGTCTATTCCCCAGGCTTCAAATAGCCAAGATGCTGCCGTCGGATGTAGAAACTCTGAAGGTTAATGAATGAAATCAGCGTAGAAATGGCAAGCTCTATACTTCTTTGTATATTCAACAGCATCCCCTATCTGGCGCGCCAATAAAAAAAAAAGACAGTGTTTTCTTCTTCTTTTTTGTGTGTCCACAAAAATGCTCTTGAAAATACAGTAATTCAAACTGCTTTGCTCCCATAAACCAGAGAGAATAGCGTATTGCATGTTGGAGTCTGGACCATTGTACGATAGGCCCATATACATTTACCGAGCTTCTCGTTCCAATCGCGCTTGTTTGAAGACACGAACTTCTTGAGAAGTTTTATAATGGTTTTGTTGAAGGCTTCTGCTAGCCCGTTAGCCGCTGGATTATAGATAGTAGAGCCTACATTCTGGATTCGATTCTTATCACAGAACTGATAGAACGTATGGCTTACGAACTGTGGACCATTATCATGGATGATCCTGCAAGGTAGGCCGAAGCGGTAGATTACATGATGTTTGATAAAACTGATCATGTTTGATGTCTTTACTTCAGTAAGCGGTATAGCTTCCACCCATTTGGAGAAGTAATCGATTATAGATAGGATGAACCGATATCCTTTGGAGGATGGCAGGCTGATTGGTCCTATGACGTCCATGCCCCAGGCTTCAAATGGCCAAGATGCTACCGTCGGGTGTAGAAACTCCAAAGGTTAATGAATGAAATCAGCGTAGAACTGGCAAGCTCTATACTTCTTTGCATATTCAACAGCATCCGCTATCAAGGTGGGCCAGTAATAGTCCATTTGTTTAAGATGGTCTTATAATTTGGGGCCTGGTTGATGTGTACCACAAACTCCATCATGAGCCTCCCGGAGTGCATGCTTGGCTTTTGTGTCTGATAAGCATCGTAATAGTAGCCCGTCATAAGAGTGTCGGTACAGCTTCTTGGTAGCTGTGTCGTAGTAAAATCTGAGGGATCACCTTTGGATGGATACTGCTTCCTTCGAGTCTTCGGGGAGGATTCCATAGACAGCATAGTCTATGAAGGAAAATCTCTAATCTTTAGCATCGACGTTTGTTTCTGCTACGTAACTGTGATGAATATGCAAGGCATCTTTCATACAGAATAATTTTTGACCAGATACTATGATCGACTGCTGAGTATTGGTAGGAATGGTCAAGGAAGCATCGAGACCAGCTTGAGCATCTGCTTCTATATTTTGTAGTCGAGGCACGTGCTCGATGAAGAATCCAGCGAAAGTAGATGCCAGCGCGATTGTTGCTCTGTGGTAGGGGATAAGATCTTCGTGGCAAACTTTGTAATCCCCTCGGACCTGACTAACCATTAGCTTGGAATCGCCGTAAGCCTCTAGATAATTAACTACCAGTTGCTTCGCCAGTTGTAGGCCGATTATTAGGGTATTATATTCGTCCACATTGTCGGTGCATGGTTTTACGAGAGAATATGCACGGTGTATGACCAGATGATCAAGTGACATAAGCACGACACCTACTCCAGCTACGATGTTTCCTTTGGGCCCTGTTCTTGATGTGCCGTCAAAGAATATTCGCCAAATAGGGATTTCTTTAGTTACAGTGTTAGACTCCACCACTTTGTCGGGGATTTCGTCGTAGAGTTTGGACGGTTCCTACACCGGATGAGCTGCTAGGAAATCATCTAATGCTTGACCTCTTACTTCTTTCTGAGGGACGAAGATCATATCATATGGAGTCAACAACATTGTCCATGTAGATAAACGGGAATTGAGAGAACCCGGTTTAGTCATGAGTATTCTGAGAGGGTTGACTTTGGATATGATGTGGATAGTCTGCCTAGACACGTAGTGGCGTATCTTTTGGTTGGCAAATACTAGTACGAGGCATTCTTTCTCCACCGGCGTATATCTGTGCTCGGCACCCACCGTTGTGCGGCTGAGGTAGTAAATTGCCTGTTCATGGCCGCCCTCGTTCTTCTGAGCTAAGAGGGTACCAAGGGAGTGATCCATAGTGCGGACATATAGTAAGAAGGGCTTCCCCATTATTGGAGCAACCAATACTAGAGGGCTTGTAAGATACGCCTTGATGTCGTCGAATGCGCGTTGACATTATTCAGTCCAGACGAAAGATACGCCTTTCTTCATGAGCTGAGTGAATGGTTGACACCTTTCAGAGAGGTTCGAAATGAATCGTCTGATATAGGCTAACCTTTCTTGTAGTCCGTATAGCTCTTTGAGATTTCTTGGAGGATGCATGTCGAGAATAGCCTTCACTTTCTCTGGGTCCAGATGTATACCCTTTGAAGTGATGACAAAACCAAGGAACTTGCCGCTGGAGACTTCCAGAAAAGACTTGGTTGGGTTCATCTTGAGTTGGTGTGCATGCATTAGTTCGAACACCGTTCTCAAGTCTTGGAGGTGGTTGCCCTTGAGACGACTTTTGACTGCGATATCGTCTACGTAGCATTCCACAATTTTACGCAAATGATCGTAAAAAATTGTGTTCATGGCTCGCTGGTATGTTGCCCCTGCATTCTTCAATCCGAAGGGCATCACCGTATAAAAGTATACCCCCATCGGTGTTCGAAAAGATGTGTGCTTCTCGTTATCGATGAACATCTTGATCTGGTTGTAGCCTGAGAACCCATCTATGAAGGACATCCGTTCGAAGCCGCAAGTGTTGTCGATCATTACGTCAGTGATCGGTAGAGGGAACTCATCTTTTGGACATGCAAAGTTCAAATCACGGTAGTCGATACAGACTCAAACTTTATCGTTCTTTTTCATAATTGGAACAATATTGGCATTCCAGTCCGGATGTTGTTCGTCGTGAATGAATCTACTGGCGATGAGCTTCTTGGCTTAATTTTCGATGGCTTCTATGACGTCTGGTCGAAATTGCCATTGTTACTGTTTCACTGGCTTAGCTTTAGACGAAATGTTCAGGCAGTGCACGGCGATTTTAGGGTCCAAGCCTGGCATGTCTTCATAGCTCCATGCGAAGACATCGATGTATTCTCTTATAAACTGTATAAGAGATTGGCGTTCAATGCCAGATAGGCTTTTGCTGATGAAGATTGCTTTGAAGGATGCTTTATCTCCTAGATTGACTTGGATGACTTCATCTTCGGTATGTGGTTCACGTTGTTCGAAGCGGCGCTCCCACCTGGTGTCCATCTTTTGAGCCCATTATTCGAATTCGATTGATTGGACATCATCTGTAATTTGGTCGGCAGAAATCATGTTGACGGACAGAGTTGCTTTGAACATGTCGCCGATGCTGGAGTCTGAGTCCCAGAGGGAGGAATCAAAAGAATGAGAACAACGATCTGCTTCATCATCTGATCTTTCAGGAGTTGTTGGAGGAGAGACATAGCCCAAACCAACACCGCTTCGTTGGTAGTAGTTCTCGGATTTGCCGGGAGAAGCAAAGTGTCGTATTGGCAGCCGTCGTCCTCGGCTGTAATTTAGCCCTTCGTCGCTTTTGATGTCATATCCCATATTCTGGATGATATTCTTGGCCTGCCAACTATACCGAAAAAGTTACATTTTCCCAGAGTCATAGTCAGCTTCTGTGTTGTACTTGGAAGAAGTAGAGTTTGGAACGAACTTTCTCTCGCCAATTATACGACCGAAGATTATTAGCTCTTCATCTTTCTTTCTGGTTGGAATGATAAAGTAGTGGATATCTTCTGGGTAAACTTTTTCCCGTAGGTGAGGCGTCGTGACCGGCATGCAGAGGTGTGGTCCTATGCCGTTCTCTAGGGCGTATATCGTATCTATGTAATGGTTTACAGATTGATAGACATCGGAGTAATTCAAAGATAAACCTTTACTAAGGAAATATACAAGTTCTTCTTCAGGGATAACATCATCCGCTGAAGGTACATTATTCTGAGTATTGATATACTCATTGAGAGGATCATCATCTGGAAGAGGAGCCACAGTCTTGGCCGAATTCACTACGTAGGGTAATTTTTTAGGATTGGGAGGACGGGCATCAGTAGGTTCCCCCTGGGTATTTTGCTGAGAGTGATGGTCAATGGTTTGACCTTGTCGGGTTTCTTTCTCTTCACCCAGATTGTGAGAGGCTTCGGGGTACTTTTTGGAGTAGTACGTCCTTTGACTCGGACAATCAAGGGACCATCGTTGGGGGATGGAGTTATTTCAGCTTCATTGTCAGCTTCATTGCCATCATCCTTGGAGGGTTGAGATTGGTAAAGTACCGAATCTCCATAGTAAGCTTCGATGCCCTTGAAAGGATCGACATCAGTAAACTCTGTCTTCACGACACCGTCGTTGTTGACGTACTTGAAGCACTGGTAAAGTGTGGAAGGAACGATCATGTTCTCATGTATCCATGGACGTCCCAACAAGACGTTGTAGGATACATTGGCATCGATCACATAGCAGGAAACCTCTGTTCGGAGATCACTAATCTGGCATTTGAGGCGGATCTTGTCCAGCGGATGGCTTCGACCAGCATTGAAAGCCATGATAGTTGTGTTGGTTGCGGATAGCTTGTGCAGAGGGATTCCCAGGATTTGAAGCAAACTTCTAGGAATGATGCTGAGGGAGGATCCTGGATCGATATGCATACGGTCCACCTTGATCGCCCAGATATACCCTGTATAGTACAGGGGTCTATCATGGCAATTATTTTTGAGTAGCATGTCCTCCTGTGAGAAGGTGATGTTGGGCACCACTTCTATAGTATTGTGGCAGTAGTGGCAGGAGACAGGATCTTCAGCGGTCGCTTTGACTTCAGCGAGGTAATAGTCGGCATGTAGCAATGTCTCACTTAAGGCCTTCCATATTTCTTTGGAGTGTCGTAATAGATCGAACAGAGACAACCTGGCAGGTGTATTGGCTAGCTGAGCTAGTATGTCAAAGTTGCAGGGTCGATCCATGCCTTCGGGAGCTGGCGCCTTTAGAGATTTGTCAAACTGTGTCTCCTTCTTCTTGGATGTGGCTTGAGGCTTGGACGGGCCGACTTCTGAGCTTGTGGGGACAGCAGGAGCTTGATAAGGTAGTGCCTCTTCTTGTGCGGGATCGTATGTCCGAAGATAAGTCTTCCCCGATCCCGTCTCGCCAAATAGAACCTCGTAGATGGGGGAGGATACCATGTAGCATGGCTTGAGTTTTTTGCCCTTTCTTGCTTTGGGAGGCGCTACCCCTGCATCACTTTTTGGACAAGGCCTGGGTGGACCCACATGATCTCACCATGTCCAGTTATGAGTGGGACCAAGGTTGAGTTGCGAGCTGGTGGTAGGTTGACGACTTCCATCATCACCTTGGGAATCGGGACTACGCCGTCTGGGACTTCTGTGGGAAGAAAGTTACCAAACTGAAGAAAGATCATGTTAGCAGATACGACCTTGTCTTCAGCTTCGAGGTTGATCATTTGGCTGTCGATAAGCTATTGTATCTTCTTCTTCAGGACAATGCAGTCCTTGGTGGAGTGATGCACGTACTGATGATAAAGATAGTACTTGGGATCATTGAGTTGGCTCGCCTCTGTAGGACATCGTGGTGGGGGAAATGTCAGCTTATTACCCTTCGTCAATGTGTGGAAGATGGTAATAACATCATCTTCATCGAAGGAGAAGGTCTTCTTAGGCATGTCGGAGGCGCCCTGAGAATTGGAAGCTCCTTTGGATGTGTCGACTTTCAGGACTTCTTTTCCTTTACCCCCACGAACAGGGATAGTTTGAGGATGCTTGCCTTTGTCTTCAGATTTGGGTATCTTCAACTCCAGTAGTTCCAAGTTAGGAACGTCATTTTCAGCAGCATCAGCGGCCACAATGAAAGCGGGCCATGTATCATACTTATGTATACCTAGACAAAAATTTACTGTAGGAAGGAAGTTATGTCGACAAGTATCCACAAGTTCTGAGTCTGGTATGCCGAAGGGCATCTTCAGTGCTAACCGCCTGAAGCATTCTATGAAGGCGATGACAGACTCAGTCCTCCTTTGCTTGGTCTTGAGGAGAGTGGACATACTAACATGCATGCCACTCTCGTAAAATATGTTGAGGAACAATCTCTCTAAGTCTTTGAATGAATTGATACACCCGTCAGGCGGACTGCAGAACCATTCGAAGGCTACCCCCTGCAAGGTGCTAATAAACAGCTTCGACAGGAACGGATCGCCTTGGGGCAAGTGCAGAGTCTGCGTGTTGAAGTACGTCATGTGCTGACGAGGAGAAGTCAGGCCATCGAATGAGTTCAGCGTCAGCGGCTTGTAGTTAGGAGGGCAAGTAGCGTTCTCCCACTCAGGGGGATACGGTTGAGATATCCCTATTTTTTGCAGCTCATCTTTGTGTGAGATGGTGTCGAAGCGAGCGACCAGGAAATCAATTGCATCCTGTTGATTGAGCAGGTGTTGGGAAACGGCTGCTGAACGGTTGTCAGGTATTGTTGGCGAAGGACCACCCCCAGCATTTGCAAGATTTGGATAAGGCACAACAGAATAATACTCCTTTTGTAGGGAAGGAGGGTTGTTGCCGTGAGCCAGACTAGCATGGGCTGAGACATTTTGTTGAGGTGGAGGAACAGCCCCAGCAGCTTGAACTGCCATGATACTGGTAAGCATATCAGTGATCTTGGCGAATGTTATTTCGAGACCCTCTAGCCGTTTACAAGTCTGATCACTGCCTTCTTCATGTCTTTCTCCGTCCGTCATGTATGTAGATAGCATGCGAGGATGAACAAAGGAAACAGTGCAGCTGGTGCTGATATTGTCTGTCTCCGAGTGGCTAAGTCCTTTATCTTCAGGTAGAGGAGGTAGGTAGTCGCCATCCATTCGGAGGGATCATTGCCCTCTGGGAGGCTACCCCCAGTGTGGGGGTCATCTATTTCAGATTCTGAGGGAATGCTACCCCCTGCTTGAGAATCTTCTTCGTCCATACGGAATCTTGCCTTTGATCGAGTGCCCATATAGACTCCTTCAGAGGTGACAGCATGTTGGCCATCTGTTGGCAGGCTTCGTCTTCTCCTTCTTGTGGAACTGAGAGAGAAGGTTGGGTTGGTGGTCCACCGTCTTTGATTGGGACTTCCGTAAGGGGGACCCCATGAAGCCATGTTGGATGAAATACATAGTGGCTTCTCGTCGTCAGAAAAGTACAGCCGTCGAAACACGGACTTTCTTTGAGAAACTCTTGTCACTTTGGAGAAACAACAGTTGATAACAATATTAGCGCACGAAAGTGCGCTATAAATTGTTTTGTTCTCCCTCGCTTTACGCTTATGATTTATCATGTCGCGCAAGTCAGCGGAAGGGAGTTTTATCTTACAACCCATGTTGCATGCATCGCCGAGCTTCGCATGCGGGTTCGTAAGGAGAGTAGGCGCATCTAGACTTAGTTCATGTGCAGGGGCAACCCCCACACCTAAGTTCTATGATGTCCTTGAAGACAGCCCCATGTCATACGCGTTGGGGCCTATCTTTTTGCTCTGGGCGCATAGGCCTTGGAGACTGGGCTTGGGCGCATGCTTCTGGACAGCATGTTTGAGTCACCTTGATGTGGGCATATAGTATGGATCCAGAGAGCCTGGGCGCATATCCTTGGGCGCATGACTCTAAATGCCCAGCCTGTTGAAGACATAAGTGTTCTGGTTGGGGCTATGCGCCCAAACACTCCTTTGGGCGCATGGCTTTGGGCGCATGCTTGGTGGAGCAGCGTTGTTTTCTTCCAGTTCTGGCTCCTTCGTTCGTGAGCCTCGCCGGGTCTGGCCAGAGTGCCGTACACCCCGATCCTTGGCGTCGTAGTATTTTTCTCTGCCAAGGTTGAACACTCTGTTGCTGGTCATGGAGGGAAGAAGTCACTGGGCTAGTAGAGCCTGGAACGGTGTGAGCTTTCTCCATTTGTAGGACTTCTGTGTCAGAGTCCTGCGCCCAGGTGACAGAGTCCTCCAGCTGCATATCCGCTATGACACTAGCAGGATATGCACAACGAGCCTTCGGAAGCCAAGTCTTGCGAGACTTGTTTGGCTTTGCTGATTTTGAGGGAGTAGAGCCGTCCCTCGAGAGCATCTCTTCGAATGCCTGCTGATCAAATTTTACGATCAGCATCTTCTGAGTACTCCCTACTTTGTCGGTATCGGATTACGTCACCACCTTCTCGTCAGAGGAAAAGGTAGTCCCCAGCAGAGTCGCCATTTTTGTGGAAACACACAAAAAAGAAGAAGAAAATGATGTCTTTTCTTTTTATTGGCGCAAGGCACCACAAATCGAGTACGCCTGAGAGATCCTGCATTGAGGATCCCCGAGTACAAAAAAAAGAATTATGGGGAATAGGACGATGGAGATCGAGCGGCAGTTGCTTCTTTACTCCGTTGACACTCCGATTACAAATGTGGGAGAAAACCTAAGAAAATTGCTAACTCTCGGCTCACTAGCAAGAAGTGCAGCAATTTGGCTCTTGAAAATGCTCTCCATTCTGTCCTTTTTAAGAGGGATGAGGCCCTCCTTTTATAGTCGTTCGTGAGCTGGAATGGTGTTATGCGCCCACATGAAGAAATACGTTGGTTTTTATGTGGGCGCATTTTCCTGCTTTGGGCGTATAGGACGTAGGTACATACAGGCTGTGATATCGTGGGTTGGTCGTGGCGTTGACGTGGCCGCATGCTTCGGTGCACGACTGCTCGTGGAGACTGACGTGGCCGTGTGCTTCGGTGCACATTTTGATCATGGCTTTGACTGAGTCAGGTATGGGCGCATAGCCATGTCTCAGGCTATGCGCCCTCCTTTCGGGGGAGTTAGTCTTGGGCGCATGGAACTTCACTGGCTGGGCGCATGAAGTTGCACTGACTGGGCGCATGTAGCTTCGTTGGCAGGGCGCATAGAGCTCTACTGACTGGGCGCATGGGGCTTCTCTTGCTGGGCGCATAGAGCTCTACTGACTGGGCGCATGGGGCTTCTCTTGACTTGGGTGCATGGAGCTATATTTGCTAAAAAAATTTATGCTTCTACATGTGTGTGTATACATATATTAGTGTACGAGTGTGTGAGTGTCTAGATCAGGGTGTCAAGAGTGATGTGTCAATGTAGTGTGTCCAACAAACTGTCCTACCCGTATCCAATCAGTGTCAAGACCTGTGTCCTAAAAAGTATCAGAAAACCTGTGCACAGGCAGTGCTCGTGCACATGTGTCGAGTCGGCTAGGACACTACTTGTGCACCTAGACACCTCGTGCTTGTGTTAGTAGGTAGGTGGGTCCTAAGGCTTCGTGTCAGTATGCCTGTATCGTGTCCACGTCGTGTCGTGTCTACGAACAGAGGCCGTATCAGTGAGCCAAATTTTGCATGTGTGCAGTGTCAGTGTGACCACTACGAGCTCGAGTGCTCCACGAATACTCCACTATATCCTTCCAAATTTTGGGAGCATGCTACCAGATGTTGCCCCCACGTGTCCACCAAAAATGGTGTCAAAACGTGTCATATCGAGTGAGATATCACTCTCGGGTAGCAGGACAGTGCACGAGGTCTCGTGCACGTGTCCCCGTGTCCAAATACTGTGTCCAAACTATCATAAAATAAACTCAGTCACCTGGATTAGTGATCTACACTATATTAGCTACAAAATCATGTAATTAGTTTTGAAAATTATGAATATTTATTTTTAAGAGGCATTTCATCGAACACAATTAATAGTTCTCCGATACTCCTCCGATACGTATACCAAACGGATCCGATTTATTAGCAAACTTGGCCTAGGGCTAGGGAGACCGTAAACGAATGCATCTATGGAGAGAAAATAGAATTTAAATAGGTTTAGAGGTAATTACCTATTGAGAGTTGGAATCTAAATGAAAGCTCCTAGATCGAGATCTCCACCAAGCTCCAATGGTCAAATTGCTCCCAATCCTTGCTAGCTAGTCAATAGAGACCTCCTCTACACTAGGGGAGTGTATTGCAATTGATTGGGCTCAATTGGAGTTGATTTGGATAAAGGGGGTGAATTTGGGGAAGAACACTATTAGGGTTAGGGTTTGTGATAAAAAGAGGCAAAGGGGGAGCTAATGTTCACTTATATAGGGGGGATACCTATGTTAGCTGCTATGAAGTGATTCTAGGGTTAGGATTTGGTCCCAAATAGATTAAAAGCCTTTCTCAAGTGCGAAATCAAGCCTCTTTAGTAAAGGCCCAATTATAATTAGGGTTTCCACTAAAATATCTAACTTAGACTAATATCTAGATATTCTTAACCTTGTCATATAGTTGAATCCTACTAATTAAATATCTAGGCTCATGATTAGTATTTAGATTAGGGCAATTCTAAGATTAGGCCAAATATATCACTTAGCACATTGTCAATTAAATAAAATTCACAGATAATAATAAATCAAAAATGACCAAAATATCCTTAGCCTAAAAAGTGGTAATTAGCTAATCTAATCACATCGGTTAGATCCCTATGGTCATGGTTAATCTCTAGGCTAAGTAGTTCTAGGTTTCACTAGCAAGGGACAAAATCACAACACATCAATTTAAATAATATTAAAATAATCAAAAAATCACCAATTAATCATTATCAAGATTTAAATATATTATTCTATAACTAACATGATCAATTTTACAAAAGTTCAAAATGTGGGTGACAAATCTACCCCTAGAAATATTTCGTCCTCGAAATTTAAGATGGTCGTACTCCTTCTAGGTTAAACCCCCAACAATCAAGGTCAAGAAAATTCTACCTAGAAGCATGCAAGTCATGGTCCTACTGGTCTTGATTTCACAGTCTCGAACATGATTACTACACTATCTAGCACAGCACAAAATATCCTGACAGGTACTAATGGAATCACAGAACAAGATAGGAAAGAACAACAGGAAAGGCAGACCTACTAACCTGTCACCTGCAGCGTCGGTCTCCTTGACAGTCAGCAGAAAAGCCCTTCCCCTCTGGGGTATGTCCCTCTGATATTGCGGGGCATGGTGCTGCACCACAGGTGGCCTAGCTCTCTCTATCTATTTCATGATACTCAAGTGACATCCACACTGATATTCCACTCCATTATACTAGGGCACCATCTATATGGTATCTATTCTGCAATCTAATAATTATACCCATCTATCCAGAATCATGTTACCAGAATCCTCGTCATACCAGTAAGTACGGCTGCGATAATCTATAGAGTCTGCAACTAAGGTACATACCTCTATAATTATGGTATTTAAAATTTTTGCATTGCCGCATGCTTGCCTACGAAAATTTTAAATTCCCACACCCGAGAAATACATCCAAAATCAGACTCTATATCTTCACCATGCTAACTAATATCGTTGTAGAAGAATCTAAATTCCATAACTGAAGCGACCTAGCCCATAAGATTTATCTTGGTAGAAAAATCAAGTCAACAATGAACACCAAGAATCAAATTCAACAACGAACAAGAAAAGTAGGCAGAAACTGTTGGAATCAAATTTCGAGATAGTTTATAATGAGATTCTCAAGGGTCATCCCAAGAATCTTCTCAAGTAGTCCTAACTGTGATTGAGTAACTCTCTATACAGCCTAATCCTACATCCTAATAGTAGGCTCATAGCAGCGCTCTAAGTCGAGCACCACTATGAAATCACACTAGTTTTAACTCTGACCTGCATGGGCCACCACAAAAATATGTCACGATCCGCACCCTGTTTAGGGGCACGAGAACGTGGGTACGTCTAGCCTACACTGCAGTATCGGCGGTAGAATGCTGTATTGGTCATCTACAATATCTATAACTAACAATATGAATCATATAACCTGTCATCTCCGCACGGAGGTATAATATGACATCTCAACTATATAATCTTAATCACAAGTCTAAGGAAGATAGAGCATGATATGGAATCAGATAAAAGGAAGAAACAGAATAAATAGTAGAGTTATCAAATCACACAATTTTAGGTGTCCAACACAAACATGTACATATCCTGAATATAAATAGTCTCAACTAACAATTGGAACAATCCGATACAACATGAAAACTAATAATTCTAAACTATATCTAAGGCAAAATCTACTGAGCAAGATCCTCCTCAATACTTCTGTGTGCCACCCTCGTATGCCTCGTAGAAGGTATGACAGTCACCAAAATCATCTATAATATTTTGTCAATGTACCCAGTCAGGATGGAGCGAGTACATAAACCAACAACAGTTCTAATAAAATGACAAAAACTATAAAACTGCAAGTAGAGAGTATGATAAATAATGAGAAATAGAGCTACTAATATATAATCATATCCTGACAATGGTACTATGAAGAATGAATGATGTGAAGGGTACAATGTATAAGAATGAAAGTAAATAGAGGACATGTAAGTACAGTACAGAGAAGATGACAGAACCAGTAAATACTATACATACTATGTGTTTTGAAATACTAGTTTCGAGATATAATCGACTTGGAAACTTGTACAATAGCTACATGGTCTGATTAATCATGCATGAGGTGTACGATTAACACTTACAATGTATAATAATAACAATAGTAATTTGATCACATCTCTTTCTAGGATTTCCTCTGTCCTAACTAGTACAGTGGATCCAACCATGACATGTACGATACACGAACAATGTTTTATGAAAATATCATGTACAATGTCTAATGAACAAGTCATGTATGATGTCAATACGATAACAATGGTAACATCTCAAGACGGAATCCAGAAATACCAATTCGTGTGACCAACGTGTCGAGAGTCAAATATAACATCGCTAAATACAAAATAATAGTAGATATCAAATACTGAAAACAACTATCAGATAATGTACTCGCCTGATACCCTGAATGACTGATGAATACAGATGTCCGAAATGGAGTCATAAAGTCCTATTTAGAGCAAAACAGGTTATAATGTGTTCAAGAAGTAATAATTGAAGTTTGTAATACATTCTACATGATTCTAGGTCATTCTAGGTCAAAGTCAAATCTAGTCAAACCTTTTAGTCAACTAAATCAAACTTGGTCAACTAGTCTAAGGTTTGGTCAAACTCTAGTCAAAAAAGGCCAACCATTAGACATGCTAGTCTATTTATATTACCATGTATATATACATGTATGAATATACCTACTTATCTATTCTACGAAACCTTCTACCTTCGATAAGCTAGGAAATCATGTACTTTAGACTAGTAGGAAACCATATACCTAGGCTAATAGGTATATATATATATATATAAAATTTTTTTTTTGAAAGCAGCAATATTATTGAATTAAAAAGGTGGCTCCTAATGAGCAGTACAGGTTCCAGGGTTGCAAAACACAAAAAGTGCCCTGTGATGCAAATAGCAAAAACAAAAGTTTAGAGGGTGAAATTGCAAAATTTCTAAAAACAATTCGAAATTCGAAATTGTGAGGGAACTAGGCCCTAAGGGGGGATGGGCACATTGCCCAAAGCACCAGTTGTGCTGACCCACGGCACGGAACCCGAAGGGTTGCATGCGTGGCTGCAGCTGGCCCGAAAGGGCGCGCTTCACGAGGGAACGTTGGGCCCTCCGCCCTGGCTGGACACCCGGAACCGGGAGATCTCCGGCGGAGGATGCTGGCCGACGGGGGCGGGAGGAAGGGCGGGGACGGGAGAGAGGAGGGACGGTCGACGAAGGCCGAGGAGGGGCGTTCGACGAAGGCCGGCTGCGGCGAGGATCCGGCGAGAAAGGGCCCGGGACCGGGCTGCTCCGGCTTGGCTCCGGCAAGGTTGAGCGAGAAAGGGGCGGGGGCACCAACGTGGTCCATGCGCTCTGCCCGAGGAACGCGAAAACCGAAGGGGCGCGGGGCCCGACGCCTCTCTGCCCGAAGGGCGCGGAGCCCAAGGCGTCCCGGGCGTAGCACCGGGCGGAGCTCCGGCGAGGACGGCGCCAGGCGGAGAGGGAGGAGGAGGAAGGAGCGAGGGGGCGGGGGCAAGCTGCGGGGAGGGAGGAGATCCACGGCGGCGGAGCTGGGAGGAGCGGGGACCCACGGCGGAGGGGAGGGGAGTCTCGAACCCGGGAAGGAGAGGGAAGGAGGGGGCCCGACCGGGGGGCACTCGACCTGGAAGGAGGACGACGGAGGGGGCTCGACCTGGGAGGGAGCCGCGCCACGGCGGAGGAGGCACGACCCGGGGGAGCCGGAGGGTAGAGGCTCGACCACGGGGAGGGGGCGGGGAGCCGCGACGGAGGAGAGGGTGGGGGGGCTCGACCCAGGGAGGAAGAAAGGAGGAGGGGTGCTCGACCCGGGGGAGCCGGAGGGGAGGCTCTTCCCCAGGGGGGGCTCGACCCCGAGGTGGGGGAGCGGAGGCCTCACCACGGCGGAGGGAGCGGGCGCCAGGCTGAGAAGAGGCGGCAGAGAGAGCCAGGGAGGGGGAAGGGGGAGGGGGGAGCCCATACTCCCCACTCGCGGAGAAGAGGGCTGCTCGACCTCCGGGGGGAGGGAGCCCGACGAAGGAGAGGAGGGAGCTCGGCGAGGACGAAGGGGAGCACCCGGGGGGGCAAGGCGAAGACGACGGAGGGAAGCCACAGCGGGAGGGGGGAGCCCATACTCCCCCACTCGCGGAGAAAGGAGCTGCTCGGCTTCCAAGGGGAGAGAGCCAGACGGAGGGGAGGGGGGTGCGCCGGCGGAGGGGTGCTCGACTCCAGGCGGAGGAGGATGAGGGGCGCCCATACACCCCCCTGAGCGGCCAGCGGAGGAAGGAAAAGGGGGGGCACGACCACTAGGGGCAAGGGGAGGCGCTCGACCTTGATATATATATATATATATATATATATATATATATATATATATATATATATATATTTAACCAAACTACTTTATTCCATTCAAACTACTCTCTCCTCAGAGATTACATGCTGATTAAAACAAAAAGTGAAAAAGTAAATATATATATATATATATATATATATATATATATATATATATATATATATATATATATATATATATATATATATTAGGGTAGGAGTATTAGAGGGCTATATATATATATATATATATATATATATATATATATATATATATATATATATATATATATATATATATAGCCCTCTAATACTCCTACCCTAAAACCCAAATGTGAAACAAGTTTCACATTAAACTTGCCAACCCTCACTACAACACTCAATATGAACTCTGTCACGACCCGTACCCTGATTAGGGGCACGAGTACATGGTCACGTCCAGCCTACGTCGCAGAATCGGCGGTAGAACGCTGTATAGGTCATCTATAAATACTACAACTAGACAAAATATAAGGGTACCTTTCATCTCCGCATGGAGGTATAATATGGCATAACTCAATCACAAGACAAACTATGATAGATAGCACGAAATGGAAATATGATAGAAAGGAAAACTGGAAAGGAGTTTAAGATCCAACACAAGCTCAGAGATATAAACACATCACAGAAACTCAAAATATAATATAAAACACTACAGTCTAAAAACACTAGCTGGATCGCAGTCCAGGCAAACCTATCTAACAGTCTAAACAGGGGCTATATCATCTACGGGCTCCAGGGGTAATGTCTCATCAAACTCTATCCTAGCCATACCCGTAAAAGATAGAGCAATCAGCTAACATGCACTCTGTAAACATCAACGGTTATTCTGTCAGGAAAATAAGCAAGTACAAACACTAACAACAGTTCCATATGAATTGACAAATTCTATAAGAGACAGTATAATGAAATACAAGACAATGATATAAGATGGCTTGGGAGCTATTCGAAAACCGAGTTACAACCCGTAAATCAAACAAGGGCCGGAGTTGTAACCCTTCTTCCGAATAGAACTTAGCCTCCAATCAAGGTTTAGCATAAGATAATCTAGAACATGTGAGTAATGAATATCATAACATGGTGAGAAAAGTACTGAATGTAGAACTTAGCAGGAGATATGATGTGATAAAATAAATATAAAATATGCCAAGAATTATTAGAACGTTATGTGATCGGCTTGGAAAAGTTACAGGACAAGCTATCCACTTGGCCCGACAATCACATAAAAATCATTGGAAAGGGTCATGCCGGCCAACCTGGATAACGAGCACAAGAAATAAGATGTTGCTACACCCTACGTGAAGTGAGGGTGGCGCAAGCACAAGAATATATTGACAGGGTGACTTTGATCACATAGCCCCTAATAATTCTCCATCTCCGAATAGTATAATGGATCCAGACATGACACATCATGACACAGGATTCACTAAGAGGGTAGCTACTCCCTCTCAGGAATCGGTGTCTATATAAGTACAGGGAATAAGACAGAAAATGTACCAATATACCAAGAAAATCCAGGAACAACATCTCATGTCATGATCCGACATATACTAGTCCGTGAACCATCGTGTCGGAAAATCAAGTAAGACACTACAACTGAATCGGATATAGCAGATATTAAGACAATGAAAACTATCAGTGAATGTACTCGCATGCGGTCCTGAGCTGTCAAATGGGGTCGATGCTCAGAGTGGTACCACAAACCTAAAGATGAGATATATATAAGCTAATTAGGGTTCAACAGTGTTAGGCAGGATTATATAGTATAAGCTATGTAATCTAGGTCAATCTCAGTCCAACTAAGTCAAACTAGGTCACACTGAGTCACACTAGGTCAAAGGTCGACTTATAGTTGACTTTTGGTCAACTGGTCAACTCTAGGTCAAACTAGGCTAATGTTGACTAACAGTTGACTTTTGGTCAACTGGTCAACTGGTCAACTCTGGTCAAGTTCTAGACATTTCTAGGCCAAGTGTTGACTTATAGTTGACTTTTGGTCAAGCAGTCAAACTTGGTCAACCGAGGTCAAAACTAGCCTAAACATATTATTCCTAATATTTATCTACCAAGATACCATATATCCTGGCCAAACAGGATCAACTCTAATATAAGAATTAAAATATCAAGTTGTACCTCGTTATTCGTACATCAAAACCTATGACACGCAAATCGAGATAAGATAATCAACGATAAGGTTAATAATCTTATCACAGTGATCCACATGATCATCTTGCCAACGTCAGCGATATGAGATCACTGGAATCGACTGATCTCAGTTTCATTGTACTAATTCTGAAATATAAACATAATAAGAATTAATTATAATAAAAGGTCATACACAGAGAAATATCTACAAACATTGTCGGATGATGAAACAAATATCACCAACGTGTCCAGAACGGTCAAATCAGCTAGGATAGCCTATCCATAAGTCCAATTTGGACACAGGAGCAAAAAGGTAATTTTGGGTCAAAACGGTGTCCGTGTCGGACCCGCTTTGTGCCAAAAAATGTGCAAGAATACTAGTCCACTAAACCTAACAAATTATATGTCCACGAATTCAGAATGACGATACGAACCCAATGGTATATCCAGAATTGGATTCCGTTGACCCGATCTCAAATTGGTCCGTTGATCAGGACATTGAAATTTCAATTTGTACGGAAAAGCGTGTTGGAGCCAATATCCTCAAAACTCAACAAATTATATGTCAATGAGTCCAGAATGACGATACGAACTCAACGGTATGTCCAGAATTGGATTTCGATGAGCCGATCTCAAAATGATCCGTTGACCCGGATATTGGTAATGTCCTCAAAACTCAGCAAATTATATGTCAATGAGTCCAGAATGACGATACGAACTCAATAGTATGTCCAGAATTGGATTCCGATGAGCCGATCTCAAAATGACCCGTTGACCCGGATATTGGTATACGACTTGCACCGAAATGCGTGCCGGAACTAATGTCTACTAAAACTTAGCAAATTATATGTCAACGAGTCCAGAATGACGATACGAACTCAACGGTATATCCGGAATTGGATTTCGATGAGCCGACGTCAAAAAGTCTTATTGACCCGGATTGTAGGGTCTGCTTTGCACCGAAATACGTGCCAGGGCCCACGTCCTCCAAATCTTACAAATTTTATAAGAAAACGTGCCAGAACGATGCCACGAGTCTACTGTTGGTGTCAGAATTGAAATCCGGAGTCCCGGGTTCAAAAATAGAATTTTACAAGTTGAAAATTACGAATTTGGACGGCCAACTTTGGCGTCGAATTCAACCAATCAAATGTGCTCACAATGAAACAAAACTTGAGTGATATGAAGAGGGTTATACCAGCTACACATAGAAACTAGTGGCATAACAGAGGGAGTGCGATGGAGGAGATACGAACCGACGAAGTTGGCTCTACAAAACTGTCCTAAAATAATACAATTTAAAGCGTCAAATTTGTGGCCGATTTTGATGTATCAAACGATAAAATTAACGGACGAAACTTGAGGGGAGTGAAGAGGGATATACCGAGATTGTGACGGAGAAAAGAGTTCGCCGATCCAACGGTCAGATTTTTCGAAACGACTGTTTGGCTCGTCGGAGAGATCGAGGACACACCCGGGGTGGTCGCCCAGGTGCGCTCGGCCAAGGGGGGCTCGTCGGCGGCGACGGCGGCCGCGGCGGCACGTGGTTGGCCGGCAGTGGCTGCTGCCGCGCGCGCTACTGCCGCTGGCTGCTGCTTCCAGCACTGCGGTTGTTGCTGCTGCCACCTGCGGTGGTCGGCGGCGGGGCGACGGGGGCACGACGAGTGGTGGTAGAGCTCGGTGGTGGGGCGACGGTTGATGGTGATGGCGGTTGAGTAGGGATGGTGGTGTTGGTGAAGTGGTGATGGTGTGATGAAGAGAATGATGATGATGAAGAAAAAGAGAAAGAGAGGAAGGAGGCTGGGGGCTGTGTGGGGGATGATGAGGAGGAGAGTTGGAGGTGTTCGGCCAAGGCATGGGGGAAAGTGTTCTCGCTGTTGGGAGAAATAGTAGGGGGAGAGAGTGAGGAACTAATGAGGAAAGAGAAAAAGAAACATTAAGAAGAGAAAAAGATAATAGGAATTTTCTACATAAATTTTAGGGCCGACCACATGGAGGGGTTGTGTTTGTGTGAGTACAGAAAAAAGTTGTGTGGTGTGGATGTAATGTAGTAGAATGGAAGGCTAGGATTTAAATGAGAATTAGATGTTAGTTAGTCATCCTATAAAAATTTAATAAAAGGGGTTGTCCAATGAATATTTAAAATGGATAGACTAGGTATTCAATATTTGTAGAAAAATAAGTGTGTGGATATTCATGAGGGGGCAACATGAAGTTTGGGTTGGGTTTGGTTGAGCCGGGTCGGGTCAAAATCGGATATGGTGCAATAATTGAATTTAAATAGGTATTTATGATCATGGGTAAATAAGTAACATGTGGTGTAATGCCTGTGGTTCGTATTACGTATCTTGGTATGCATGTACGTGTTTTGACTCGTATTGCATGTCTTCCTGCTTAGTTTATTTGGCATTTTCATTGCTTGGTTCACCTTGGGATTGGTTCGGCTAGGCTTAGGTTTGCTTATTTGGTTCATCATGAACCAAGTGGACCGAACCAACTCCCACCTACCACCCCACTCCTTCCTTTATTAGCCGCCCAACTCTCTCTCTTCATTACTCTTCTTCATTTACTTCTTCTTCTTCTCCACCAACACTTCCTCACCTACCAGATAGAGAGCTAGGCAAGTGTAACTTGCTTCACGAAGGAACTCCCATTTTGTTGTTCCATTTTCTTCTCCTCAAGATCTTAAGCCTCTTTAGTACTTAGTGTTTTCAAATTCCATGGCTCATTCTACGTAGATCTAAGTTTCTAGTATTTTCGATCTTCTTGGTTTTGATCTACTAAAATAACTTGTTTTCGAAAACTAAGAGTTCCATGTAGTAGGCCTCGTAATTTTGCACAAGTTTGGTTTTGGGATGGCCGGATTTCACCAAGTCCTGGCCGAGATGGAGATCCTGAACTTTTACGCGTGTTTGCTTGGGCCATGGGGAGAAGATGAAGTTTTACGCACACGTTCTAACGTGTTAGCGTAGTGTTTAGCCCTTATGCCCACGTTTTACGTGTCAGCGTGTTATATCAGTCTTTTACGCACACGTTTTACGTGCCAGCATTTATTTCGGCCTTTTACGCTCACGTCTTAATGTGCCTGTGTAGTGCCCCTTTTACGCTCACGTATTGTGTGTAAGCGTATCCCGCTCTACGCTGAGTTTATCAATTTTACGCTCGGGGCTCTCCCGCTAGCGTAAAATCATGCTCGCGTAGACGTGGGCTCACGTGAGTTTTACTAGCGTAAATCCCTAGCTCGCGCAGACCTTCACGAGCGTAAAGTTGCCCGAGTTTTCCTCGCGTAAAGTTTTACTCGCGTAAAATCTGCTCGAGAGTTCACGCCCGTAAAATTTTATGCGCGTACAATCTGGCTAGCGTAAAGCCTGGCTAGCGTAAATCCCAGCCGTATGCTCCCTTGCTCGCTTAGAGCTTGCTAGCGTAAAGCTCACGCGTAAAGTTTCACTAGCGTAATCGGGGGTACGCGCGTAGAAACTTGAGTTCCTATGGCGTACACCTTTACCTTATATATATATTTTACGCCCATTTTATATCCTTACGTCTTTTGTCATGAACTTAAAAATCACGAATTTATTTAATATGTTTGGAAATGATAATTGAACATGGCATGGTATGACAAGTATACTTGACATGATCATCTCGAATTGTTGTTGCGATGGCTAACATGACATGACATGACCTGACAAGAATGATTGACCTGGATACTGTGGACGATTGTGTTTGTACAAATAAACAATTACTGTCTTGCATCATGTCTAGGACGGGGACCCCTGAATACTACGGTCAGGGGCACCTACTGAAATTTACTAAGGCTAATTAACTAAAATAATTCAGTAGACATGAAGAGATTCTCCGCTACAGGCAATCCCATTTGTAGGATGTGGAAAATTATGACACGCTGTCATTTTCATCCATACGCTTAAAGACAGATGTCAGTTGAAGCCATACGCTCATTCAAAAGCCATACGCTCAGTAAATATTTTATTATTTACTGAAGTGACAGCACATTATATGTTTAAATGAGGAATGAATCTGACACTTCATCTTTCGTGCAAAGACAGCTGTCACGAGAAAAATAACCGTCATATAGGTTTTCGAAGAGCCGGTTTTGTCTTCTACGAGGACAACTCAGCAGCCTTCATAAATACAAAAGCCATCATTACTGTCAGTTTTGACAGTCTGTCAGCCGTCAAATCCGCAGTCACGACGCTCGAGAAGATTTTGTCAGTTATGGGAAGCTATGGTATACCAAAGAAGATTGATGATAGCCACGTGGCCACTTCTCCAGCGAGCGTATGGACCTCACATGACTCCTTCTTCATCCAGTCAAGTGAGCGTATCGACCTCACATGACTCCTTCTTCACACAGTCAAGTGAGCGTATGGACCTCACATGATTTCTTGTTAACTAAGCGAGCATATGACCTCACATGACTCCTTGCCCATCAAGTGAGCGTATGATTTTCCTATGGCACTACGCTATCCAAGTCAGCATATAAACTCTCCTTCAACAAGGTAGCGTATTACAACAACCATGTCCAGGATTACAGTCAACACACATTCTCACGTGTCCTGTACCAGTTATCTACTTCTCTAGAAGTCATGCAACGTGGCATCCAGGCCATCAATCTCTCCTGAACATGCTCCACTACTTTCAACCGCACGCTAATGTATCTCCATCAGAATTCGCCATGCGTCCCTGCAGTTATGCACACGTCAAGTAACTACCTGAGCGTATGCTTAAGGACAGTTATCCTGAACTCTATAAAAAAGAGTTTCTTCATCTTCATCAGAGACTACAAGTCATTTTTCAGAGAGAACAGAGAGATTGCCCAGTTGCTGTCCAAGTTCTTCAAAGTTCGAGTTTTCTTCATCGCATCGTCCAAGGGATAAAGTAATCGTCTTCTAGATTAGATTCCTACAGTTGTAATTTTCTCAGATACAAAATAAATAAAGTAAATTTATTTATGGAAAACAAATTGGCGACTCTGCTGGGGAAAGCTTTCTCCTCCAATGAGATAGCAACAACTCAATGCGATACTTCGTCGATCGGCTTGACGAAGAAGACGATGGTTGTACAATTCGACCAATCGGCTTATGAAGAAATGCTCAAGGCGAAGGAGGGCCGCACTGCTTCCTCCGCTCTTCCTGTTGCCAAGAAGAAGGGACACTCCGTCTATGTCCCTAAGTCTTCTGCAATAATTCGAGACGCTTCTCTCACTTCTCATGCTGACAAGAACACGTCTTCAACTTCCATGAAGTACACTTCGGCTTCTCGGAACACGGCAACAGTGGTTTCCCCTAGTCACGCTGACAAAATTGGTTCTTTAACCAAGTCAGCGTGTACAAGGAAAACCATCTCTGGACATGTCAAGGTCCCTTCTCCCTCTATTCTTACGACAGCAGTCGGCTCTTTAGCCATTGATGACTCTGAGCGTATGGCATTCAAAGGGCAGCGTACGGCAAAGGCAGTGTACAAAAGCCAACATCAGGCAGCGTACGCCGAGCCAAAACCAGTGTATGCTAATAAAAAGGCAGCGTATGACCAGAAGTCCAAACTAAAGTCAGCATATGCTAACAAATACAGTCCTTTGACTGTTTCTGAAAATCAGATTGGGGGTTCTCTTCCACAGAACATACAAATGATTCCCCCTCAACTTGCTCATCTTGTGCCAACCAAGGAGAAAGACTCTTTAGTCAACTCCTCTACTCCTAAGGTCTTTACCTCTGGAGTTAATTTGACTAGTAATCTTACTAGATCAAACAATAGAAAATGCCTTTTGGCTAATTCCTCCAAAGATGGATTATTACCGACTCCTAGTCGGAATAATACTCATCTTCCTTCTCTCAAAATTTCTCGGTCTGAGAAAGGCAAATTACATGTATCCAAGACTGATATCAAAGTCAAATCTCCCACGGATCTTCGTAATAAGCTTAATCAGAATCGGTTCAGTTCCACTGAGACAAGTATATTAGACCCTGATGTAGAATATGCCAAGAACTATGTGGCTCAAATTAATCAGTCTTTATACACTCAGGAACCAAGAAGACAGAAGAACAAAAGACAAGTTTCTACACAGAAACTATCTTCAAATACTTCCCAATCTGTTCCTATAGATCTCCGAGAATATTTGCAAAATAAACAGAGAATTGACACTTCATCTGGCTATGACATTGCCCATATTCGCCATGAAAAGCATGGTTGTGACTTCCAACCTCGGGTTGTCATCCAATGTTGTTGTTCACCAAAAAGACAATCTGTTTTTGAACGGATTCAATATGAACCAATGTTGGATGAAGATGAACCTCTTTATGCTTCCATCAATATGACTTCCAGAAATATTGGGGGTAGCATACGGTCTGATGCTATATCAGACTCTGAAGATGGTGTTTATCTCGGCACTCGATCCAGGACCGGAGCCTTGACCAGAGCTTCTTCTTCTTCTCATCTAAGTGGTAATCCGGAGATCACAGAAGACTTCCTTGGAGAGTCCAATTTTCCAGTATTGACTCCTATAAAAAGCCCTGGGAAAGATACTGATTCACACAGTGATGATTCAGAACAGACTGTTTCATCATCTATTCCTCGAATGATTACCACTTACATGGCAGAAAGTGATCATGAACCTTCGACTAGCAATGAGGCTCATGAACAGAGGATTTCTTCTTTAGAACAACAATTACGAGCTATGGCAGATACATTGAGTGCTATGCACACTCTAATGCAGGCTCAACAACAGACAGCACCACCAGTGGTATTGAATACCCCTGTTGTTCCAAACCTCGAACCCTCTACTATTTCGGGGGTACAATCTAATGTTCTTGTACAAACCACACCAAGTCACTCTGGAGCTGGGGGTGGTACATATGCTGCAGTCCCTCCTCCCAATTACACTCTACAAGCCACAACTCCACAATCTTCGGGAGTTGTCTCTGAAGAATTGAAGAATCTCAAAACTCAATTCGAGGCATTCAAACAGAAGGATGGTTTACAAAGGTTAGGCATCAAACAGCCTTATCCGATAGAATAGAAGCAGGTATCGTATCCACCAAAATACAAACCTCCGACCATCTCTTTCTATGATGGGACAACCTCTCTAAGTCAGTTCATTAATCATTTTGAAGTAATGACTGATCAATTACAACCAAGTGACGCCCTCCTTACTCGGGCGTTCATTGGATGTCTCAAAGGAACGGCTTATGAATGGTATAAAAGTCTCCCTGATGGGTGCATTACCTCATTTGCTGGTTTTAAGCAAATGTTTCTTGAACGATTCTACGAAAGGCTCAATGATATGACCATGTCGGCCCTCATAAGAATCAAACAGAAGAATAATGAGACCACTGAGGAATTCATTGAGAGATTCAGAAGAGAAGCCCTCAAAATGCCTCTTGGAACTCCCGATGCTGTTACGATCGACACTTGCAAGTCGAACCTCTTACCAATTATTAGTATGTGGACAGGGTCCACTCAGTTCCAAGATTGGCCTTCTTTCATTGTCAGTGCCAAGGCTGCCGAGGTCAGTGCTGAGACCTTCAAGGGTCTGGGGGTACAAATGGCTCCCAAAGAATCAAATCAGAGTGCTAGCAATAGTACTCGACCCAACAATCGCAAAGGGAAAGAAGCTCTTGAAGTCAATCTCCAAAATAGTAGTCAAGAAGTAAAGACTACCCAAGCTACTTCAGCTCCAACAAATCAACAATAGAGATCTCCTCGACCGAAAGAAGAATATTCTTTCGATGATGACGATGTTCAGGGTATCTTTGAATGCTTACTCAAAGGTAATAAGATTCAATTGCCAGAAATTAAAAAGCCTGATGAAGCCAATAAGACAGATCATCCAAAATACTGTCCATATCATAGAATGCTGGGTCATACAATCCGGTCTTGCTATGTATTAAAAGGGAAGATTCAAGAGATGATTAAATCAGGAGCTGTGACATTAACACCCAAAGACAAAACAGTCACAGCAAATGTAATTTCAATGCAGTTCGGTGACTTCCCTCCCTTAATGGTGGAAAGTGGGATTGTTCCTATCCCCAAAGCAGCTCTCGAAGTTATAAACATCCCACCAGCACAGAATGACGGATTTGTTCCTGTCACAACCAAGAAGGAAGAAATCATGTGGATTCACCCAGACTTAAAGACAGAGTTTGAGACGTCTTCCTTTTCTCCTCGAAAGATTTCCTCATCTAAAAAGAAGCTCGGGAAGACTAAGTCATGCAATGTGACTTCTAGTTTCACACCCAATTTTTATCTAACCTCTACTTTCATCTCAGCAGGAAATTCATTCTCTACGAAGATAAAATCTGTACCTCAAATTGAAGATAGATACAAACCTGCTTTTTATTTATACAGTTCACAATCTCGTGAATTGATTGCGAAAATGGGTTATGATCTAGCCATTGCCCCAGGTTTGAACTCAGGCAAGGGACTCCGAGCACCTTTGGCCATCACCATGAGACATAATCAATCTCGTGTTGGCCTTAGTTTCTGGAATGAAGCTTTCATCAAACATAAAAGAACCAAGAGCAAAATAAAGAATTGCAGCATGGTTTCCATAGACCTTGAACCAGAATCTGAAGTTGAAGTTCATGCTGGAACTCGGTCTGGAAAAGTATATCTGAAAGATTATGCTGAAGTTCCTGAAGAAATTTCTGACGTTCCTCCGGTTACAGCTTCAATTCCAGTCTCTACTGAAGAGCCTTTAAATGTTCCTGTTGAGACAGTTCCTTCTAAACCAACAGCAGCTGACAAAGGCAAACAACAAGTCCGCTTCGACAAACCATTGAAGAAGTCATCTCCTACAGGACTTGAAAAGCCTTATAATTTTGATATATTGGCTCAACTAGCCAATACCCCAGCTAAATTATCAATCTTCGAGCTCTTACGCCTCTCTAAAGAGACTCGAGAAACTTTAAGTGAAGCACTGCTGCAAGCAGAAACCTGCTTAACTCTTCTCAAGAAGTTGGAAACAGAACCTGTTTCTCATTGCCATAATGTATTGGAATTTATTCCAAATATTACCTTTATGCAGGACGATATGCTGCTAGAGGATAATCGACATGACCGTCCTTTATATCATACAGGATATATTGATTCTATGAAGGTTGATCGTTTACTGATTGATCCAGGATCCGCTCTCAGTATTATGCCAAAGGCTATGTTAGATGCATTGAAGATACCTGTGCATAGTCTCTCCAGCACTATCACTACCATCTTGGGATTCAATCAAGGAAAAAGTGAGCCTTTAGGCAAGATTCGCCTTAAATTTCAAATAGGCGATCTTCGTACTAAGGTTACCTTTTACATCATCGACAATCATGGTTGCTCATACAATGCTCTATTGGGGAGACCTTTCTTGCATGAACATAATGTCGTTCCTTCAACCCTTCATCAGTGCTTCAAATATGTTGATGATAATGGAGAGGTTTAAAAAGAAGTGGCAGATCTTTACCCATTCAAAGGAGTCGAAGCTTACTTCAATGACGCTTGCATGTACAAAGATGAATACTCGAAAGTCTTGCAAGCTATGGATAATGAAGATGAGACATCCAAAGTTGACACTTTTGTTATTCCTGTAAAAGGGCGTATCACTCCTCCGCAGTCTGTTAGATCATCTGAAGAAGGCTCACTGATAATTCCGGTCAGTGGACGTACTACTTTATCATCTGCCCAGGGCTCACTGATAATTCCTGTCAGTTGACGCACTACTGCACCATCTTCCCAAACTTCACAAAGTTCGCTGATCATTCCTGTCAATGGACTCATCACTCCCCCTCCATCTTCTCAGGCTAGATCAGATACTCTAGTCATTCCAGTCAGTGGACGCATTACTTATCCACGGTCTTCTTTAAGGGAGCTCACCTCTTCTGAGCCTTTTGTTATCGATCTTAATCGAAACAAAAATTCTAACTGTTCTTCTTCCTCACCCTTTGTCATTAATTTGACTAAGTCTGATAAGTCTCAGCCTTCTGTTGTAAATACAGCATCTAGTATTAATGAAGCATCTCCTTTGCAGTATGTTGATGTTTGTGGTTATGTACAAAGTTATTTACAATTGCTAAATAGCTTAAAGCCACTAACTATAGGGGTTGTTCAAGCTCTTCATACAGACATATCATTAGACTATATACAGAAATCATACTTTGTGGTTCCCAATCGAAAAAAGGGAGAAAATCCAATATTTTTCTATAAAGGACCTCAGAATCCTCCTAACTTGGAAGAAGATGATATAAATGACGATACTGGAAGGTTACAACTGCGTCGCTACAGTCAGCAATCCAAAAATATTATCAAAAATATGGGTTATGACTTTAGAACCAGTCTCAATAATGGAAAAGGAAGAAGAATGCCTGTTCGAATTCCTCCATTAAAATACGGAAGGACAAAATGTGGTTTAGGTTATATTGCTCCTACCCCTTTTATCAACATAGTCCATGAAGAGTCAAAGACGAACAATCTGAAGATGAACGATCTGAGTCTTCTGATTCTCTCTCTTGGGATTCTGACACGAGTGTTGGCGATCTTTATCGCTCTATTCTATCCATCAATATGGTCTCTGTTGATGGCCCACAAGAAAATAATGAAGATGAGGATGATTTTAAAATATCACCCGAATCGGAACGATGGGCTCAAAGATTAGAGAATCAATAGGAATTCAGGTTCGAACAGAGGGAACCTCCTACTGAAGATAAACTGATCCAAATTGATGTTGGTGAAGAAGGTTCTCCTAAACCAATATTCATCAGTAAGAGTCTTTCAGAAATAGATAAGCAAGACATGATCAAGCTTATTCGTGATTATATCGATGTCTTCGCCTGGAGCTACGAGGATATGCTAGGACTAGATCCGAAGATCGTAATGCACAAACTCAATATCATGCCAAATGCTAAACCGGTCAAACAACAACAGCGACGATTTCGTCCAGACATTATGGATGCAATTGAAGCTGAAGTCAACAAGCTTATGGCTTCTGGATTTATTCGAGAGGAACAACATCCTGACTGGGTGGCTAACATTGTTCCTGTCCTTAAAAAGGCTGGCAAGATCCGAGTCTGTATAGACTTTCGCGATCTCAATGCAGCTTGTCCCAAAGACGAGTTTCCTCTTCCAATTACTGATGTCATGATCGACAATACATGTGGTTTCGAACGAATGTCATTTATGGATGGGTATTCGGGATACAACCAGATCAAAATGTTTTCAGATGATGAAAAACACACTTCCTTCAGAACGCCGATCGGTACATACTGTTATACATTGATGCCATTTGGTCTCAAGAATGCAGGAGCAACATATCAGCGAGCAATGAGCACTATATTTCGTGAACATTTCCGAAAAATAGTCGAATGCTATGTTGATGATATTGCAGTCAAAAGTCGACGAAAGGAGGATCATATCCAAGATTTGAAGACTATCTTTGATTTAATGCGTCAGCATCAACTTAAAATAAACCCTACTAAGTCCTTCCTGGGAGTCTCTAGTGGTAAATTTCTCGGCTTCGTCATTACGCCTAAAGGTATACACGTGGATCCCGAGAAGATCAAAGCCATCCAAGAGATGCGTCCTCCACGCACCTTAAAAGAGCTACGAGGATTTCAAGGAAGAATTGCTTATATCAGGAGATTTATTTCCAATTTATCAGGACGCTGCAGACCATTCCACAAACTTCTGAAGAAAGGTGTATCTTTCATCTGGAACGAAGAATGTCAAAAAGCATTTGATGACATCAAACAGTACCTTATGAACCCTCCAGTTTTGGTATCTCCCATCTCGGGAATACCATTTCTTCTATATGTTTGAGCTATGGATCATTCTCTTGGTGCATTACTCGCCCAGAAAAATAAAGATGGTCATGAACAGGCCATTTATTATCTCAGTCGCACAATGACAGGCGCTGAACCGCATTATTCTCCAATCGAGAAAGAATGCCTAGCATTAATGTTTGCTGTTCAGAAAATGCGATATTATATTATCGGTCAAACGATTCATGTCATTTCCAGAGTGAATCCCATCAGGATTATGATGAAGAAACCTGGTATTCTCAACTCCAGACTGGCTAATTGGGGAATCTTGTTAGCCCAATATGACATGCATTATATTCCTCAGAAGTCAGTTAAAGGACAGGCTCTTGCTGATTTTCTAGCAGCTCATGCAGTCCCAGAAGATTCTAAATTATATGATGAGATTCCCGATGAAGTTTTAGATTCAAATCTGGTTTCTGAAGAAGTTCCTACCTGGCGTCTATTCTTTGATGGAGCATCTAGAATAGGTCCTAACGGCGATATTGTCGCCGGAGTTGGAATTGTTCTTGTATCCCCAGAGGGATTAACTATTCAGAGGGCTTATTCTCTGGATCAATCATGTTCAAATAATGTTGCAGAATACAATGCGTTGCTCATTGGTCTTCAACTCGCTAAACATCTGGATGTTTAATATTTAGAAGTTTATGGAGACTCTAAGCTTATCATCAATCAGATCAGAGGAACGTATGAAGTTCGTCATCAAGATTTGATACCTTATCATCGAATAGCACTCTCTATGGCCTCCTCCTTTGAAGGTTTCTTTATCGAACATGTTCGACGAGCCTATAATGCAGAAGCTGATGCTTTGGCTAATCTTGCTGCTGTATTAGCCATACCAATCAGACGTCAGCAAGTGATAGTGGTTTATAACCGAGAACTATTCTGCGTTGAAAATAATCTGGCTTTAGTTTTTTTCCATAATCCAGACGAAGATTCTCTCAACTTTGATGCTAAATTAAAATTTGACAAAGTGTCCTTGTCTTTTTCCAATTCTACTATGGAATATGTCTTTTCTAACAAAATAGACACCGTAACTGAAGACTGGAGACGTCCGTTTCTGGACTTTGTGTTGTATGACATACTTCCTGATAACCCGAGTGAAGCAGCATCTATCCGGCGCCGGTCTCTCAGATTCTATTATAATCATACTACGAAGACACTATATCGTCGAGCCTATGATGGTCTTCTTCTTCGATGCATCGCTGGTAAAGTAGCACAACAGATAATCCGTGAAGCACATGATGGCGTCTGCGGAGCTCACCAGCCAGGTCCAAAACTTCAAGATCGTATCCGACGTATGGGTTATTATTGGCCCACGATGGTAGCTGATACCATTCAATATGCTCGGAAATGTAAAGCCTGTCAAATTCATGCAGACTTTATCCATCAACCATCGGAGTTCTTACACCCAACAGCGGCATCATGGCCCTTTGAAGCTTGGGGCATGGACGTCATCGGTCCTATCAATCCACCATCATCAAAAGGACATCGGTTTATTCTAGCAATAACTGATTACTTTTCTAAATGGGCTGAAGCAATCCCGTTATCTGAAATCAAGACTTCTAATGTTATCAACTTTGTCAAACATCATGTCATCTATCGATTTGGTGTTCCTCGGCATATTATCCATGATAATGGACCACAGTTCGTCAGCCAAAAATTTACTCGATTCTGTGATGTTCATCCGATTAATAATCTGGCTTCTACAGCATATAATCCAGCAGCCAATGGACTAGCAGAGGCTTTCAACAAAACAATCATCAAACTCTTGAAAAAGTTCGTTTCTTCCAATAAATGTAACTGGAGTGAGAAGCTTGGTGAATGTTTATGGGCTTATCGTATCACAGTTCGCAATGCGACCGGATGTACACCTTTCTCTTTGGTATATGGGTGTGAAGCTGTTCTTCCCTTAGAGATTCAAATTCCTTCTTTAAGGATAGCAATCGCTAATGAACTCACTGCAGAGAACAATGATCGTCTTCGACTTCAAGAGTTGGAAGCTCTAGATGAAAAACGATTGTATGCGCAACAAAATATCGAGCTATATCAAGCCCGAATCTCAAAAGCTTTTAATCGGAAAGTCAAAGTCAGAACATATCAAAAGGGAGAATTGGTCCTTACTGTCAGACGTCCGATGACCATGACACATATGAGCAAAGGCAAATTTGACGCGAAATGGGAAGGCCCATTCGTAGTAAACAAAGTCTTCTCTAATGGAGCATATCAGCTTGCCTCTATGGACGGGAAAGTCACGATGATGCCTGTCAATGGCAAATTCTTAAAGAAATATTATGTATAAATAATATTTTCATTACTCCCCAGCAAATGTAAAATCAAAAATTTATTCTTCTCTACAAAAGCTATTTCGATGTCATTATCCCCAGCGGAAACTAATATTCTACCATGTATCATTTTCCCAGAGAATTTGATATTTTGTCTTATTAGATTCCCAGTGGATTTAATAAAGATCTTGTATAAGAAAATCATGTCCATATCACCTCTGAATTTTCTATCTCAGTATGTACCATATTCTATGGAAATGATATCTCGTCCTTTTGATTTTTTGAGTCTAAAAGATCAGTGAATAAAGGCAAAATAATATAAAGCAGGAAGGATACATCATAAACAAAGTTTCCTTAAACAGAGTTTATTTGAGACAAATTCTTCAAGAAATACATCATCATGGAAGATCACTTTAATCCCTTTCGTATTTGGGACGAGGACCACATACATAATTAGCAAAAGAATTGAATACATCATTTCCTGACCGCACCAAGAACTGACAGGCAGCCAGCCTCATTGCTTCTTCTTCTTCGGTTTCTCCTTGTTCGACCAAGAAATCCAAGATATCTTTCGGCAGCTTGGGAGCAGACGAGCTTTCACCCGTCTCCTTCTTTTGGGGAGTCGAATGCTCTTTAGCATTTTCATCAACTTTGGAGACGACTTCGCCTTTCTTCGTGTTCTCTTCGGAAGACATTTTTTTTTAATGTGTGATCCTTCTACTCAAACAGATGCTCTATTTATAGGCATATACTTGCCAAGATCGATGGGACGTATTCTTTCCCGATATTCAGTTCATCCATTCATTTCTCACATTCATCCGACGTTTCACATGTTCATTAATACTTGACGGTTCGTCCGTTCATTTATTACATGCACTCGACAGTTCATCTATTCTTTATTTTCCTAACGGTTCATCCGTTCATAATCTTCTATCAGTTCATTAAGCGGGGATTCGTTATTGATCATGTTTTCATAACCTCTGAATCAATTCCGAATCTACTTACTCATTTGTCATGTTTTGACCTCTGCATAGACATCAATCTATTTTCTTTCGAGTTCCTATATATTATCATGTCCATAATACCTCTGATAATATCATATACTCTAAAACAGAAAAGATGATTTTTATTATCTATCATGTCCACAATTCACCCACAAATACAAATCATTGAGCGAAGAAGAATTGTCATTTCCATTCCCATTTTCATAAAAAGTCTATTACATTTCTTAGACTTTCCTACAAATCATAATGGAAATCTATTACAAATCTTGGATTTTCATTCTATGTACAACTGAGATCTATTTCTTCTTGGATCTTCTCTGGCAATCTCGTTGTTTGTGGCAATTCCTGGGTGTCCAGCAGGAATCAAACTCTGGTCTTATCTCTCAGACGAGAGGAGAACCACAGAGTATGGCAACACGATGGCGTGTTGCTGCCAATACAGCGCGTGGAGGAACGGCGGCACCTCAAGCAGATAGGAATGTATCCAAACCTTGGGATACAATTCCTAGTTCTGCCGTGAAAAGAACTCTACTACCCGATTTCTCGGGGTAGAGTTGACTCCACCATCCAACTCTCGTGTATAAAGGCTCTTCCTACCATCTGAGGAAGACCCTTCTATCACACGAAGAGTTCTGAGTTGTCTGATATACGCGTCAAAAGCGTATGAGCTCCCTGATGTAGATGTCAGAAGAACATTGTCCACAGCATCCATATCACCAATGCCAGTTCTGAAGAAGGTTTTCAGCCAAAATTCTGCAAGAAATAGTAAAAAAAAATCAGTTAACAGAAACTGGCCAAGCAAAGACAGATGCATTCTGTTCATTTCGAGAAGATGAATTTGATGACGACAGGTTCGGGTTCTTGGCCCCCAAAAGTGGGGTCACCATGGGAACAGAATCCCAACTTACGTGCTTCTTCTTCTGCAGCTTCCTTTGGAGTCATGGTTGCAAAAGATGAAAGCCAAAAATTGAATTCCCTCGGTTTATATAATAGAGCTTGCTGGCTGTTCATATTCTTCTATCAGATTTAATCAATCTCGAAAAATGAAGAGTCATCATGACATTTAATGAACTCATGCCAGCGTGTCAGGACTCATTCCCACTTTCTGTTCAAAGTAATTTCGAACTTTTGAAACTCATAAAGTTCAAAAACTTTGAAGGGGGTCTTGTAGGATGTGGAAAATTATGACACGCTGTCATTTTCATCCATACTCTTAAAGACAGATGTCAGTTGAAGCCATACGCTCATTCAAAAGCCATACGCTCAGTAAATATTTTATTATTTACTGAAGTGACAGCACAGCATATGTTTAAATGAGGAATGAATCTGACACTTCATCTTTCGTGCAAAGACAGCTGTCACGAGAAAAATAACCGTCATATAGGTTTTCGAAGAGCCGGTTTTGTCTTTTACGAGGACAACTCAGCAGCCTTCATAAATACAAAAGCCATCATTACTGTCAGTTTTGACAGTCTGTCAGTCGTCAAATCCGCAGTCACGACGCTCGAGAAGATTTTGTCAGTTATGGGAAGCTATGGTATACCAAAGAAGATTGATGATAGCCACGTGGCCACTTCTCCAGCGAGCGTATGGACCTCACATGACTCCTTCTTCATCCAGTCAAGTGAGCGTATCGACCTCACATGACACCTTCTTCACACAGTCAAGTGAGCGTATGGACCTCACATGATTTCTTGTTAACTAAGCGAGCGTATGACCTCACATGACTCCTTGCCCATAAAGTGAGCGTATGATTTTCCTATGGCACTACGCTATCCAAGTCAGCATATAAACTCTCCTTCAACAAGGCAGCATATTATAACAACCATGTCCAGGATTACAGTCAACACACGTTCTCACGTGTCCTGTACCAGTTATCTACTTCTCTAGAAGTCATGCAACGTGGCATCCAGGCCATCAATCTCTCCTGAACATGCTCCACTACTTTCAACCGCACGCTAATGTGTCTCCATCAGAATTCGTCACGCGTCCCTGCAGTTATGCACACGTCAAGTAACTACCTGAGCGTATGCTTAAGGACAGTTATCCTGAACTCTATAAAAAAGAGTTTCTTCATCTTCATCAGAGACTACAAGTCATTTTTCAGAGAGAACAAAGAGATTGCCCAGTTGCTGTCCAAGTTCTTCAAAGTTTGAGTTTTCTTCATCGCATCGTCCAAGGGATAAAGTAATCGTCTTCTAAATTAGATTCCTACAGTTGTAATTTTCTCAGATACAAAATAAATAAAGTAAATTTATTTATGGAAAACACCATTATCTGGGCACATTCAGTGGACTTGTAGCCTACCGACGAGTAGAGCACATTTCCAGCACACAGTCATGTGGTGCACCATTAATAAACGGACATTCGACCTGGATAATCGGATGGTCTGCAGGGCTTGTGGCTGTTGGGATAATCTCATTGCATCTTGCTAGTAACTAGGCCTGTGATAACCCTAGTTAGTTAATGTATCAAGCCGCACTCATTGCTTGGCCGTAATTGATTGGATGGAGTCTAGCCCTGTCTAGTTGTCATGATCCTGTACAAGATTGTATCATGACCTAATTTCTTGTATCGATAAATGTTGAGATACCAAGTTCTGTCCAAATGAAGGGTTACAACCCTGGTCCTTGTTTGGTTTAAGGGTTGTAACTTGGCTATCTGAATAGTTCTATGGTTATCTTATCATATATCATCCTGATTATGTGTGCTTATCTTAACAATAAGGAACAAGGGTCCAGTTCTGTTCAGACAAAGGGTTACAACCCCGGTCCATGTTTGGTTTAAGAGTTATAACCTGGCTCCCGGAGCAGTTCTGTGTCCTCTCTTCGTTATTTATCTTTTCGCAACCCCATGCCACATTCGTCATGTTTTACCTTACCTTAATACCATGACTATTTATGCTTACCTTGACAATAAAGATTAGGGGTGAGATTCTGTTCAGGCGAAGGGTTACAACTCCGGTCCTAGTTTGGTTTGAGAGTTGTAACCTGGCTTCCGGAGCAGTTCCTTATCCTCTCTTCGTTTATTGTTTTATTTTACCCTATGCCAAGACTAATCATGTTTTACTTACCAATAGTATTTGAGACGGGTTTCTATTCAGGTGAAGGGCTGCAACCCCGGTCCTTGTTTGGTTTAAGGGTTGTGACCTGGCTACTTGAATGGTTTCTTCGTACTCAGTCTACTGTTGTTATCTCTATTATTATCAGTTCTTATTTATTATTTATCTTTAATACTCTATTGTGATATGATGGTTTTAGTTCCTACGTGAAGCCTCCTTTGTGGCACTTATCCTTTCTGGGGTCTGACCCAGCTGGTTTTGTGTGGCCAGATATCGGAACAGCTCCAGAGGTTCTACCTACCTTCCAGCCAGATGGTGGCCACCAGGCGTAACCCTGGCAACGAGTGGGTTTCTTTTGTTCTTCCACTTCATTATAAATTATTCTTTTAAGGCGTTTAGCCGACGAGCACGTGTTTGCTCGGTTGCATCTTTATTTACTGTCTGCCTACGGGCTGTAACATGATTAACAAATCCTAGGGTTGATCATGTATGACTAAACTCTTGCTAGTCCTTACATTTTGTACGACTAGCTTTATGATCATCCGAATATGTAATGTATGGGACGCCTTCCTATTGTATATTTGGTGCTCTGACATCTTGTAACTATTATTGCTTGCTTGAGATTAAGACAATAGGCTTGTTCATGACCATAGGAGACTGTTGGCTTGTAGTTAAACCCTCATGTATCTAGACAGCTGTGACCGTATAGCGAGGTGGGTTGCACTTTAATATACGTAGCTGGCTATGTATACCCTCGCTCTCTAGTATTCTGGTTCTGGGGCGTTACATGGTTTAAGTGGTGGCCCATGTAGGTCTTGTAAATCAAGATATGTGAGGGTTTACCGAATAGATGTCTCAATCAGTACTCGCCTTTGATCTCTGCTCGTATCTTCTAAATCCCTGAAATTCTTGTCCTGATCACATGTTTGTATCGTTGATCTGTCCTGGTCCTTCCTTATTGTTCCCTATGTCATTTTCTTCAGCGGTATTATTCCTGGACCTGCCGATCAGCAAGGCGGAGCACCACCTGTGGACCAGCAGCAACCCAGAGATCAAGCTCAGCATTCAGGAGTAGCCTCCAGAGTCATACCTACTGAAGGAGAGCTACCGGTTCAGCCCGTCCAGCCTGCAGAGCCTGATGATGGCGCTTTGGTGGGTCTCATCAGGTCACTATTAGCCTCCCAGAATCGTCGAGGAGATGCCTTGCACCAGGCAGTGGCAGATGCTCTGACCAGAGGAGGTCATCAGGGTAATAGTACGGCCAACAGCTTCAAGCGCTTGAACCCTCCCTTCTTCGACGGCAGTGAAGATGCTATCGCTGCTGATGCATGGCTTCAGGACACAGAGGTGATTCTAGAAGCAGCCAGGACTCCAGAGAACGAGAAGGTGGCCGTAGTGCGCCTGCAGTTACTAGATCTTGCCCGCAGCTGGTGGGCAGCGCAGACCGATGGATTAGTGGCCCCTATTTTATGGGTAGTATTCAGGAAGAGATTCCAGACCAAGTATTTCGATGCTATAGCTCGATACGATCTACAGCCGAGGTTCACCAATCTGAAGCAGATGGGCAGGACGGTCGACGGATATGCGGCCGAGTTCTCCAGGCTTAGTCGGTTTGCTCCCACCTTGGTGGCGACCGAGTTCGATAGAGCCCAGCAGTTCCAACAGGGGCTCCATTTAGAGATCTTGTTGGCAGTGGAGCAGTTTGAGCATCAAACTTTTGATGCAGTCTTGAGAGCAGCTCGAAGGCATGAGTATACCTTCCAGAGGATCGTGGATAGGACCGGAGGTCGGAAGCGATCCCACAGCCAGATGAATTAGTCATCAGCACCAGCCCCGGCAGCCAGGGCCTTGACCATTGGAGCTCCGAGGCGGGTGGCCTCAGTGACGTCGGTTCAGCATTCGACCCCGACGCACCCTCAGCAGCAGAAGCAGTCTTCCGCAGTGGGATGTTCACACTGCGAAAAGCCAGGGCATGTGGTATAAGAGTGTCGCAGAGCACAGGGTTTGTTCTTGGTTTGTGGTGCCCTAGACCACAGGATTGGGAATTGCCCGAACAGGGGGAGTTCATCGGCCTTCTCTAGTCCTTCAGTTAGAGGACCAGTACCAGTCCAGCAGCTGCAGTACCCGGTCCCGAGGCCATTGTCGATGCAGGCCCAGGCATTCCAGCAGCAGAGGCCGCAGTAGTATGCCGAAGCCCAAGCCCTGATCCAGAGCAGGCAGAGAAATTTTTAGCAGAGGGATCCCGCACCCAGAGGACATGGTCAAGTGCTGGCTTTGACCATGGGAGAGGAAGGAATAGCAACAGGTGAGGTAGTGGCAGGTACTATTCTCGTCAACACCTTTCCAGCTTCAGTATTATTTGATTCTGGTGCCTCACATTCATTTATGTCTACACGATTCGTGACACGGATAGGATTGGAGCCCGAGTCATTATCAGTAAGGCTCAATATACTTACTGGTAACGTACTTGTGGGAGTAGATAGAGTGTTTTTCTCGTGTCGGATGGTAGTTAGCAGTAGAGAGTTCTCCGCTAGATTGATAGAGTTCCCGATGGCCGATTATGTTGTGGTCTTAGGGATGGATTGGTTGAGGGACCAGTATGCTAGGATAGACTGCCATATCGGTCGGGTTGTTTTTAGCATTCCAGGCGAACCGGAGTTTTCCTTCTCCCAAGGCGAAGTTGAACCTTCTCATCCAGTGTTGCGGATGGCAGTAGCAGTAGTACAGTTACCTCGGATAGTCGAAGAGTTTTCAGATGTTTTCCCCGAAGAGCTTCCAGGGATGCCGCCAGAACGGGAGATCGAGTTCACCATCGACTTGATTCCCGGAACTGCCCCAGTGTCAGAGAGAGTCTACAGGATGGTGCCGTCAGAGCTAGAGATATTGTACAAGATGATTGAAGAACTCAGAACAAAGGGATTCATTTATGCTAGTGGATCGCCTTGGGGAGCCCCGATGCTTCTTGTGAAAAATAAGGATGGTACGTCCAGATTATGTGTTGACTATCGTACCTTGAACTCAGTGACAATCAAGAACAGATACCCTCTCCCGAGGATAGATGACTTGTTTGATCAACTCAAATGGGTATAAGTATTTTCGAAGATTGACTTGCGGTCATGATACCATCAGATCAGAGTCAGAGAGCAGGACATCCCGAAGACAGCTTTTAGATCGAGATATGGGCATTGGGAGTTCCTTGTCATGCCCTTTAGAGCAACCAATGCGCCGGCTGTATTCATGGACCTCATGAATCGTATCTTTATGCCCTACTTGGACCAGTTCGTGATTGTGTTCCTAGACGACATCCTGGTCTACAGCAAGAATGAGGCGGAGCATGAGCAGCATCTCAGAGTTGTCATCCAGATTCTCCGAGAGCACCAATTATATGCCAAGTTTAGTAAAGGCGAGTTCTGGCTCGATCGTATTTCGTACATGGGTCATATCGTCACCCGAGGAGGAGTTGAAGTGGATCCCCAGAAGATCGTGGCCATTGAAACGTGGCCAGTACCTAGCACAGTTGCAGAAGTTCGTAGCTTTCTTGGATTGGCCAGCTACTACCGGCAATTTGTTTCAGACTTTGCTCGCCATTGACCCAGTTGACCTGTAAGGATGTGCAGTTTGCTTGGACAGCAGAGTGCCAGGATTCTTTTCAGAAGTTGAAGCGAGGCTTGATCACGGCACCCATTCTCACGCTTCCAGATGGAACCGGGGGATTCTCAGTATATTGTGATGCTTTAGGCAGAGGTTTAGGATGTGTTCTGATGCAGCATGGGAAGGTAATAGCTTATGCGTCACGCCAACTTCGTGATCATGAGAGAAATTACCCAACCCATGACTTGGAGCTAGCAGCAGTAGTATTTGCGCTTAAGTTGTGGAGGCACTACTTGTACGGAGATAGGGTGGAGATTTTCACCGACCACAAGAGCCTGAAGTATGTGTTCATCCAGAAGGATCTTAACATGCGTCAGAGGAGATGGCCGGAGCTTCTTCTGGATTATGATGTCAATTTGCAGTATCATCCAGGAAAGGCCAATGTCGTAGCAGATGCACTGAGCAGGAGAGCCGGAGTTTATCTTCTAACAGCGCAGCTAGAGTTGTTAGCGGATCATCAGAGGATGGGCATAGAAGTTGTCCTTCCTACCAATGTGACATTGATGGCCAGCATGCAAGTTCAGTCTACTATAGTCGAGAGAATCCGGATGGCGTAGTCAGCAGATTCCAAGCTTCAGCGACTCAGAGCAGAGTGTGAGGCGGGACGTAGACCAGAGTTATGCATTCATGATGATGGTGCACTTCGACATAGTAAGCGTCTTTGTGTATCCAGCAGAGATATCAGACAGGAGATCATGGCAGAAGCTCACAGTTCGCAGTATTCCATTCATCCTGGTGGTACGAAGATGTATCGTGACATCCGACAGCACTTTTGGTGGAATGGCATGAAGCGGGAGATAGCCCGGTTTATCTCTCGGTGTTTGGTTTGCCAACAAGTCAAGGCTGAACATCAGAGGTCAGCTGGACTTCTTCAGCCCTTACCGATTCTAGAATGGAAATGGGAGTATATAACCATGGATTTTGTGACTGGATTACCTAGATCCCCAGCTGGTAGAGATGCTATCTGGGTTATAGTTGACCGGCTCACGAAGGTGGCCCACTTTCTCCCGTTCAGAGTAGGTCAGTCGATGGCTCATCTAGCAGAGATGTACCTCAGGTTGATAGTCAGGATGCATGGAGTACCAGTCAGTATCATCTCGGATCGAGATTCCAGATTCATTTCGTACTTTTGGCAGAGTCTCCAGAAGAGTTTGGGGACCCGCCTCCAGTTCAGTTCAGCTTATCACCCGCAGACAGATGGCCAGTCGGAACGTATGATCCAGACTCTTGAAGATATGTTGCGATCATGTACACTCGACTTTGGTGGTTCGTAGGAAGATCACCTGCACCTGGTGGAGTTCTCATACAACAACAGTTTCCAGGCCAGTATCCAGATGGCACCGTTCGAGGCACTATATGGTAGGAAGTGCCGATCCCCGCTAGTATGGGACGATATCGGAGAGAGACAGATGCTCGTTTCGGAAATGATTGCTCAGACCATTGAAGTGGTCAGAAGAATCAGAGATCATCTTCGAGTTGCCCAAGATCGCCAGCGTCATTGGGCCGATTTTCATCGGTATCCCCTTGAATTTTCTGTCGATGACCATGTATTCCTGAGAATTTTGCCTAACCGTGGCGTCATTCGTTTCGGCGTACGGGGAAAGCTTAGTCCTCGGTATATAGGGCCGTTCGATATCATGGAGCGAGTAGGAGATGTGTCCTATCGTCTCGCTCTTCCGCCATCGCTAAGCGAGGTGCATGACGTATTCTATGTATCCCAACTATGACGGTATATCCCGGATCCGAGCCATGTCCTTGATCATTCAGAATTGGTTGTTGGTACCAACCTTTCGTATGAGGAGAGGTCCGTATCCATATTGGACCAAAGAGAGAACATACTCAAGAACAAGACTATCAAGTTAGTCTGTGTTGCTTGGGGTCATCACTCTTTGGGTGAGTCAACGTGGGAGCGTGAGGATGATATCCGATCACGATATCCCGACATGTTTGACTCATGAGGTATAATATCTTCCTTATGCCTCATGGCTTCGATTCCTTGCTTGCATGATTCATTGCCTGATTGCTTGACTAGTATAGCTTGCCTATGATTAATATAGCTTGTCCTTGTACCTCTAGCCTCTTGATTAAATTCCGAGGACGGAATTCTTTTAAGGTGGGTAGAGTTGTAATTCCTATGGTTCGTATTACGTATCTTGGTATGCGTGTGCGTATTTTGACTCGTATTGCATGTCTCCCTGCTTGGTTTATTTGGCATTTTCATTGCTTGGTTCACCTTGGGATTGGTTCAGCTAGGCTTGGGTTTGCTTATTTGGTTCATCATGAACCAAGTGGACCGAACCAACTCCCACCTACCACCCCACTCCTTCCTTTATTAGCCGCCCAACTCTCTCTCTTTATTACTCTTCTTCATTTACTTTTTCTTTTTCTCCACCAACACTTTCTCACCTACCAGATAGAGAGCTAGGCAAGTGTAACTTGCTTCACGAAGGAACTCCCATTTTGTTGTTCCATTTTCTTCTCCTCAAGATCTTAAGCCTCTTTAGTACTTAGTGTTTTCAAATTCCATGGCTCATTCTACGTAGATCTAAGTTTCTAGTATTTTCGATCTTCTTGGTTTTGATCTACTAAAATAACTTGTTTTTGAAAACTAAGAGTTCCATGTAGTAGGCCTCGTGATTTTGCACAAGTTTGGTTTTGGGATGGCCGGATTTCACCAAGTCCTGGCCGAGATGGAGATCCTGAGATTTTACGCGTGTTTGCTTGGGCCATGGGGAGAAGATGAAGTTTTACGCACACGTTCTAACGTGTTAGCGTAGTGTTTAGCCCTTATGTCCACGTTTTACGTGTTAGCGTGTTATATTAGTCTTTTACGCACACGTTTTACGTGTCAGCGTTTATTTCGGCCTTTTATGCTCACATCTTAACGTGCCTGCATAGTGCCCCTTTTATGCTCACGTATTGCGTGTAAGCGTATCCCGCTCTACGCTGAGTTTATCAATTTTACGCTCGGGGCTCTCACGCTAGCGTAAAATTGTGCTCGCGTAGACGTGGGCTCGCGTGATTTTTACTAGCGTAAATCCCTAGCTCGAGCAGACCTTCACGAGTGTAAAGTTGCCCGAGTTTTCCTCGCGTAAAGTTTTACTCGCGTAAAATCTGCTCGAGAGTTCGCGCACGTAAAATTTTACGCGCGTACAATCTCGCTAGCATAAAGCCTGGCTAGCGTAAATCCCAGCCGTATGCTCCCTTGCACGCGTAGAGCTTGCTAGCGTAAAGCTCACGCGTAAAGTTTCACTAGCGTAATCGGTGGTACGTGCGTAGAAACTTGAGTTCCTATGGCATACACCTTTACCTTATATATATCTTTTACGCCCATTTTATATCCTTACGTCTTTTATCATGAACTTGAAAATCACGAATTTATTTAATATATTTAGAAATGATAATTGAACATGGCATGATATGACAAGTATACTTGACATGATCATCTCGAATTGCTGTTGCGACGGCTAACATGACATGACATGACCTGACAAGAATGATTGACCTGGACACTGTGGACGATTGTGTTTGTACAAATAAACAATTACTGTCTTGCATCATGTCTAGGACGGGGACCCCTGAATACCACGGTCAGGGACACCTACTGAAATTGACTAAGGCTAATTAACTAGAATAATTCAGTAGACATGAAGAGATACCCCGCTACAGGCAATCCCGTTATCTGGGCGCATTCAGTGGACTTATAGCCTACCGACGAGTAGGACACATTTTCAGCATACAGTCATGTGTGCACCATTAATAAACGGACATTCGACCTGGATAACCGGATGGTCTGTAGGGCTTGTGGCTGTTGGGATAATCTCATTGCATCTTGCTAGTAACTAGGCCTGTGATAACCCTAGTTAGTTAATGTATCAAGCCGTACTCATTGCTTGGTCGTGATTGATTGGATGGAGTCTAGCCCTGTCTAGTTGTCATGATCCTGTACAAGATTGTATCATGACCTGATTTCTTGTATCGATAAATGTTGAGATACCAAGTTCTGTTCAGATGAAGGGTTACAACCCCGGTCCTTGTTTGGTTTAAGAGTTGTAACTTGGTTATCTGAATAGTTCTATGGTTATCTTATCATATATCGTCCTGATTATGTGTGCTTATCTTAACAATAAGGATCAGGGGTCCAGTTCTGTTCAGGCGAAGGGTTACAATCCCGGTCCTTGTTTGGTTTAAGGGTTGTAACCTGGCTCCCGGAGCAGTTCTGTGTCCTCTCTTCGTTATTTATCTTATCGCAACCCCATGCCACGTTCGTCATGTTTTACCTTACCTTAATACCATAACTATTTATGCTTACCTTGACAATAAAGATCAGGGCGAGGTTCTATTCAGGCGAAGGGTTACAACTCCGGTCCTTGTTTGGTTTGAGAGTTGTAACCTGGCTTCCGGAGCAGTTCCTTATCCTCTCTTCATTTATTGTTTTATTTTACCCTATGCCAAGACTAATCATGTTTTACTTACCAATAGTATTTGAGACGGGTTTCTATTCAGGTGAAGGGCTGCAACCCCGGTCCTTGTTTGGTTTAAGGGTTGTGACCTGGCTACTTGAATGGTTTCTTCGTACTCAGTCTACTGTTGTTATCTCTATTATTATCAGTTCTTATTTATTATTTATCTTTAATACTCTATTGTGATATGCTGGTTTTAGTTCCTAAGTGAAGCCTCCTTTGTGGCACTTGCTCTTTCTGGGGTCTGACCCAGCTGGCTTTGTGTGGCCAGATATCGAAGCAGCTCCAGAGGTTCTACCTACCTTCCAGCCAGATGGTGGCCACCAGGCGTAACCATGGCAACGAGTAGGTTTCTTTTGTTCTCCCACTTCATTGTAAATTATTCTTTTGAGGCGTTTAGCCGACGAGTACGTGTTAGCTCGGTTGCATCTTTATTTACTGTCTGCCTATGGGCTGTAACATGATTAACAAATCCTTGGGTTGATCATGTATGACTAAACTCTTGCTAGTCCTCATATTTTGTACGACTAGCTTCATGATCATCCGAATATGTAATGTATGGGACGCCTTACTATTGTATATTTGGTGCTCTGACATCTTGTAACTATTATTGCTTGCTTGAGATTGAGACAATAGGCTTGTTCATGACCATAGGAGACTGTTGGCTTGTAGTTAAACCCTCATGTATCTAGACAGCCGTGACCGTATAGCGAGGTGGGTTGCACTTCAATATACGTAGCTGGCTATATATGCCCCCGCTCTCTAGTATTCTGGTTCTGGGGCGTTATATGTGGGGACTCAAATAAATGGGACACAAGTGTCATATGGGTAGTAGGCTTCATGTGGGCCATGTCCATATTTTGGGTCGACTAGGTTGGATCGATGTCGGGTCCTGAAATTAAATTGGAAGTCAGGTCACATTTTACGGTAGATAATTAATTGGCCTAAATTGACCCAAAAGTTATGCGAAGCAAATGAAGCACAAGATGGTGTGTCTGAGTGGGACACAAAGGTCAGGGATGTAGGGCATCTCGAGTAGATCAGGCATGAGAAGTTGGTTTCGAGAAAACGACTAGTCTTGTGTTCCTAAATTAAAAATCACGGTAATGTGCATATGATGATCAAAGATAAAAGTGGGAAAATTAATTAATAATTATTTAATGATCAAATAGTCTAAATTGACCCAAAGTTGTGTGAAGCAAAAAGAGTACAAGGAAGCAAGTTTGGATGGGACATGATATATCAACATGAAGGTAATCTTGTCTACTACATACTGATGAAGAGAGTTTCCAGTGATTGGCATCCCTGACGCTCCAGATGTCAAAGTCACGGTAAAGAGCAATTAATCAAAAAATAATATTTATTCAAAATAATTTATTTATAAAATTAAAAAAATAAGCCCTAAATTCAGGGGGCTTACAAACTCCCTTACTCCACTCCATGGAAAACTGACATCTATAATTAACACTTGTTATTGGCCCTAAATCTCCAACACTTGCAATCCTATCATCACACAAACCTATCCTAACTGATACAACACACCAAGATACTAACTTCCAAGTCCCTCTAACATAAACTAATATCCTAATCTAAACTAACCCTTTAACTAAAACTAATATATAAACAATGCTAATCATGAAACTAACCTACCACTAACGTGAGATACTCTCTAACAGACACTAACCAAGCTAACCCACTCATATCTTAACAAAGCTAACATCTGTACTCACATCTGATACCACAACCCTACATATCACTCCAAACTAACATAAGGATACTAACTTAAGATACACTAGGATACTAACATATCCTAACCTTTGGAAATCAAATCCTAGATTGGATACTCATGATACTAACTGATACAAACTAATACCCATTCACTCAAATCTCTGATACACATGATTAACTCACACAAACACTCACAAATGAGTTGGCCAAGGGCCAAGCTCGAGCTGCTGCTGCAAATGGCTACCACTGTAAGCTATTGCTCTGTTTTTTGCTGCTATTGCTGTTGCATTGCAAGTAAATGGCAATAGCAAAACAAAGGCAATTGCCAAGTCACATTGCAAGCCAATACCTACTGCCTCTATTCTAACCCAACTCCTCTCTGAGATACTTAAATCTGATACTAACATCTAATACTAATCTACACTCATACAAACCTATACCTATCTCAAATGTATAGATACATAACATATACCTCAATAACCCAACTGTATATATATAACAAGGGTGAAGTTAAAGTGTCAACATGACAAGTGTGTGTGTGTATACATATATTAGTGTACGAGTGTGTGAATGTCCACATCAGGGTGTCAAGAGTGAAATGTCAATGTAGTGTGTCCAACAAAGTGTCAAACCCGTGTCCAATCAGTGTCAAAACCTATGTCCTAAAAAGTATCAGAAAACCTGTGCACATGCAGTGCTCGTACACATGTGTCGAGTCGGCTAGGACACTACCTGTGCACCTAAACACCTCATGCTCGTGTCAGTAGGTAGGTGGGTCCTAGGGCTTTGTGTCGGTATGTCTGTATCGTGTCCACGTCATGTCATGTCCACGAACAGATGCCGTATCGGTGAGCCAAATTTTGCGTGTGTGCAGTGTCAGTGTGACTACTATGAGCTTGAGTGTGTAAAAGCATGGAAAAGAATAAAGAAAGACCTATGCGGCTCCGACAGAAGGATCCCCATGCGGCTCAGTACCCCCATGTGGCTCAAAAGTTGATGCGGCTCAGGAGTCCATGCGGCTCAAGGATTCATGCGGCTCAGAAAGAAGCCACGTGGCCTTCAACAGTTCTTCTCTACATTCGGCTGCATTTAATGCCCTGACGGCTGCTCCGACAAATAACAGCCATGACAGCTCTGACATAGGGACGCAATAATGACTCTGACATGATGGCGTGATCCTAGCAAAGAGGAGAAAATCTCCTTACAGCTGGCAAAATCTACCAAGTCCGAAGGCCACTCCATGCGGCTGTCCATCTGCATGCGGCTGACTATCCCCATGCGGCTGCCCCTCTGTATGCGGCTGCCTATCCCCATGCGGCTGCCCATCTGCATGCGGCTACCTATCCCCATGCGGCTGCCCTTCTGTATGTGGCTGCCTATCCCCATGCGGCTGCCCATCCCCATGCGGCTGCCCATCAACGTGTGGCTGCCCATCCTGATGTGGCTGTCCATCCTCATGCGGCTGCATGTTTCATGCGGCTGAGAGGACCCCCCCATATGCGGCTCGGCCAGGACAGTCTAGTTGAGACACGTGGCGCTATTTGCTACAATTGAGACACGTGGCGCTCATCGCTGCAATTGAGACACGTAGCAGTCTTATCTTTCCTGGAATTATGGGTGCTAACAAATTCTAACAAAATTAGATTTGTTGCGATCATCATTAAATCAAGCAAATTGGACACGTGGCAGGCTATCACAAATCACGAATATTCATGGCAGTCAATATTTATTGCCCACAGAGATTTGATGCAATCACATTAATTGTTCAAATTCATTATATTCAAAGATAAATGGCTTAGATTAAGTGATCCTTAACCGCCGACTTCTGAAGGAGGCAATCATTTGCAAACCCTAATGATGACCCCACTCCTATAAATAGCAAGGTGTCATTCCCTTGCGAAAGAGGACATTCTCTTATAAAAAAGCAGCAGAGAAAAAAAGAGAAGAGCAGAGAGAGAGCAAAAAAAAGGAAAGACCACTACAGAGACATCCAGAGATCCAGTAACCGAAGGCGCAGAGGAGTCTCCCCACACGTCCAAGAGCATTTCTTCACCAGAGCCAAGGCTACATTCGATCGTCCAATGAGTAAGGCAGAGCTGCCGTCGCTTTCCCGAGCCTCTACCGTCACCCCCTAGAAAAAAAACTAAACAATTATACTTAGATTGCTGTACCTAGGTTTTCGTCTCTAGGCTTTCTTTGTACGAGCGAGTTTGTATTGTGAAGTAAAAGTCCAGTCCTCCGATATAATTGTTCTGTTCTTTTATAATCAATGGCAAACACGATGGCGACTCTGCTGGGGACAAACTTCTCCACGGTTGAGAAGTTGGTGATGCAATCAGATGCAGCCAAACTTGGCTCCACACAACAGAAGATGGTCGTCCGCTTCGACCAACAGGCGTTTGAAGAAATGCTCTCCGACGGAAGCGCTAGCCCGGTCCAGAAGCGAACCCGCACAAAGAAGGCTCGCAGGGAGTGGAGGCCAAAATCATTTGCTTCTCCCCAAGCTCTGGACGGAGTACTCTCTGCTGTCCAAGACGGCGAAGGCAACTCTCATGCGGCCCCACTTCAAGCCATAGAGGACTCTGTTGTCCCCAAGTCCGGCAGAGGAAAGCACTACGATGCTGGACTTGCAGGGGCAAAGAGTGATTCTATGTGCTCCAGAAAGAAGTCGAACATTTATGCGGCCAAGATTGCCAGCCGCATGCACGATGTTCATGCGTCCGAAACTGCCAGCCAGATACAGAATACCCATGCAGCCAAGATTTCCAGCCGCATGAAGAATACTTATGCGGCCGAGACTTCCAGCCGCATGAAGAAAGCCCGTGCGGCTACGATTGCCAGCCGCATGAAGACTGTTGATACCAGCCGCATGCTGTCTGCTCCACGCGGCTCAGGATCAGTCTTCGACCGCCTCTCCTATGGTCCTGATCTCTCATGCTCCCAAGAAAATATGTCTGACTCTTTGCAATACCACTTAGACTCTTCCTACTACGTGCCCTAACGTACTAGAGTGAAAAAGTCTAGGGCAGTGCGAGCTTGGCGAGCTCAGTCCGCTGTTCCGACCTCTGACCATCCGAGCGCTCCACATACTGTTATGCGGGCCTCCGACGGGAAGTTGTACAGAACCACTCGAGTCCAGCCTCCGGCGGCAAATGGACAGAGTAGTTCCCAAAAGTCTCCTAAAATCAAGGGAGCAAACATGGTCGTTCCAGACCCATCTGACTTACGTGAAGTTATCCTCCACAAGCGCAAGGAAAGAGAAGAGGCCTCGGTGTGCAAAGAGTCCTCCCACGGACATCACTGCACCCAAGTCATTATCAACTGTTGTTGCAACAACGCGACGGTACGAGAAGATCGGCAGTCCGTCTTCCAAAGATTACAACAGCCGAGCTCAGGGGACGAGGCACCTCCCGTCGTCTCTTGCAACTCTACTCAGAAAATCTTCGTCGATAGGAGAGAAAAGAAGATAAATGTTTCCAGCCCGAAGATTTCAACCACTGTGACTAAGAAACTGTCGTCTAAGCGGTCGTCCACCACCGAAGTTTTCCAAGGAACCCGTTCAAAGATAAAATCTGTAACAGTGGGAGATTCATCATCCGCATTACTGGGGGTCGCTGGAACAGGGGTAGCACTCCTCCGAACATCTACGACAATCTGATGTTCCAAGGAGACGAGCCCGGGGAAACAACTCTCCCATCAGATACAGCAGGTGCCGATGTCCCCGAGGACGTCCACGACTCTCAAGATGAAGCAAACTCTGAAGCTGGGAGTACTATTCCTTCTGAGTCCGAACTAGAAAAGAATATTCCCACATACCCTGATGACTTCTCGGTACAGGGGTATGATTCGGAGGGCACGTCATCCACCGTCCCTTCCACTTCTACTCATGTGAGGACGACATTCATAACAAACGACGAACAAGATGGTCCCAGTGATCGCCAACACATCGACACTCTGGAGGCCATACTGCGTACTTTGGTCAAATCGGTGGATGAGATCAAAGCAACTCTCCCTACTCTGCTAGGAGGGACACTTGGCGAGACAAACTTGGGTCCCGTGGTCAATGCGGACTCGAACTCAACGGCACCAAACTTGGGCAACAATCCTCCTGAAATGATGGCTCCTACCGCTGCAGACGAGGCCAGGGAGGCAAGAAGAAAGGTCCAGGAGCTCCGGGCCATGTTCCATGCCCAAGAAAACTGCCAAGACCTCAGGATACGACAACTGTATCCCGCTGCGTGGAGAGATGTTCCCTTCCCACCAAAGTATAAACCATTCCACATCAATCCATATGATGTAATGACTTCCGCAAGCCGGTACATCACTTACTTCGAGGTCACCACCGACCATCTGCCCCATGACGATGCCATCCTTACACGATTATTCTTTGGGGCATTGGAAGGAGTCGCCTTCGACTGGTACCGTAACCTGCCAGACAACTGCATCCACTCCTTCGCCAGCTTCAAGCGCATGTTCTTGGAGAGATTCTACGAAGTAGGACAGGACGTCACAATGTTCACCCTCATGGACGTCGTTCAAGGAGAGAATGAGCTGACAAGGAACTATATTGAGCAGTTTCGCCAAACCGTAATAAAGTTGCCGTCTGGTAATCCGGATTCCTCCTTAATTAAAATTTGCCAAAAGAGACTGCTCCCAACAATCAGCCTCTGGATGGACGAAAGTCAATTTAAGGACTGGAAGACGTTTATCATCAGTGTCACTAGCGCCGAAGATAGGTTGAAGAAGGCCCGCCAATTGGGATTGCACATCTCGGAGGGAGAGGACAAGGTCAAGCGCCCTAATACCAACAACAACAACGGTGGTAACGCCTCCAACAATCGGGACAACAAGGGCAAGTAGGCTATGGTGGCTGATACAGCCCAGAAACCTGAGTCAAAATCGGCAGACAAGCAATGGCCGCAAATGACCTACTCCTTCGAAGACGACCATGTCAAGCCTATCTTGGACATGCTCATACAAGGAGATAGAATTCAGCTCCCTCCACCAAGACGGGAACCTCGGTCGACAGAATTAGAGAGCCCAAAGTACTGCCATTACCATCGTTACGTCCACCATGCTATACACGACTGCTACCAACTAAAGCGATACATCCAACATCTCATCGATTCGAACGCTCTGGCCATTGATTTCGAAGAGGTAACCGCGGCAGCCAATATGGTGTCAGTGCAATTCGGCAGCTTCCCTCCAACGGAGGCTCAATACGGCGTGATACCCATCCCTCGGGCAACAATAGAGATTGCTAATCTTCCACCTCCTCGAGATCAGACTGCGGGCCTAGTGCCCCTCACCACATCACGAGGGGAGGTCATGTGGGTCCATCCAGACTTGGTATCTGAAGTGACTCAGTCCATACCACCATCCATTGGCAAGAAAAAGAATAGAAAAGTCAGATCCTGCCACACAATTTTGGCAGATGTCGAAGAAGCCACAGCTGTCGTCACTCGGTCAGGTGCTCAATGCCAACCTTCACCAGATAACGCAACTGAAGAACATCAGCCGACTACTGCTGACGCTTCGGGACCTTCTCAACCTCCGACGACTGACAAGCCTAGGCCGAAGGAGACCCGCTTTGACAAATCCCTTCGAAAAGAGGCATCTCATGGGCTGGAAAGGCCCTACAACTTTGACATCCTGGCACAATTGGCCAACACACTGGCCAAATTGTCATTATATGAGCTCCTGAGACTCTCCAAGGATGTTCGCATGGCTTTGAGTGAGGCACTCCAGAATGCCGACACATATCTAGCCCAGGTCAACCTCACGGGAGAGAGCCCGCCTGCAAATCTCCAAGACAGCGCTTGCACAGGAGCGATGCCCAATATTGTCTTCACTCCACAGGATATGCTCATCAAAACCAACCTGCATGATCGTCCGTTATACTACACTGGATACATCGGTGACGTAAAGGTGGATCGGATGCACATTGATCCTGGTTCTTCCATAAGCATCATCCCGAAGGGTCTGTTACATCATCTCCGCATCCCTATGCATCGCCTAACGCCAACAAACACCGCCATCAGTGGTTTCAATTTGGGCAGGAGCTACCCGATTGGGAAGATTCGCTTGAAGTGCCAAATTGGCGATCTTCAGTCAGAAGTGACCTGTTACGTCATAGATGCGGACACTTTCTACAATATTCTCCTGGGGCACCCTTAGATACACGATTACATGATCGTGCCTTCCACGCTGCACCAGTGCTTCAAGTATGTCGACAAACACGGCTTCGTGAGGACAGAATTTTGCCGACATCGATCCCTTTAAAGGGGTCGAATTCTACTACTCAGACTCCTGCTTATACGAGAAATCGAAGAGGCATCTTGGCGAAGGAGAGGTACAAGCTCGAACTGAGACAGCCACAGGATCAGAAGAACCTCTGACGATCCACCTACAAGCTCGCAAACCTGGCAAGTCCGCACCCCTTACGGCCGCTCTGCGTAAGGACGCAATCAGCCTCTCGGCACAAGAGGGACAAATGATAATTCGACTGCCAAGGTCCGGCCAAGCGCCAGGACCTACAACGGAGCCACTGACAATCAGACTGCTTAGAGTCGGCCTGCCACAAACGGAGAAGCTCAATCCCTCCGACAAGCCAATGACGATATGTCTTCCCAAGAAGAATCGTCACCCCGATGCAAAGTCGGGGGCATCTAGCGAGCCAACAACTCCCCGTCCAGCATCGAGTACCAAACTGGGGGTCGCTAGTTTGCCAATGACTCCATGTTCTGCTCCACCGGCAGAACCCCTGATGATCAAGTTGCCCAAGTCATTCTCTCAGTCTTCATTTATACAGGGGGTGGCCGAAGAAGAACCAGAACTTGCTAAGTATGTGGCTGCCCACACTGATGTTCCATCCGCAGATGATGTAATCCCGTTAGAAAAGATACCTTACTTTATCAATAAAGGGCTATCTTTGAACTACATCGAGCTTAATAAGCTCTGTACAATGTATGCTATGGAGCACGGTATAGGTACTCACCTACACACACAGGTGACAAATGTTTACACCACAAATCAACTTACTCCCATAGAAGACGCTTACCGTATAATCGAGGGAGGGGACCATCCAATCATCTTCGGTCAGAAGAATAATCCACAGCCCTTCAAGATGGAAGACGTTGAGCTCGAACCCAACACCGGGAGATTGCCCCTCTATCTGTATAGTTCCCAATCCAAGTACCTTATGCATAAACAAGGATAGGATCTGGGAACTACACTAGGCTTGAACTACGGCACTGGACGGCGGTTACCCTTACAATCGCCAATCCCAGCTGGGAAGCTACGATATTACTATAACAAGACCAGACGTGGGCTAGGTTATGTCACATCTGTGACAACACCCGAAAGCTCAGACGAAGAATACGACTGGCACTCACACTCAACCGGATCACCCACTTCCGATTCAGATATCAGCATCGGGGACATGCTCAGGCAAGTCTGGTCCGTCAATATGGCACTTGTCGATGCCTACGAAGAAGATGAAGATATTCTCAAATTTCTTGAGCTAGAACCATGGGCACAACAACTAGATGCGCAGTGGGAGAAGCGGTTCGAACAAAGAGAGCCTTCCACCGAGGATGAGATTGTACAAGTTGATCTCGGTGATGAATCCTCCCCAAAACCCATCTTCGTTAGCAAGAATTTGACTGATGAAGAGCGAGAATCACTACTGGAACTTGTCAAAGAATATATTGATGTATTCGCCTGGAGCTATGAAGACATGCCAGGACTAAACCCCGATGTTGCTCTTCATAAGCTTAACATTCGGCCAGCAGCAACGACGCTTTCGCCTAGGCATCATGGATGCGATCGAAGCTGAAGTCAACAAACTGATAGCCAGCGGCTTCATTCGTGAGGAACAACATCCGGACTGGGTCTCCAACATGTAGGATGTGGAAAATTATGACACGCTGTCATTTTCATCCATACGCTTAAAGACAGATGTCAGTTGAAGTCATACGCTCAAGGCTATACGCTCGGTTAAGAGCCATACGTTCAGTTCAGAGTTGTACGCTCATTCAAAAGCCATACGCTTAGTAAATATTTTATTATTTACTGAAGTGACAGCATAGCATATGTTTAAATGAGGAATGAATCTGACACTTCATCTTTCGTGCAAAGACAGCTGTCACGAGAAAAGTAACCGTCGTATAGGTTTTCGAAGAGTCGGTTTTGTCTTTTACGAGGACAACTCAGCAGCCTTCATAAATACAAAAGCCATCATTACTGTCAGTTTTGACAGTCTGTCAGCCGTCAAATCCGCAGTCACGACGCTCGAGAAGATTTTGTCAGTTATGGGAAGATATGGTGTACCAAAGAAGATTGATGATAGCTACGTGGCCACTTCTCCAGTGAGCGTATCGACCTCACATGACTCCTTCTTTACCCAGCCAAGTGAGCGTATGGACCTCACATGATTCCTTGCTAACCAAGCGAGCGTATGATCTCCATACGACTCCTTGCCCATAAAGTCAGCGTATAACTCTCCTTCAACGAGGCAGCGTATTACAGCAACCATATCCAGGATTACAGTCAACACACGTTCTCACGTGTCCTGTACCAGTTATCCACTTCTCTAGAAGTTATGCAACGTAGCATCCAGGCCATCAATCTCTCCTGAACATGCTCTACTACTTTCAAACTGCACGCTAATGTGTCTCCATCAGAATTCGCCACGCGTCCCTGCAGTTATGCACACGTCAAGTAACTACCTGAGCGTATGCTTAAGGACAGTTATCCTGAACTCTATAAAAAAGAGTTTCTTCATCTTCATCAGAGACGACAGGTCATTTTTCAGAGAGAACAGAGAGATTGCCCAGTTGCTGTCCAAGTTCTTCGAAGTTTGAGTTTTCTTCATCGCATCGTCCAAGGGATAAAGTAATCGTCTTCTAGATTAGATTCCTACAGTTGTAATTTTCTCAGATACAAAATAAATAAAGTGAATTTATTTATGGAAAATAAATTGGCGACTCTGCTGGGGAAGTGTGTTCGTAACTTGCTTAATCAAAATCACCACAGTTATGCTTCTGGTATTAAAAAAGTCTTATCAAATTGAGACAAGTGTACTAGACCCTGATGTTGAATATGCCAGGAACTATGTGGCTCAAATTAATCGGTCTCTATACACTCAAGAACCAAGAAGACAGAAGAACAAAAGAAAAGTTTCTACACAGAAACTATCTTCCAGTACTTCCCAATCTATCCCTACAGATCTCCGGGAATGTTTACAAAACAAACGGAGAATCGACACTCCATCTGGCTATGACATTACCCATATTCGCCATGAAAAGCATGGTTGTGACTTCCAACCTCGGGTTGTCATCCAATGTTGTTGTTCACCAAAAAGACGGTCTGTTTTCGAACGGATCCAATATGAACCAACATCAGATGAAGATGAACCTCTTTATGCTTTTGTCAACATGACCTCCAGAAATATTGGGGGTAGAATCCGGTCTGACGCTATATCAGATTCTGAAGATGGTGTTTATCTCGGCACTCGATCCAGGACAGGAGCCTTGACCAGAGCCTCTTCTTCTTCTCATCCAAGTGGTAATCCGGAGATCACAGAAGACTTCCTTGGAGAGTCCAACTTTCCGGCATTAACTCCTATAAACAGTCCCGGGAAAGATACTGATTCTTACAGCAATGATTCAGAGCAAACTGTTTCATCGTCTATCCCTCGAATGATTACCACTTACATGGCAGAAGGTGATCATGAACCTTCGACTAGCAACGAGGCTCATGAACAGAGGATTTCTTCTTTAGAACAACAATTGCGAGCTATGGCAGATACATTGAGTGCTATGTACACTCTAATGCAGGCTCAACAACAGACAGCACCACCAGTGGTATTGAATACCCCTTTTGTTCCAAACCCCGAACCCTCTACTATTCCGGGGGTACGATCTAATGTTCCTGTACAAACCACCCCAAGTCACTCTGGAGCTGGGGGTGGTACATATGCTGCAGTCCCTCCTCCCAATTACACTCAACAAGTCACAACTCCACAATCCTCTGGAATTGTTACAGAAGAGTTAAAGAATCTCAAAACTCAGTTTGAGGCATTCAAACAGAAGGATGGTTTACAAAGGTTAGGTATCAAGCAACCTTACCTGATAGAGTGGAAGCAAGTATCATATCCTCCTAAATACAAGCCTCCGACTATCTCCTTCTTTGATGGGACTACTTCCCCAAGTCAGTTCATTAATCACTTTGAAGTAATGACTGATCAATTGCAACCAAGCGATGCCCTCCTTACTCGGGTGTTTGTTGGATGTCTCAAAGGAACGGCTTATGAATGGTACAGAAGTCTCCCTGCCGGGTGTATTACTTCATTTGCCGGTTTCAAACAAATGTTCCTTGAACGATTCTACGAAGGGCTCAATGATATGACCATGTCGGCCCTCATAAGAATCAAACAGAAGAATAATGAGACCACTGAGGAATTCATTGAGAGATTCAGAAGAGAAGCCCTCAAAATGCCTCTTGGAACTCCCGATGCTGTTACGATCGACACTTGCAAGTCGAACCTCTTACCAATTATCAGCATGTGGACAGGGTCTACTCAGTTCCAAGATTGGCCTTCATTCATCGTCAGTGCCAAAGCTGCCGAAGTCAGTGCTGAGACCTTCAAAGGTCTGGGGGTACAAATGGCTCCCAAAGAATCAAATCAGAGTGCTAGCAATAGTACTCGACCCAACAATCGCAAAGGAAAAGAAGCTCTTGAAGTCAATCTCCAAAGCATTAGTCAAGAAGTAAAGACTACCCAAGCTACTTCAGCTCCAACAAATCAATAACAGAGATCTTCTCGGCCGAAAAAGAATATTCTTTCGATGATGACGATGTTCAGGGTATCTTTGAATGCTTGCTCAAAGGTAATAAAATACAATTGCCAGAAATTAAAAAGCCTGATGAAGCCAATAAAATAGATCATCCAAAATACTGTCCATACCATAGAATGCTGGGTCACACAATCCGGTCTTGCTATGTATTAAAAGGAAAAATTCAAGAGATGATTAAATCAGGAGCTGTGACATTAACACCCAAAGACAAAACAGTCACAGCAAATGTAATTTCAATGCAGTTCGGTGACTTCCCTCCCTTAATGGTGGAAAGTGGGATTGTTCCTATCCCCAAAGCAACTCTCGAGGTGGTGAATATCCTACCAGCACAGAATGAAGGACTTGTTCCTGTCACAACTAAGAAGGGAGAAATCATGTGGATCCACCCAGACTTAAAGACAGAGTTTGAGACACCTTCCCCTTCTCCTCGGAAGACTCCTTCATCTAAAAAGAAGCTCGGGAAGACTAAGTCATGCAATGTGACTTCTAGTTTCACACCCGATTTTTATCTAACCTCTACTTTCATCTCGGCAGGAAATTCACTCCCTACGGAGATGAAATCTGTACCTCAATTTGAAGATAGATACAAGCCTGCTTTTCATCTATACAGTTCACAATCTCGTGAATTGATGGCGAAGATAGGTTATAATCCAGCCACTGCTCCTGGTTTGAACTCAGGCAAAGGACTCCGAGCACCTTTAGCCATTACCATGAGACATAATCAATCTCGTGTTGGCCTTGGTTTCTGGAATGAAGCTCTCATCAAACATAAAAGAACCAAGAGCAAAATAAAGAATTACAGCATGGTTTCCATAGACCTTGAACCAGAATCTGAAGTTGAAGTTCATGCTGGAACTCAGTCAGGAAAAATATATCTCAAAGATTATGCTGACACTTCTGGAGAAACCTCTGATGTCCCTCCGGCTACAGCCCCAACACCAGTCTCTACTGAAGAACCTTCAAATGTTCCTGTCGAAACAGTTCCATCTAAACCAACAACAGCTGACAAGGGCAAACAACAAGTCTGCTTCGACAAACCATTGAAGAAATCATCCCCTACAGGACTTGAAAAGCCTTCTAATTTTGATATATTGGCTCAACTAGCCAATACACCAGCTAAATTGTCAATCTTTAAACTCTTACGTCTCTCTAAAGAGACTCGAAAAACTTTGAGTGAAGCACTGTTACAAGCAGAAATTTGCTTAACTCCCCTCAAGAAGTTGGAAACAGAACCTGTCTCTCACTGCCATAATGTATTGGAATTTATTCCAAACATTACCTTTACGCAGGACGATATGCTGCTAGAGGATAATCGACATGATCGTCCTTTATATCATACAGGATATATTGATTCTATGAAGGTTGATCGTTTACTGATTGATCCAGGATCCGCTCTCAGTATTATGCCAAAGGCTATGTTAGATGCATTGAAGATACCTGTGTATAGTCTTTCCAGCACTATCACTACCATCTTGGGATTCAATCAAGGAAAAAGTGAGCCTTTAGGCAAGATTCGCCTTAAATTTCAAATAGGCGATCTTCGTACTAAGGTTACTTTTTACATCATCGACAATCATGGTTGCTCGTACAATGCTCTATTGGGGAGACCTTTCTTGCATAAACATAATATTGTTCCTTCAACTCTTCATCAGTGCTTCAAATATGTTGATGATAATGGAGAGGTTCAAAAAGAAGTGGCAGATCTTTACCCATTCAAAGGAGTCGAAGCTTACTTCAATGACGCTCGCATGTACAAAGATGAATACTCGAAAGTCTTGCAAGCTATGGATAATGAAGATGAGACATCCAAAGTTGACACCTTTATTATTCCTGTAAAAGGGCGTATTACTCCTCCACAGTCTGTTAAAACATCTGAAGAAGGCTCACTGATAATTCCGGTCAGTGGACGTACTACTTCATCATCCGCCTAAGGCTCACTGATAATTCCGGTCAGTGGACGTACTACTTCATCATCCGCCCAAGGCTCACTGATAATTCCTGTCAGTGGATGCACTACTGTACCATCTTCCCAAGCTTCACAAAGCTCACTGATCATTCCTGTCAGTGGACTCATCACTCCCCCTCCATCTTCTCAGGCTAGATCAGATACTCTAGTCATTCCAGTCAGTGGACGCATTACTTATCCACGATCTTCTTCAAGGGAGCTCACCTCTTCTGAGCCTTTTGTTATCGATCTTAATCGAAACAAAAATTCTAACTGTTCTTCTTCTTCCCCCTTTATCATTAATCTGACTAAGTCTGATAAGGCTCAGCCTTCTGTTGTAAATACAGCATCTAGTATTAATGAAGCATCTCCTTTGCAGTATATTGATGTTTGTAGTTATGTACAAAGTTATTTACAATTGCTAGATAGCTTAGAGCCACTAACTATAGGGGTTGTTCAAGCTCTTCATACAGACGTATCATTAGACTCTATACAGAAATCATACTTTGTGGTCCCCAGTCGAAAGAAGGGAGAAAATCCAATATTTTTCTATAAAGGACCTCAGAACCCTCCTAATCTGGAGGAGGATGATATAAATGACGATACTGGAAGATTACAGCTACGTCGCTACAGTCAGCAATCCAAAAATATCATCAAGAATATGGGTTATGATTTCAGAACCAGTCTTAATGGAAAAGGAAGAAGAATGCCTGTTCGAATTCCTCCATTAAAATACGGAAGGACAAAATGTGGTTTAGGTTACATTGCTCCCACCCCTTTTATCAACATAGTTCATGAAGAGTCAAAATTCAATAAAGACGAACAATCTGAAGATGAACGATCTGAGTCTTCTGATTCCCTTTCTTGGGATTCTGATACGAGTGTTGGCGATCTTCATCGCTCTATTCTATCCATCAATATGGTCTCTGTTGATGGCCCACAAGAAAATGGTGGAGATGAGGATGATTTTGAAATATCACCTGAATCAGAACAATGGGCTCAAAGATTAGATAATCAATGGGAATTCAGGTTCGAACAGAGGAAACCTCCTACCGAAGATAAACTGATCCAAATTGATGTTGGTGAAGAAGGTTCCCCTAAACCAATATTCATCAGTGAGAGTCTTTCAGAAACAGATAAGCAAGATATGATCAAGCTTATTCGTGATTACATCGATGTCTTCGCCTGGAGCTACGAGGATATGCCAGGACTAGATCCGAAGATCGTAATGCACAAGCTTAATATTATGCCAAATGCTAAACCGGTCAAACAGCAACAGCGACGATTTCGTCCAGACATTATGGATGCAATTGAAGCTGAAGTCAACAAGCTTATGGCTTCCGAATTTATCAGAAAGGAACAACATCCTGAATGGGTGGCTAACATCGTTCCTGTCCTCAAGAAGACCGGCAAGATCCGAGTCTGTATAGACTTTCGTGATCTCAATGCTGCTTGTCCTAAAGACGAGTTTCCTCTTCCAATTACAGATGTAATGATTGATAACACATGTGGTTTCGAACGAATGTCATTCATGGATGGGTATTCGGGGTATAATCAAATCAAGATATTTCCAGATGATGAGAGACATACTTCTTTCAGAACACCGATCGGTACATATTGTTATACAGTGATGCCGTTTGGTCTCAAAAATGCAGGAGCAACATATCAACGAGCAATGAGCACTATATTCCGTAAACATCTCCGAAAAATAGTCGAATGCTATGTTGATGATATTGCAGTCAAAAGTCGACGAAAGGAGGATCATATCCAAGATTTGAAGACTATATTTGATTTAATGCGTCAGCATCAACTTAAAATGAACCCTACTAAGTCCTTCCTAGGCGTCTCTAGTGGCAAATTTCTCGGCTTCGTCATTACCGCTAAAGGTATACACGTGGATCCCGAGAAGATCAAAGCCATCCAAGAGATGCGTCCTCCACGCACCTTAAAAGAGCTACGAGGATTTCAAGGAAGGATTGCTTATATCAGGAGATTCATTTCCAACTTATCAGGACGCTGTAGACCATTCCACAAACTTCTGAAAAAAGGTGTATCTTTCATCTGGAACGAAGAATATCAAAAAGTATTTGACGACATCAAACAGTACCTCATGAACCCTCCAGTTTTGGTACCTCCCGTCTCGGGAATAATATTTCTCCTATATGTTCGAGCTATGGATCATTCTCTTGGTGCATTACTCGCCCAGAAAAATAAAGATGGTCATGAACAGACCATTTATTATTTCAGTCGCACAATGACAGGCGCTGAACCGTGTTATTCTCCAATCGAGAAAGAATGCCTAGCATTAATATTTGCTGTTCAGAAAATGCGACATTATATTATCGGTCAGACGATTCACGTCATTTCCAGAGTGAATCCACTCAGGATTATGATGAAGAAACCCGGTATTCTCAACTCTAGACTTGCTAATTGGGGAATCTTGTTAGCCCAATACGACATGCATTATATTCCTCAGAAGTCGGTTAAAGGACAGGCTCTTGCTGATTTTCTAGCAGCTCATGCAGTCCCAGAAGATTCTAAATTATATGATGAGATTCCCGATGAAGTTCTGGATTCAAATATAGTTTCTGAAGAAGTTCCTACCTGGCGTCTATTCTTTGATGGAGCATCTAGAATAGGTCCTAACGGCGATATTGTCGCCGGAGTTGGAATTGTTCTTGTATCCCCAGAGGGATTAACTATTCAGAGGGCTTATTCTCTGGATCAATCATGTTCAAATAATGTTGCAGAATACAATGCGTTGCTCATTGGTCTTCAACTCGCTAAACATCTGGATGTTCAATATTTAGAAGTTTATGGAGACTCTAAGCTTATCATCAATCAGATCAGAGGAACGTATGAAGTTCGTCATCAAGATTTGATACCTTATCATCGAACAGCACTCTCTATGGCCTCCTCCTTTGAAGGTTTCTTTATTGAACATGTTCGACGAGCCTATAATGCAGAAGCTGATGCTTTGGCTAATCTTGCTGCTGTATTAGCCATACCAATCAGACGTCAGCAAGTGATAGTGGTTTATAACCGAGAACTATTCTGCGTTAAAAATAATCTGGCTTTGGCTTTTCCCCATAATCCAGACGAAGATTCTCTCAACTTTGATGCTGAATTAAAGTTTGACAAAGTGTCCTTATCTTCTTCCGATTCTACTATGGAATATGTCTTTTCTAACAAAATAGACACCGTAACTGAAGACTGGAGACGTCCATTTCTAGACTTTGTGTTGTATGACATACTTCCTGATAACCCGAGTGAAGCAGCATCTATCCGGCGCCGGTCTCTCAGATTCTATTATAATCATACTACGAAGACACTATATCGTCGAGCCTATGATGGTCTTCTCCTTCGATGCATCGCTGGTGAAGAAGCACAACAGATAATCCGTGAAGCACATGATGGCGTCTGCGGAGCTCACCAGCCAGGTCCAAAACTTCAAGATCGTATCCGACGTATGGGTTATTATTGGCCCACGATGGTAGCTGATACCATTCAATATGCTCAGAAATGTAAAGCCTGTCAAATTCATACAGACTTTATCCATCAACCATCGGAGTTCTTACACCCAACAGCGGCATCATAGCCCTTTGAAGCTTGGGGCATGGACGTCATCGGTCCTATCAATCCACCATCATCAAAAGGACATCGGTTTATTCTAGCAATAACTGATTACTTTTCTAAATGGGCTGAAGCAATCCCGTTATCTGAAGTCAAGACTTCTAATGTTATCAACTTTGTCAAACATCATGTCATCTATCGATTTGGTGTTCCTCGGCGTATTATCCATGATAATGGACCACAGTTCGTCAGCCAGAAATTTACTCGATTCTGTGATGATCATCGGATTAATAATCTGGCTTCTACAGCATATAATCCAGCAGCCAATGGACTAGCAGAAGCTTTTAACAAAACAATCATCAAACTCTTGAAAAAGTTCGTTTCTTCTAATAAACGTAACTGGAGTGAGAAGCTTGGTGAATATTTATGGGCTTATCGCACCACAGTTCGCAATGCGACCGGATGTACACATTTCTCTTTGGTATATGGGTGTGAAGCTGTTCTTCCCCTCAAGATACAAATTCCTTCTTTGAGAGTTGCAATCTCCAATAAATTTACAACAGAGAATAATGATCGACTTCGACTTCAAGAGCTGGAAGCCCTAGATGAAAAGCGATTGTATGCGCAACAAAATATCGAGCTATATCAAGCCCGAATCTCAAAAGCTTTTAATCGTAAAGTCAAAGTCAGAACATATCAGAAGGGAGAATTGGTCCTTACTGTCAGACGTCCGATGACCATGACACATATGAGCAAAGACAAATTTGACGCGAAATGGGAAGGCCCATTCGTAGTAAACAAAGTCTTCTCTAATGGAGCATATCAGCTTGCCTCTATGGACGGGAAAGTCACGATGATGCCTATCAATGGCAAATTCTTAAAGAGATATTATGTATAAATTTCATCAATATATATAATATTTTCATTACTCCCCAGCAAGTGTAAAATCAAAAATTTATTCTTCTCTACAAAAGCTATTTCGATGTCGTTATCCCCAGCGGAAACTGATATTCTACCATGTATCATTTTCCCAGAGAATTTGATATTTTGTCTTATTAGATTCCCAGTAGATTTAATAAAGATCTTGTATAGAAAATCATGTCCATATCACCTCTGAATTTTCTATCTCAGTATGTACCATATTCTATGAAAATGATATCTCGTCCTTTTGATTTCTGAGTCTAAAGATCAGTGAATAAAGGCAAAATAATATAAAGCAGGAAGGATACATCATAAACAAAGTTTCCTTAAACAGAGTTTATTTGAGACAAATTCTTCAAGAAATACATCATCATGGAAGATCACTGGTATCCCTTTCGTACTTGGGACGAGGACCACATACATAATTAGCAAAAAATTGAATACATCCTTTCCCCTTTCATTTCGCAGCAGCATCAATCTTGGGTGCCATTAATGGAGATGGAGTTGAAGACGAAGAAGAAGAAGAAAGATCTTGAGTTGCTGAAAGCTTTTTTCTCTCTCGAAGGCAAAAGCTCTGGTAAAGAAATAAAATAGGTTTTGGGAGACCTATTTATAGAAGAAAGAAAGAAGTTCAAAACGGCGGATATTTTCTAAACAAAATCCCTAAAGAATTGTACTGATATTGAGGAAGATAACAGACTCATACCAGCGTGTCAGGACTCATTCCCACTTTCTGTTCAAAGTAATTTCGAACTTTTGAAACTCATAAAGTTCGAAAACTTTGAAGGGGGTCTTGTAGGATGTGGAAAATTATGACACGCTGTCATTTTCATCCATACGCTTAAAGACAGATGTCAGTTGAAGTCATACGCTCAAGGCTATACGCTCAGTTAAGAGCCATACGTTCAGTTCAGAGTTGTACGCTCATTCAAAAGCCATACGCTCAGTAAATATTTTATTATTTACTGAAGTGACAGCACAGCATATGTGTAAATGATGAATGAATCTGACACTTCATCTTTCGTGCAAAGACAGCTGTCACGAGAAAAGTAACCGTCGTATAGGTTTTCGAAGAGTCGGTTTTGTCTTTTACGAGGACAACTCAGCAGCCTTCATAAATACAAAAGCCATCATTACTGTCAGTTTTGACAGTCTGTCAGCCGTCAAATCCGCAGTCACGATGCTCGAGAAGATTTTGTCAGTTATGGGAAGATATGGTGTACCAAAGAAGATTGATGATAGCCACGTAGCCACTTCTCCAGTGAGCGTATCGACCTCACATGACTCCTTCTTCACCCAGCCAAGTGAGCGTATGGACCTCACATGATTCCTTGCTAACCAAGCGAGCGTATGATCTCCATACGACTCCTTGCCCATAAAGTGAGCGTATAGATTTCCTATGGCACTACGCTGTCCAAGTCAGCGTATAACTCTCCTTCAATGAGGCAGCATATTACAGCAACCATATCCAGGATTACAGTCAACACACGTTCTCACGTGTCCTGTACCAGTTATCTACTTCTCTAGAAGTTATACAACATGGCATCCAGGCCATCAATCTCTCCTGAACATGCTCCACTACTTTCAAACTGCACGCTAATGTGTCTCCATCAGAATTTGCCACGCGTCCCTGCAGTTATGCACACGTCAAGTAACTACCTGAGCGTATGCTTAAGGACAGTTATCCTGAACTCTATAAAAAAGAGTTTCTTCATCTTCATCAGAGACGACAGGTCATTTTTCAGAGAGAACAGAGAGATTGCCCAGTTGCTGTCCAAGTTCTTCGAAGTTCGAGTTTTCTTCATCGCATCGTCGAAGGGATAAAGTAATCGTCTTCTAGATTAGATTCCTACAGTTGTAATTTTCTCAGATACAAAATAAATAAAGTGAATTTATTTATGGAAAACACAACATAGTACCGGTCCTCAAGAAGAATGGGAAGATTCGAATCTGTATCGACTTCCGCAATCTGAACGAGGCGTGTCCCAAAGACGAGTTCTCCCTCCCTATCACAGACATCATGATCGACAACACCTGCGGCTTCGAACGTATGTCATTCATGGATGGCTTCTCGGGGTATAACCAAATCGAGATGTCTCCCGACGACGAAAAGCATACATCATTCCGAACACCAATAGGCACGTTCTGTTACACAGTCATGCCTTTCAGTTTAAAGAACGCTGGCACCACCTATCAAAGAGCCATGAGTATCATCTTCAGGGACCACTTGTGCAAGATTGTAGAGTGCTATGTTGATGACATCGCCGTCAAGAGTCGCTATAAGGGAGACCATCTTCAGGATCTGAGGACGGTATTCGACCTCATGCGAGCGCATAACTTAAAAATGAATCCTACCAAATCCTTCTTGGGTGTATCCAGTAGAAAATTCCTGGGTTTCATTATCACCTCCCAGGGTATCCACGTAGACCCTGAGAAGACAAAGACAATCATGGAGATGAGTCCTCCGAGAAATCTCCGAGAACTTCGAGGCCTTCAAGGGAGATTAGCTTACATCAGGAGGTTCATTTCTAACCTCTCCGGGCGATGTCAACCATTCACCCACCTCATGAGAAAAGGTGTCTCATTCGTATGGGATGAAGAATGCCAACGTGCCTTCGACAGCATCAAAGAATACTTGTCGAACCCTCCAGTCCTGGTGGCCCCGGTTGCTGGAAAACCATTCCTACTCTATGTACGAGCAATAGAGCATTCCCTCGGTGCTCTGCTAGCACAAAACAACGATACAGGCCATGAGCAAGCTATATATTACCTCAGCCAAATGATGATGGGGCCGGAACACCGATATACTACCGTACAGAAGGAATGCCTTGCCCTGGTATTCGCTATTCAGAAGACGCGGCACTATGTCACGGGGCAAACCATACAGGTGATATCACGAGTCAACCCCCTCAGGGTCCTCATGACGAAACCAGGGGCACTCAGCTCTCGCCTCGCTACATGGACAATATTACTGTCCCCCTACCATATGATCTTCGTTCCGCAAAATCCTGTTAAAGGTCAAGCTCTGACAGACTTTTTAGCAGCCCACCCAGGCTCGAAATCAGCCAGAATATATGAAGAAATCCCAGATAAGATTGTCGACTCGCATGCGGCCTCTTACGATGATATATGGCGAATGTTCTTCAACGGTGCTTCAAGGACCGGACCCAAGGGCAACATCGTCGTCGGAGTCGAGGTGGTCCTGGTTTCTCCTTCTGGACTGGTGATCAATCGCGCTTACTCCCTAACAGAACCCTGCTCTAACAATGTGGCCGAGTACAACGCTTTAGTAATTGGCATCCAAGTTGCAAGAGAGTTGGGGGTAGAATATCTTGAAGCATACGGCGATTCACAGTTAATCGTCAATCAGATCCGGGGTTCATATGAAGTCCGCCATGAAGACATAATCTCCAATCACCAAATAGCGATCAACATCATCTCGTCATTTGAAGGGTTCTTCATCGAACACGTCCCCAGACTCCAAAATATCGAGGCCGATGCCCTAGCAGGCCTTGCCGCTTCCCTAGCAGTGCCAAACAATATTCATCATTTGGTGGACATGATAGGCCATGAACTGGTCTGTCCCAAGAACAACGTTCAATTCATGGCGAGTTATTCCGCTCAGACGATCGACGAAGTACCAGACTGGAGACAACCATTCATTGACTTCGTTGTCTACGATATTCTGCCGAAGAATCTGAAGGAAGCCACCTCTATCAGAAGCCGTACACGAAGCTCATGACGGTGTCTGCGGGGCCCATCAGCCTGGCCCAAAATTGTATGATCGTCTTCGCCGAATGGGCTACTACTGGCCCATGATGGTAGCAGATGCGATAGACTATGCAAGAAAGTGCAAAGCCTGCCAAGTCCACGCGGACTTCATCCACCAGCCATCCGAATTTCTACATCCGACAGTGGCATCCTGGCCATTCGAAGCATGGAGAATGGATATCATCGGTCCGATCACTCCACCTTCTTCCCGAGGATATCGTTTCATACTCGCAATCACGGATTACTTCTCCAAATGGGCGGAATCTGTTCCCCTTGCAGAAGTGAAGACTTCAAACGTGGTCAGCTTCCTCAAGCATCACGTCATTTATCGCTTTGGACTGCACCGAAGGATCATCTACGATAATGGTTCGCAGTTCGCAAGCTACGCCTTCTATCGATTCTGTGACAAGCATCGAATTCAGAATATTGCTTTGATGCCATACAATCCGGCAGCGAATGGGTTGGCAGAAGTATTCAACAAAATAATTATCAAACTTCTCAAGAAGTTCGTATCATCCAACAAACGCGACTGGAACGAGAAGCTTGGTGAATGCTTATGGGCGTACCGTACTACAGTCTGAACGGCCACTGGAAACACACCATTCTCCCTGGTGTACGAGAGTGAGGCAGTTCTCCCATTGGAGACTCAAATACCCTCGCTCCGCGTCGCTCTCACTTACCAATTGACGACGGATGATAACTACCGTCGCCGGCTACAAGAGTTGGAGGCCTTAGATGAAAAGCGCCTCTTGGCTCAGCAACGAATCGAGCTATACCAAGCATGCATCTCCGGAGCCTTCAATAAGAAGGTTAAAATTAGAACATTCCAAGTGGACGATCTCGTTCTGGCAGTTCGGAGGCCGATGGTTATGACTCACAAAACCGCCGACAAATTCCAGCCAAAGTGGGAAGGGCCATTTATCATTGAGGCTGTATTCTCCATCGGTGCTTACCGCCTCGCAAAACAAAACGGAGACTTGCTCATGTTGCCCGTCAACGGCAAGTTCCTGAAGAAATATTATGTCTAAATGACATTCTCCAAATTCCAGATTAGTGAGTTTTGTACCCGCCGATACCGCTGAACTCACATTCACAAAATTCCAGATTGCTGAGTTATGTACCCTCCAGTACCGCTGAACTCACATTCTCCAAATCCCAGATTATTGAGTTATGTACCCGCCGGTACCGCTGAACTCACATTCACAAAATTCCAGATTATTGAGTTATGTACCCGCCGGTACCGCTGAACTCATATTCTCCAAACACCAGATTATTGAGTTATGTACCCGTCGGTATCGCTGAACACATATTCTCCAAACACTAGATTATTGAGTTATGTACCCTCCGGTACCGCTGAACTCATATTCTCCAAATTCCAGATTATTGAGTTATGTACCCGTCCGTACCGCTGAACTCACATTCACAAATTCCAGATTGCTGAGTTATGTACCCTCCAGTACCGCTGAACTCACATTCTTCCTCTAAATATCCCAGATTGCTGAGTTATGTACCCGCAGGTACCTCTGAACTTACATTCCGATCACTCTTTTAGGTAGTAAGTCATGTATGACCATACCTCTGAACTTATTCTTCTGAAAGAGCTCCTTCCGCATGATCCACTACCCGCACTTTCAGTACACAAAAAGGGTAACAGATTCACAAAATTCTCAAAACGACCACGTCGATGTTACCTCTGAGTCGTTTTACTTCCGCCAAAAACAAATCACCCCTCTACATAGAACTTCCATGTCCTCATTACCTCTGAGTCGTTCTATGTACCCCATTATGGAGCCCACTCCTGCCATGTCCTCATTACCTCTGAGTGGGAAGGCTCTATCGAAGAAACCTTCATGCTTACCATGTCCTCATTACCTCTGAGTAAGTATGCTGGTTCCCTTTCGACTTATTATCTGTACCAAAAAAAACCCCAGTGTACGCCAAGAATAATAGGTCCACAAATGTCCTCTGTTGACCACAAATATCCTCCGTTGAATCCACTCCTGCCATGTCCTCATTACCTCTGAGTAGGAAGATTCTACGGTAAAAAACCCTCATGCTTGCTACGTCCTCATTACCTCTGAGTAAGTATGTTGGTTATATCTCGTCCTATTATTCGTACCCTAAACCAGGATACGCCAAGGATAATAGGCCCACAAATGTCCTTTGCTGACCACAAATATTGTACTAAATTTCCTAGTACATGTACATCATTTCTCATCATGCCCCGGGAGTCCAGCTGCTCCATGGCATTCTTTCTCCCGATACCCGAAACGTCCATGACCACCTTACTGTGGAATTGTTCTAGGTATCTCCATCAAACTTGTTATCCGTACCTAAAACCAAGGTATGCCAAGGGTAACAGGTCCATAAACAAGTCCCCCAAGCGGGACAAACACCACCATAACACCACAAGCACAACAAGCAGTACAAATAAAGGGTAGAATAAAGCATACTCTTTTATTTGGAAGGCGAAAGTACTACATAAAGAAAGGAAAAGAACGGAAACAAAAAGAAGAAAAAAAGCCGCCTATGGTTCAGCGGTACATAATTCCAGTAGACGGTTCTTCACCAAGGTGGTCCCCCGTTCAAGCCGCTGCTTAGCTCGACGCTCGGCCTCCTGGGACAACCGCTTCGTATCATCCAAATACATGTGTGCCCGCCAGTCATCCTCCAGCTTCTTCAGGGCAAGTTCCAGGCCAGCAGAAGCTCGATTAACTCTGTCAGCCTCCTGGATAATCAGCCCCCTTTCGGTGCAGGCAGCTTCGAGCTCAGACTCCAGGAAAGCTAACTTCCTCTGAAGCTCAAGGATCTGCTCCCGTGTGTCAATGACCCCACGGGAGGCAGTCGCTTTCCGAGCCGTAACATCCTCACTCTCGTGGCTCAACTGATCATATAGCTCAGACAGATCGTGGAGGTCCTTCTGTATGACCGGTTTGGTCTTATCTCAAGCAGCCCTTATCTTCTCTACGGCAGTTATGAGGAAACCGTGCTCTTGATCTATGGTAGCAGACAGATCAGCTTGCCGCAGCACATGAAGCTGGGCTACCAGCTGATCAGCCTCCAGCAATTTTGCCTCCAGAAGCGCAGGTATCCCCGTCCCACCGGGAAGAGTCTTAAGAATATCAACGTGATCCTGGGCGCATTGCCGTGCTAAGGCAAAAGGGGTCCCTCGTTCCACAGCAGCCGCAACCCCCCTCTTCAAATGGCGATAGAAGCTGTCAACCACGTCCTGTGACGCTTCGTCCAGAACTTCCGTAGAGGACGGCGTCAAAGGAAGTGTGGCCGGCAATGTCGAAGGAGGCACGCTAGAACTTGCCACCAGAGAGACAAATTCCGAGCAAAAAGATGCACGGATAGCGGCTAACTCCTTTTCCGCCACCCAAAGAGTCTGGACACTCGGTAGAGCAGAAAGGTCGACTCTCGGAGCCGCCTGAGCAGAAGAGGACGCGAGGACCATTGTCCCTTGCCCTGGCTGTGCTGCCACCTGACTCCCCGAACTCGAGCCAGCGGGAGGCCCCTCAAGACGAGCCGGAAGAGGAGGGGGCACGCTCTCCTCCACCAGATCCCCTCTGGCAAAGCCTACCATAACAATATCCGTCATCGGCACTGAAAGGGCAGGACCTGCATGCCCAGAGCAACTATCAATCGACGTAACCCAAAAGATATGATGATAGAGCGAATGGGCCTCTTCATTAGTCAAAATTCGACTTATCTTACCAAGGAAGGATCGCGGAGGCTGAGGTTCATTCACAACCACCATAGTCCCCTCACCAGTACCCCCCAAACCGAATTTGGCTGGCTCTTCTGCCCTAGCCACCCCGGAGGGAGGTACGACTCGATCAGCATCATCTTGATGAAATTCAGCAGTTTCAGGGACAGGTTCAACGGAGCCCCCGTCATCTCGAGTCACGATCTCAGCAACTTGGGTTTCCTCTTCTTCTGACACCTACGAGAGGGAAGGAAAGTGATCAAGATCAAGACTAGAAGAAAGGAAGAACTAAATAAAAATGGTAGTAACTCCTTTTACCTCCAAAGCGGGGTCGACCTCCTCGCTTCTTTCCCTTATAGCTAGCTTGCGATATCTGGTCGCAGCCTATTTTCGGGAGTGAGGAATACCGCCAACAGGGGAGATTTGCCTGCTACGCTTCCGTACAGGACCAGGAGCAACAGGTGGCTGATCTGCCACCATCTCATCTGACATAACAGGAGGCTGATACGCCCCAACATCTTCCACCGAAAGGGAAGAGTTATCTGTATCATGCTCATCGTCCTCATCATCCGCAGTGGTGGAGTCCGAGTCTGGCATTTTGACTCTATTCTTCTTCTTCTTCCTCGTCTTGGCCCCCTGGGGCTTCTCATCCAGGCCAGTACCAACAATAAAACTGGCACCCGAACTAAAATCGACGGGGAGCTTGTTTGCCATAACATGGTACAGAGCCGCCATATACAAAATCTCTACCGACGCCTCAATATCAGGAACCGAGAAACTGGTACGGGTATATAATGTATCATAGTAGTGCCAGGCCCTGATACCGTCAAGGAGGCTACCTTCAAAACCCAGACAATGTAATGCCCCGCTCCACACGACGCATTACGCTGAAGCGTTGACTCAACGAGTCGCGTTGACCGAATAAAATGTATCGATGCGGATCGATACGAGAGTTAAGTTGTCCCGAGCAACGTATCGAACTGAGTTGATACGAAGAGTTGCCTTGTCCGAAAGAATGCATCGAGTAGAATCGATGCAAAGCGTCGCGTTGTCCCGAAGGATGAGTGCGTTGAATCGGCTTGAAGATTCTAAAAAATTGAATCGACCAAGGCGCAAGTCCGAATCGATGTAAGTGTTGATTTTAGTTGGTTTCGTGTGCAGGTTATACTTTGACGCGAAAACATTAGAGGTCGATCTTTTGCCATATTTAGTAAGGGGTCCGCAAAATCAAATCGTCGCCTTGCGACGGGCTAAGACTTGGGCATGCTATGGCGAATTGGACGTATAACTCAACGAAGCACGAAGTGCTCGAATGGCTAAGTCAGGAGAGTGGCCGTGCAACAAAGTTAGGAAATCTAGCCGCATCGACTCGGCAAAACGACGAAGGCATATCGACCCAAGGTGGAAGGATTGAGTTCTTTTTACTCCTTCATTTGATAAGTTGAATATATAATTGTATGCTAAGTTAACCTATCGACGCCACGGGCGTGGTCCGATCAGAGATAAATCATAGTATGAGTCGAACACTAAGTTAGAACAATTGAAATAAAATGTGCATCATGTGCACGAGTCGCTATGGAACATTGGATATCGCAAAGGCGAGCGCCTCGGTGCGCAAGCCGCAAGAACATAGGATAACTGTAATCGGCAAGTGCCCTAGTGCACGGACCATACCGTGCCTTCGCGCACGAGTTAGAATGGCTAGAACATTGAAAGACAATAAGCGAGCGCGCAAGCCCCGAACATTGAATGCTAAGTCGTAGAACATGGAAATATGGTCGAAACGTGCCTACGTGCACGGGATAATAAAATATGGCTTCGTTGCGAGAGAATACAGTTGTGGCAAGAATGTGGTGGAACTGTCGGCTATGACATGGTGCCTCGAAAGGTGTTCGAGACCATTGGGTCGTTCGGTTGACGAGCATTGAGTTGAGGCACGATGCCATTGAATCATTAAAACGAAGTATGAAATGTAAGAACACAGAAAGTTAACAAAAGAGACGCGAGATGATAAAGTCTGAGTCTCAGACTCAAGACTATGTTTGGTTGTTTGAATTTGATTGCTTGAATGATAAGGGCGTTGCATGGTCGAATGGAATGGACGAGAGATAAAATATGATATCTCCCGTGCACGGGTGTTTCCCCCAAACGGTTAAATGCCGGAGCACCCCGGAACCGCTTTGGCCTAGGAGGGAATCGAATAATCGTTGTAGGTGCACATCCTTAAACAAGATGGGAAAAGCCGCAAATGATGGTATACAGCGGGAACATTTCGGTTGTTGGGATGTGACCCAACCCGTGAAACGCCGGGCAGCCCGACCAAATATTGAGAAAAGAAGAAGAGAAAAGAAAGGAACTCCTTTAGTCCATTCTGGCGCGGATACGCCAACGGCCCTCATATAGTTAAGGAACGATGGGTTGAAAGTGTAGGCGCATATGCGTCCCGTATATAGATCCTACTTAGAGATGCACTTATAACATGACAGGGAAGAATTGAGGCGTATTCACCTTGCGTCAGTGCAAGGGATGCAAGGGCGAGTGCGTCGACTTGGTAAGTCGTGCCACGAATCAAACACGAGATTGCTTGTTTGCTTGTTTATTCAATTCGATAACATGCTGCTATGATAACATGCTTTACGCTTTCGAAGATGCCATGAAATTGACCCTAAGGAGAACATAACAAGATCATAAGCTAAGTTGTATGATTCAACATAAATATTACAATGTCGGTTTGGAAAGATAATCTTTGCTTCAGTACATGCGAGGACGGACGTACCGATCCCCCACCAGCTGCATGCAGGGTACGGGGAATGGATGGCTCACGGCAAAGCGTTGCTTGAACGTGTTGAGGCTTGGAATGCCGAATCGCATTGAAGCGTGCAATCGCATTGACGCTCGGACTATGCAACTGGATTGATGCGGCCGAGATATAGAAGGCATGATGTATGGAATGGTGAAATCCTTTGTGGACAAGAGAGAACCTGAGTGTTGTAGCCAATCTGGCATATATTGTTAGGCAATCGAAAGCCTTTGTAATCTCCGTTTCGGATATCAATAAAGAGAATTGTTTCGTATACTCTATTTTTCCTTTCGTGTTAATATCGAATCAAAAGATAACCATTTGATAACTTGTCATCTTGCCTTGCATGAGCGCAACTCCAGGCTCATGCGGCATCACGCCCCCTGCGAGGACGATGATTCGGGTGATTCCGGGTCGGGGCGTGACAAATTGGTATCAGAGCTCTAGGCTCAAATTCCTCTGGATGCTTGCTTTATTATAATTCAAAAAGTTGCCCACCACCACTTGATATCACTCTTGACTCTACTCGATGCCGCACTGGATGTTCAATACAGTAAGTCTAATACAATCATGAAATTTTGCCGCATGTGTTTTGGAAATTTCATGATGTTTGCTAAGAAAGTCGCGAAGGGTATATTGCATTGAATGCAACGAGCCGTAAAAATATTAGTTACTGCAAGCGCAACAAATTGTGAAATACGATTTGGGGTGTTGTTGTTACAACATAACATGTTGAAAGTGAAATAAAACGATGCACAAAGTGCAACGAGTTAATGGTGAATATGCGTTAAAATGAAAGTGAGAAGGGATAAGCCAATACCGAATGTGTTAAACGGATTGAGCATTGACTTGGAAAGTCGAGAGTAAATTATTGCACGAGGTGTGGTAAATGTCGAAAATAATCATTGCACGATGTGCAACGCATGTTGGAAGTAAAATTATTGCACGTGGTGCAACACATATCGAATTAATCATCGTACGGAGTGCAAAGGAGATTGGAAACAAATCGTTGTACAAAGTGAAAGGAAATATCGGAAATAAATCGTAGCACGATGTGCAATGTGTATCGGAAGTAAAATTGTTGCACAGGGTGCAACGTATATCAAGATAAATTGTTGCACGAGATGCAACGTAAGGAAAGAATTAAAATCATAAATCGATAGAACGAATCGTTCGGTTGCACACCAAACTTATGTTGGCAAACGAAAACATCGACCGAGTTGTGTCGGATGTGAATTAATCGAAGTTACGGTTGTGATCAAGCATGATCACTGCAGAAATCATGAGTCGGAAGAGATCGTTGGTCTATACTAAGTATAATGCGAGGGAAATGGCTTAAATTCCGAGTGGTATATGCCATACCACGTAGTGATGAATGACTCGATTCCGAGTGGTATATGGTATAGCACTTGTGCGATAAATTTCATCGACGTGTTGTGAAAATTGCGGAAGGTTTGTCCGCAATGGACGGGAGAGTACCGAGACTCGATTGAAAAATTTGTACGACGATATGTTGATGCAAGTGATCTTCGAAAATCGGTTGGGACGATAAGGCGAGACTCGTATCGATGAACGATACGTCGGATGGAAGTTATAAGTTGGTTGGACGACCGAGACTAGCAAAACGATTATGCCTTGAGGCAATAATCGGATCGACGGAAAAGAAAAACTCGAGCTTACAAATGAGTCGCACGACTTGCGATCTCGATAGAAATGTTGGGCGAGGAAAATCGAATCGCACGACTTGCGATCTCGATAGAAATGTTCGGCTAGGCGAATTGAATCGCACGACTTACGATCTTGATAGAAATGTTGGTCGAGACGAATCGAATCGTACGACTTGCCATTTCGATAGGAATGTTTGACAATGCAATTTGTAACTGAATCGCACGATGTGCAACTTCGGTAAAGAGTTGGTTGACGTGAGTAATCGTGCTTAAGAAATAGTTGGTTATGTTACGGCGAAACTCATTTGAGTACGACTGAAAAACATACGAAACTTAGAGGGCATGATCGTATAACTCGAGGGTTCGATGTTGGATAATCGGTAACTCAGTTACGCGATCAAAGTATAGCTGGATGCGGCGAATCGGAAAACAAGTTGATGCATATGGAAAAGCTCGTGGCGAACTTGGATGTATGCAATACGAGTTAAGTGGACGTCGAAACGGAGTCAAAGTTGACCCTTACGTTATCGAAATGGATACGGCGTATCGAGATCAATACGTAAGAAAACGTAAGCGATGTGAGAATACAAAATAGAGTGTGCCTCGTGCTATGGAATTTTGTAAGTAACGATACGAGAATGAACGAACTTGGTTGATCATAAATTTTGTGATTGATCAAAGACGAGACTATAAGTTATCGACGATTGCTCGATGCGTATAGCATCTCGTGTGTCAACCCGCAAATAAGATAGACTCGAACTCGATGCGAGTAGATGTTTTGTAAATTGCGGAATCATCGACGGCAGTGCATGACTTGACTCGGAGGATAGTTGCACATCAGTTGCGTCGAGAGAACTGGTTTTGTTCAAAATTGGGTAGTCGTATAGAATCATCGAAACGTTATTGGCTTCGAAATAAGATATAGCATGGTTCGTAGTAAAACTGTCCTTCGATGATAATCCACAGTTATCGAGCGTAGCTTTGGGACAGCTGACCCTAGAAGACTTGACCGCCAAATCAAATTGAATGCTGCAGACCGTAAGATGACCCTTGCGATATCGCATTTGAGATTGCACCGATAACAAATATAACACGGTACATGTTGACGATAAGTCTAGGCGATCGAGAATTGTTGGAACAACTTTCGATTGTGAATGATACAGTTAGATTTTTTGAGTATTCGTCGGATGAATGCTTGAATGGTTATGTTGGTCGACGATCGAACTAAGAATTTTTCCAACGAACTTGGTGATTCGGATAGGCGATTGCGAGAGTCGTGCTATGCACGAGAGAGAGCGATAAGGAAATAACTTACGAGTCATGTTGTTAGATTCAGATTCACCTTGCAATTGAGCTTGCGTGAATCAAACTTATATTCGATGTTGCGAGACGGATAAGTTGGGAATTTGGCTAGTGAATTTCCTACTCGATAGGAATCAAATGTAAGGCGTATCGTAAAGACCTTCGTGTCAAGGCGATCGTTGCCTTGAGCACCATCGCCTTGATGTAAACTTTTGTGTCGGATAGATTGTGGCCTTTGTGCAATGTAAATTTAAAGTTGCGTCGGGAGAAGTTAAGCACGGTGCTAGGTAAGTCGCCTAGCGGGCATAGTCCCGAACGTTGATAAAGAAATCGTATCAAGATAAGTTGCATAGCCAGACTTCGAAAATAGTTGGTTGGCGACTTCGAACGCAAGGCGTTACGAAGGATCGTTGCGATCGGATGCGCGACGGCTTGACGCGACGCATAGAGTTAGTAGTCCATATGAAACATACGAAATGAGAAAGGCGATTTTGAATCGCGTCGCGTGCAGTGACTTTATTGAATGATTCACGTATGTATCGAATATACGTATGCGATAAAAGTTCGAGAACAGTTACTAAGGATAAGTCTGATCGAGAGTACGAGATGGCAAGCATAGGATTGAAATTTACCTGTCAGTTTTGTTCCAATTTGCTCCGACTGGGCTTGGTCGAAATACATATATCTTCGGGATGCCTTGAATATAGGTACGGATCCAAATCGAGTTGTATACAAATTCAAATCGAGCTGCAGGAATGACTCTAAAATGTTAGTGAAAGCTTGCGAGATAGTGTGAAACTGAACAACATTGATGGGACGAGATCGTAAAACGATCTATAAAATACTTAGTCGGAGTGTTGGTTTTGGTTCAAAGACGAACCTTATTTTGAGTGGTATATTCTGTAATGTCCCACTCCGTACGGCGCATTACGCTGAAGCGTTGACTCAACGAGTCGCGTTGACCGAACGAAATGTATCGATGCGGATCGATACGAGAGTTAAGTTGTCCCGAGCAACGCATCGAACTGAGTCGATACGAAGAGTTGTCTTGTCCGAAAGAATGCATCGAGTTGAATCGATGCAAAGCGCCGCGTTGTCCCGAAAGATAAGTACGTTGAATCGGCTCGAAGATTCTAAGAAATTGAATCGACCAAGGCGCAAGTCCGAATCGATGCAAGTGTTGATTTTAGTTGGTTTCGTGTGCAGGTTATACTTTGACGTAAAAATATTAGAGGTCGATCTTTTGCCATATTTAGTAAGGGGTCCGCGAAATCAAATCGTCGCCTTGCGACAGGCTAAGACTTGGGCATGCTAAAGCGAATTGGACATATAACTCAACGAAGCACGAAGTGCTCGAATGGCTAAGTCAGGAGAGTGGCCGTGCAACAAAGTTAGGAAATCTAGCCGCATCGTCTCGGCAAAACGATGAAGGCATATCGACTCAAGGTGGGAGGATTGACTTCTTTTTACTCCTTCATTCGATAAGTCGAATATATCATTGTATGCTAAGTTAACCTATCGACGCCACGGGCGTGGTCCGATCAGAGATAAAATATAGTGTGAGTTGAACACTAAGTTAGAATAATTGAAATGAAACGTGCATCATGTGCACGAGTCGCTATAGAACATTGGATATCGCAAAGGCGAGCGCCTCGGTGCGCAAGCCGCAAGAACATGGGATAACTGTAATCGGCGAGTGCCCTAGTGCACGAACCATATCGTGCCTTCGCGCACGAGTTAGAATGGCTAGAACATTGAAAGACAATAGGCGAGCACCCTAGCGCGCAAGCCCCGAACTTTGAATGCTAAGTTGTAGAACATGGAAATATGGTAAACGTGCCTACGTGCACGGGATAATAAAAGATGGCTTCGTTGCGAGAGAATACAGTTGTGGCATGAATGTGGCGGAACTGTCGGCTATGACATGGTGCCTCGAAAGGTGTTCGAGACCTTTGGGTCGTTCGGTTAACGAGCATTGAGTTGAGGCACGATGCCATTGAATCATTGAAACGAAGTATGAAATATAAGAACACAGAAAGTTAACGAAAGAGACGCGAGATGATAAAGTCTGAGTCTCGGACTCAAGACTATGTTTGGTTGTTTGAATTTGATTGCTTGAATGATAAGGGCGTTGCATGGTCGAATGGAATGGACGAGAGATAAAATATGATATCTCCCGTGCACGGGTGTTTCCCCCAAATGGTTAAATGCCGGAGCGCCCCAGAACCGCTTTGGCCTATGAGGGAATCGAATAATCGTTGCAGGCGCACATCCTTAAACAAGACGGGAAAAGCCGCAAATGATGGTATGCAGCGGGAACGTTTTGGTTGTTGGGATGTGACCCAACCCGTGAAACGTCGGGCAGTCTAACCAAATATTGAGAAAAGAATGAGAGAAAAGAAAGGAACTCCTTTAGTCCATTCCGGCACGGATACGCCAACGGCCCTCATATAGTTAAGGAACGATGGGTTGAATGTGTAGACGCATATGCGTCCCGCATATAGATCCTACTTAGAGATGCACTTATAACATGACAGAAAAGGATTGAGGCGTATTCACCTTGCGTCAGTACAAGGGACGCAAGGGCGAGAGCGTCGACTTGGTAAGTCGTGCCACGAATCAAACACGAGATTGCTTGTTTGCTTGTCTATTCAATTCGATAACATGCTGCTATGATAACATGCTTTACGTTTTCGAAGATGCCATGAAATTGACCCTAAGGAGAACATAGCAAAATCATAAGCTAAGTTGCATGATTCAACATAAATATTATAATGTCGGTTTGGAAAGATGATCTTTGCTTCAGTACATGCGAGGACGAACGTACTGATCCCCCACCAGCTTCATGCAGGGTACAGGGAATGGATGGCTCACGGCGAAGCGTTGCTTGAACGTGTTGAGGCTTGGAATGCCGAAGCGCATTGAAGCGTGCGACCGCATTGATGCTCGGACTATGCAACTGGATTGATGCGGCCGAGATATAGAAGGCATGATGTATGGAACGGTAAAATTCTTTGTAGGCAAGAGAGAACCTGAGTGTTGTAGCCAATCTGGCATATATTGTTAGGCTATCAAAAGCCTTTGTAATCTCCGTTTCGGATATCAATAAAGAGAATTGTTTCGTATACTCTGTTTTTCCTTTCGTGTTAATATCGAATCAAAAGATAACCATTTGATAACTTATCATCTTGCCTTGCACGAGCGCAACTCCAGGCTCATGCGACATCACGCCCCCTGAGAGGATGATGATTCGGGTAATTCCGGGTCGGGGCGTGACATATTGGTATCAGAGCTCTAGGCTCAAATTCCTCTGGACGCTTGCTTCATTACAATTCGAAAAGTTGCCCACCACCACTTGATATCACTCTTGACTCTACTCGATGCCGCACTGGATGTTCCATACTGTAAGTCTAATACAATCATGAAATTTTGCCGCATGTGTTTTGGAAATTTCATGATGTTTGCTAAGAAAGTCGCGAAGGGTATATTGCATTGAATGCAACGAGCCGTAAAAATGTTAGTGGCTGTAAGCACAACAAATTATGAAATACGATTTGGGGTGTTGTTGTTACAACATAACATATTGAAAGTGAAATAAAACGATGCACGAAGTACAATGAGTTAATGGTGAATATGCATTAAAATGAAAGTGAGAAGTGATAAGTCAATACCGAATGTGTTAAACGGATTGAGCATTGACTTGGAAAGTCGAGAGTAAATTATTGCACGAGGTACGGTAAATGTCGAAAATAATTGTTGCACGATGTGCAACGCGTGTTGGAAGTAAAATTATTGCACGTAGTGCAACGCATATCGAATTAATCGTTGCACGGAGTGCAAAGGAGATTGGAAACAAATCGTTGTACAAAGTGAAAGGAATATCGGAAATAAATCGTAGCACGATGTGTAACGCGTATCGGAAGTAAAATTTTTGCACGGGGTGCAACGTATATCAAGATAAATTGTTGTACGAGATGCAACGTAAGGAAAGAATTGAAATCATAAATCGATAGAACTAATCGTTCGGTTGCACACCAAACTTATGTTGCCAAACGAGAACATCGACCGAGTTGTGTCGGATGTGAATTAATCGAAGTTACGGTTGTGATCAAGCACGATCACTGCGGAAATCGTGATTCAGAAGAGATCGTTGGTCTATAATAAGTATAATACGAGGGAAATGGCTTGAATTCCGAGTGGTATATGCCATACCACGTAGGCAATGAATGACTCGATTCCGAGTGGTATATGGTATAGCACTTGTGCGATAAATTTCATCGACGCATTGTGAAAATTGCGGAAGGTTTGTCCGCAATGAACGGGAGAGTACCGAGACTCGATTGAAAAATTTGTACGACGATATGTTGATGCAAGTGATCTTCGAAAATTGGTTGGGACGATAAGGCGAGACTCGTATCGATGAACGATACGTCGGACGGAAGTTATAAGTTGGTCGGACGACCGAGACTAGCGAAACGATTATGCCTTAAGACAATAATTGGATCGACGGGAAGGGAAAACTCGAGCTTACAAATGAGTCGCACGACTTGCGATCTCGATAGAAATGTTGGACGAGGCAAATCAAATCGCACGACTTGTAATCTCGATAGAAATGTTCGGCTAGGCGAATCGAATCGCACGACTTGCGATCTCGATAGAAATATTGGGCGAGACGAATCGAATCGCACGACTTGCAATTTCGATAGGAATGTTTGACAATGCAATTTGTCATTGAATTGCACGATGTGCGACTTCGGTGAAGAGTTGGTTGACGTGAGTAATCGTGCCTAAGAAATAGTTGGTTCGTTACGATGAAACTCATTTGAGTACGACTGAAAAACATGCGAAACTTAGAGGACGTGATCGTATAACTCGAGGGTTCGATGTTGGATAATCGGTGACTCAGTTACGCGATCAAAGAATAGCGGGATGCGGCAAATCGGAAAACAAGTTGATACATATGGAAAAGCTCGTGGCAAACTTGGATGTATGCAATGCGAGTTAAGTGGACATCGAAACGGATTCAAAGTTGACCCTTACGTTATCGAAATGGATACGGCGTATCGAGATCGATACGTAAGGAAACGTAAGCGATGTGAGAATACAAAATAGAGTGTGCCTCGTGCTATAAAATTTTGTAAGTAACGATACGAGAATGAACGAACTTGGTTGATCGTAAATTTTGTGATTGATCAAAGACGTGACTATAAGTCATCGACGATTGCTCGATGCGTATAGCATCTCATGTGTCGACCCGCAAATAAGATAGACTCGAACTCAATGCAAGTAGATGTTTCGTAAATTACAAAATCATCGACGGCAGTGCATGACTTGACTCGGAGGATAGTTGCGCATCAGTTGCGTCGAGAGAACTGGTTTTGTTCGAAATTGGGTAGTCGCATAGAATCGTCGAAACGTGATTGGCTCCGAAATAAAATATAGCATGGTTCATAGTAAAACTGTCCTTCGGTGATAATCCATAGTTATCGAGCGTAGCTTCGGGGCAGCTGACCCTAGAAGACTTGACCGCCAAATCAAATTGAATGCTGCAGACCGTAAGATGACCCATGCGATATCGCATATGAGATTGCACCGATAACAAATATAACACGGTGCATGTTGACGATAAGTCTAGGCGATCGAGAATTGTTGGAACAACTTTCGATTGTGAATGATACAGTTAGATTTTTTGAGTATTCGTCGGATGAATGCTTGAATGGTTATGTTGTTCGACGATCGAACTAAGAATTTTACCAACGAACTTGGTAATTCGGATAGGCGATTGCGAGAGTCATGCTATGCACGAGAGAGAGCGATAAGAAAATAACTTATGAGTCATGTTGTTAGATTCAGATTCACCTTGCAATTGAGCTTGCGTGAATCGAACTTATATTCGATGTTGCAAGACGGATAAGTTGGGAATTTGGCTAGTGAATTTCCTACTCGATAGGAATCAAACGTAAGGCGTATCGTAAAGACCTTCGTGTCAAGGCGATCGTTGCCTTGAGCACCATCGCCTTGATGTAAACTTTTGTGTCGGATAGATTTACCTTGGGTCCCGGCACATTCAAGAAAGTACCCGGGGCCAATCCCATTACATAGCGGCTGGCATGCACCTTGCCCGCACATACTGACTTCATGCTGTTGTTGTAATGGATGTCGCCCACAAACATCCCATTCCGGGTAGGGGTCAAAGACTCTTCCATCTTCCTGTCCAGCAGGAGCATATTAAACCAAGATAGTGGGAAGTGACGCTCCATTTGAGGGATGCGGATCGCCATCCCGTTAGAAATAAAGCTCCAATTCTTCGACACGTCCAGAACTTGACTGTTTTTCACAGTCAAAGCATCTCCGAAGAAGAATACAGGCTTCAGGTATTCCCCTTCCAATTTCCTCGAATTCATCATGGCACATAGGAAGTAGAAGGGTTGGTTCTTGAGGGCATTCAACCTCGTCAAAGGCTCGTCATTAGGAAACTGGTTCGCCACATACCGAACTATCTGGTCGTACCTATAGCCCATAGCAGCTTGGGCACGACCCACCAGAGGTTCCCTCGCAGCATTAACTGGAAAATTCACTGAAGAGAGGACAAAAGAAATAAGTTAAACAAGGAGAACTGATTGGTGTTTTTGAGCTTATGCGGCTCCAATTTAATGGAGTCTCATGCGGCCCAACTCATAAAACACTTGTGTGGCTCCGTCCAGCGAAGGTTCATGCGGCAGTGTTCTCATATGGCTTTGTCTAAACGAAGTCTCATGCAACAGAGTTCGGATGAGTTTATGCGGCTCATGTGAAAAACAAATTCGTGCGAGCCTATGCGGCCCAGCGCAGCTTATGCGGCCCCGTTGGCGAAGTGCTTATACGGCCACAGTAACAATTCTCATACGGCTCGGACATGGAGCATACCCATACGGCTCGGACATGAGACATACATGCGACACACATGAAGATGAAGGCTCGCGTATAGAGCATGCGATATAGCTACAACAGTTAGGGTTTCAAGCTCACACAGCGTCCTTACCAGCAATAGTGGGGTGGACGTCGGGGTGAACTGCGGGTACGACTGTTGACGAAGGGGCTGCCACATTATCATTCGTCGCCGCAGCCAAAGTAGAAGCAGCTTTTTTGCCCTTCGTCGCCGCAGCCGACGAAGACGTCGCCTTCTTACCCTTCGCCGTAACAGTCTTCTTGGGAGCCATTGGTAATCGAAGAAGAGGATGACAGTTAGGGTAGGAAAGGCTTGAGTTGAAAGAGAGAGTAAAGAGATTTCTTCTCTTAATTACCCTTATTTATAGGAGGACAAAAGGGGGCGGAAGCACGTAGACCGATGGAGCGCTTCGAGTCGTGTGCTGCAGGCAAAACCGACTCCTAAGATTTTGCCCCCTCTCATGAAGGAGATTCATCCAAAGAAATAAGCCAATTCTTGGGACTCTCCCCCAAAAGACGGTTCAAATCAAAGGCAATCAATACAAAGATTTGCACACATGGCATGAAGACGTGGCAAGGAGCCTATGCGGCCAAGCAGCCCATGCGACTGGAAAGCCCATGCGGCTCAGATGGCCATGCGGCTGAGGAGGCCATACGGCTGAGACATTCATGCGGCTAGAACATCCTATGCGGCCCGAAGAATTTTTACATGGCCATGCTTCTTATTCAAAGTATTTTAATTTTGCAAATTAAAAACTTTGAAGGGGGTCTTGTAGAAGCATGGAAAAGAATAAAAAAAGACCTATGCGGCTCCGACAGAAGGATTCCCATGCGGCTCAGTACCCCCATACGGCTCAGAAATCCATGCGGCTCAAGAGTCCATGCGGCTCAAGGATCCATGCAGCTCAGAAAGAAGCCACGTGGCCTTCAACTATTCTTCTCTACATTCGACTGCATTTAATGCCCTGACGGCTGCTCCGACAAATAACAGCCATGACAGCTCTGACATAGGGACACAATAATGACTCTGACATGATGGCGTGATCCTAGAAAAGAGGAGAAAATCTCCTTACAGCTGGCAAAATACACCAAGTCCCGAGGCCACTCCATGCGGCTGCCCATCTGCATGTGGCTGACTATCTCCATGCGGCTGCCCCTCTGTATGCGGCTGCCTATCCCCATACGGCTGCCCATCTGCATGCGGCTGCCTATCCCCATGCGGCTGCCCCTCTGTATGCGGCTGCCTATCCCCATACGGCTGCCCATCCCCATGCGGCTGCCCATCCACGTGTGGCTGCCCATCCTCATGCGACTGCCCATCCTCATGCGGCTGCATGTTTCATGCGGCTGAGAGGACCCCCCCATATGCGGCTCGGCCAGGACAGTCCAGTTGAGACACGTGGCACTCTTTGCTACAATTGAGACACGTGGCACTCTTCGCTGTAATTGAGACATGTGGCAGTCTTATCTTCCCTGGAATTATGGGTGCTAGCAAATCCTAACAAAATCAGATTTGTTGCGATCGTCATAATGGCCCAGATCAAATCAAATCAAGCAAATTGGACACGTGGCAGGCTATCACAAATTACAAATATTTATGGCAATCAACATTTATTGCCCACAGAGATTTGATGCAATCAAATTAATTGCTCAAATTCATTATATTCAAAGATGAATGGCTCAGATTAAGTGATCCTTAACCGCCGACTTCTGAAGGAGGTAATCATTTGCAAACCCTAATGATGACCCCACCCCTATAAAAAGCAAGGTGCCATTCTCTTGCGAAAGAGGAAATTCTCTTATAAAAAAAGCAGCAGAGAAAAAAAGAGAAGAGCAGAGAGAGAGCAAAAAAAAGGAGAGAGCACTACAGAGACATCCAGAGATCCAGCAACCGAAGGCGCAGACGAGTTTCCCACACATCCAAGAGCATTTCTTCACCAGAGCCAAGGCTACATCCGATCGTCCAAGGAGTAAGGCAGAGCTGCCGTCACTTTCCCGAGCCTCTACCGTCACCCCTCAGAAAAAAAACTAAACAATTGTACTTATATTGCTGTACCTAGGTTTTCGTCCCTAGGCTTTCTTTGTACGAGTGAGTTTGTATTGTGAAGTAAAAGTCCAGTCCTCCGATATAATTGTTCTGTTCTTTTATAATCAATGGCAAACAGAGTGCTCCTCGAATACTCTTCTATATCCTTCCAAATTTTGGGAGCATGCTGTCAGATGTTGCCCCCATGTGTCCACAAAAAATGGTGTCAAAACGTGTCGTGTCGAGTGATATATCACTCTCGGGTAGCAGGATAGTGCACGAGGTCTCGTGCACATATCCCCGTGTCCAAATACTGTGTCCAAACTATCCTAAAATCAACTCAGTCACCTGGATTAGTGATCTACACTATATTATCTATAAAATCATGTAATTAGTTTTAAAAATTATGAATATTTATTTCTAAGAGGCATTTCATCGAACACAATGAATAGTTCTCCGATACTCGTCCGATACGCATACCAAACGGATCTGATTTCTTACCAAACTTGGCCTAAGGCTAGGGGGATCCTAAATGAATGCATACATGGATAGAAAATAGAATTTAAATAGGTTTAGAGGACATTACCTATTGAGAATTGGAATCTCAATGAAAGCTCCTAGATCTAGGTCTCCACCAAGCTCCAATGGTCAAATTGCTCACAATTCTTGTTAGCTAGCCAATAGAGACCTCCTCTAAACTAGGGGAGGGTATTTCAATTGATTAGGCTCAACTGGAGTTGATTTGGATAAAGGGGAGTGAATTTAGGGAAGAACACTATTAGGGTTAGGGTTTGTGATAAAAAAAAGACAAAGGGGGGAGCTAATGTTCACTTATATAGGGGGGATACCTATGTTAGCTGCCATGGAGTGATTCTAGGGTGAGGGTTTGGTCCCAAGTAGATTAAAAGCCTTTCTCAAGTGTAAAATCATGCCTCTTTAGTAAAATCCCAATTAGAATTCGGGTTTCCACAAAAATATCTAACTTAGACTAATACCTAGATATTCTTAACCTTGTCTTCTAGGTAAATCCTACTGACTAAATATCTAGGCTCATGATTAGTATCTAGATTAGGGCAATTCTAGGGTTATGCCTAATATATCACTTAGCACATTGTTAATTAAATAAAATTCACAAATAATAATAAATCACAAATAACCAAAATATCCTTAGCCTAAAAATGGTAGTTAGCTAATCTAATCACATTAGTTAGGTCCCCATGGTCATGGTTAGTCTCTAGGCTAAGTAGTTCTATGGTTTCACTAGCAAGGGACAAAATCACAACACATCAATTTAAATAATATTAAAAATAATCACCAATTAATCATTATCATGATTTAAATCTATTATTCTATAACTAACATGATCAATTTTACAAAAGTTCAAATCTACCCTCATTTTAGAAAAGTGGTGGTGATACCATATTGACACATTAGTTACATAATTTCTATGCTAACACGTGCACACATATGATCGATACACACGCACGCAAACACCTCACTGTACTGCACTGCTATTATTTTCTGATACTTGATAATGGTTGACAAAAATTGGATACCTTTCTGACACTGTGACACACTTCATAAGACTGTACACATGCCACCTTCACTAATGGACACTTTATGACATAATGCTTGGACACATTTATCTACACACACACACATAGTTACAAGATCACCCTCTGATACTGTTCTGATACCAGGACCCCCCTTTTGATAATTGTGTTGGGGTTTTGATGAATCTGGGTTTGCGATATGAATAATATTTGAATGTTGATGTGTACATATATATAATATTTGATGTATATACATATATTGGTTGTGTTGAGCTCAGTTTTCTGAGTTTGAGTAGAAGGTATATGCATGTGGCTTTGGGTTCAGTTTCCTGAGATTGATAAGTACATTTGAATATTTGTGTTGGGTAGATATATATCTGATACTTTAGGGACTACAACTCAGTTTCTGAGTTGGGGTTCTTGGTTGCTAGAGTATATTAGATATAGGTGTGAGGGCTTACCTATATGTATATTAGTATCATATTAGGTTAGTCCAGTTTCAGAGTTATATATAGATATGGTTATGTATATAGAGTGGTGTGATATTAGTTTGGGGGTTCATGGGTTATGTTGAGATCTGATATGTGTGAGTGTGTATACATATCTGTTGTATACAGCTGGGATATATAGGTAGTGTTTAATCTTTGTGAGAGTAGTGTGTGGGATATATGTATATACTATATAGATATGTCTTAGGTTTAAGGTCTGTCTTATAAGTTATGTTGAGAGGGCTTACCTTCATATAAGTTATATAGATATCATGAGATATATATGTATAAGGTTATACAGTGTGGGGATATATATATATATATATATGATTATGTATTGAGAGGATATATGTATATGTATAGACATATGTTATAGGTTAGCTTGCCTTTACATATATACTATATGTATATATGTTAAAGTGATTTGGTAACTTAGTATTCAGTAACCTATGGGCTTATGTTAGACTATAGATTAACCTATAAATTGACCAATATTGACCGAATTACATTGATTGACTAGAGTTTGACCAAACCCTGGACAGTTGACCAAGTTAGCTTAGATGTTGACCTAGTTTGACCAGAGTTGACCAAGAGTTGACTTTGATCTAGAATGACCTAGAATCATGTAGATTGTATTGTAAACTTTAATTACCATATATGGAATACATTATAACCAGTCTTGCTCTAAATAGGACTCAGTTACTCCAGTTCGGACATCTGTTCTTATCAGTCGCTCAGGATATCAGGCGAGTACATACTCTGATCGTTTCATTCTCGATAGGACTTATATTCTTGTTCTAGACTACTTTACTTGATGCTGTCACGTTGTTATCACGGATTGGTGCTATATGGATCTTTTCATGAGATGTTATACCCTCATTGGGTGCATCGAATACTTCATATTATGTGCTTTTCACGTACAACATGTATTCCTCGTACTCATGTTATTCATGTACACTCATGTGCTCTCATGTACTCTCATGTTCACATGTGCTTTATGTATAAACAAACCTCATGTACGTAACGTAACTTGACTAGATCCTTGTTTATTGATTGTGGTAGGGGTGAGTAGAAGTGGTTATGTGATTAATTCCCAAGTAGTTTTGTCATGTACAACTCTGTAAACTTAGGCATGTGCAACCCAAACTGATTACATAAACATCTTGTGCTCTAAATCACTTATATTCACTTACAGTTCTTATTTTCTATACAACCTTTATGTACTCAGATTTATCTGCTTTTACTATTCATGTACATATTTTTATAGTATTTTATGTATTTTATTCTATGCTTGTTCTACATTTCCTGCCATATTATAAACTGTATGAGAGTTATGTATTCGCTCTTGTCCTGAATGGACCTATTAAAAATATTACAGAGAACGAAGAGGATTTCTGCCCCACCTACTATAGAGCTGGTATAGATGACACTTACGACCTAGACCCTCAGGAGGATCCAGTTTGTGCAGAGGAGACTACCATATTGCCTAGGCTAGACTGCTAGGGCTTTATCTTACTTTTTGTGTTATCTTTTGAGATGTATTATTCAGATGATTGTTGTAGTGTTATTTAACACTTAGAATTATTTCCTTCTAGTTGTATCTCTGTTTTGAGGATTTCATATCTATTTTATCGTGCTATTATCCATCTTAGATTTGTGATTGAGTTATACCTTCTGTGTTGTCCTCCAATTGGAGTATATATTTTATACAAGTACATTTAAACTGTGTTAGATGTTTGTGACCTAGGAGAGTGTTCTACCGCCGATATTGTGGCGTAGGCTGGACGTACCCACTGTCTCATGCCCTTACACTGGGTGCGGGTCGTGATATAGTGCTTCTTGTTGTCGTAACATCACATATAATATAAATAGCATGCTCATATATTATCTTATGCATGTAGTAAGTAATATCTTTTTTTCTATATGGGGCCGAGCATGACCGTGGTAAAAAATGATATAAATGTTATGTTTTTACTGCTTCAAGTATGCCATCGATATGAACAAAAATTCATCAAGTTCTAAAGAATGACAACTTTGAATGCATGTTTTCCTTAATAAGAAGTGTCGTTTAGATGAGTGGGTTCGTCATTCTCAAGTGCATTCCTAAGTGTATAATTCCTAACTCTATAGGGGTCGAGGACATTGAGGGTACACAATACTAGGCCCAAGCTGAAGTTTGGAGAGGCATTTTGAAGCTCTTCCAATTTTGAAGTATTTTGAAGCTAATTCATCTCGAAGGCTTTTAATGCTTAAAAGGGTGTAAATGTGTGGAACGACAAGTATTAGTTCATGGCAAGCTTGTCAAATGTATATTGTTTCATTCAAATGTAGCCACAACGGTATATCCAATGTAAATATGACCTTATACTTTGTTGTAAGCTATTAATGAAAAGCATATATTCTTTCTATTCTGTGTGTTTAATTCTCTACAAATTATGAATTTTCAACTTATATTTAAAATGAACTATCAATTGCACATTTTTGCTTTATACAAGTGCAATCTAGAGTTTTATGGTATCATGTCCCAGCAATAATGATCGATTTGGCAAAAAATTGATGCGAGGGCGAATGATTCGTCTAATCGGGACGTGAAAATTGGTATTAAAGCACGGTTCAATTTCTCGAATTTTCAAAAATGTTGCTTTTGGAAGTTTGATGCGATTACTCGATTGAATGCTTTTGAATTTTGCTGAATGAAATAATAGTTTCATACAGGTAAGCTCGTAGATACTTTGATAATGCTAACGGGTTTACTCTATTTGAAAGATGACTAAACAAACTAATCATGTTGTGGCAAACAATACTGTGATTAGTTCAAGTAGTACGGAGGGAGGTGCCCCAACCAAAACTACGATGGAGATACTAATACGCCTGATAGCGGTGCAACAATGACATGCGGAAGTACAACAACAACAACTTCAAGCACAAATCCAAGCCTAAGTTGGTGTACAGCAGAAGCAAATGGATGCCTTGACACAGATCGTGAGCACTATGGTGGCAAACACCGATGTAATGATCATGGCATCTAATGAAGAGGAAGAAGTCCAACCCCCAACGATGACGTCTTCTTACTTGTTCAAGGTGACAGAGTTCCAAAAAAATAAACCCACCTAAATTCAACGACTGAGCGGATCCCGACGTGATCTTGGGAAGACTAGTAGAGATCGAGGGCTTGTTTGATCTTCTCAGCATCAAAGGGACGAAGAGAGTAGCCTGTGTGGCATTGCACAATTGAGGGCCAACGACTAGTAGGGAGCAAAGAAATAAGAGATCTAAGAAGCAAATCTCAACACTAAAATTTCTTGGAAAATGTTCAATAAGGCTTTTCTTGAGCAGTATGTTATTCGAGCAACCTATCAGCAAAAAGAAGACGAGTTCATGATGTTGAATTAAGGTAACATGTCAGTTGATGATTATGACTCGAGCTTCTCGAGACTTGCAAAGTTTGTCGGCACCTTCCTGCCAAACAAGGAAACGTAGTGTATACGATTCTAGTAAGGCATGAATGACGAACTTCGTAGGGACGTCATAAATTAGAGGTGCCAAACCTACCGAGGATCTTATGATACCGCACTAGATAGTGAGCACATCTTTAGCCGTATGTCACAGCGGACAGCGCCAGTCGTCCACAATAATTTTATCAAACGTCCTATATATGGGAGGATTAATGCAAAAGCGTCCAAAAAAATTCGAGAACCGAGGTTCCTATCCCATATTACATTGTACTAAATGCAATAAGAATGGGCACAGGGGAGCCAACTGTCGTACGATAGAATGCTTCAAGTGTAGTCAGTTAAGCGATAAGGCTAATGAGTATTTGTCACGAACTGCCCCCGCTTCTCGGGATACAAGTGCGTGTCCAAGCCAGCCTACGATGCAGTATCGACGGTAGAACGCTATCAAGGCCATGATGCTTAAAATCACATAAAATAATAACTTTCTACTCATTCACAATAACTAAATTAACTTATAATATTCATAAGTTCTACATTTGAAGAAAAATATAAACTCTTACAAATATTAAAAACTGCCAACACATCTAACTAGTCTTCTGTGGTTGATCTCAGCGTATACCCATGTCTCCCCAATGGTCCAAGCACAATGTAGCAGGCGATTATTTAAAAAATGTTAGTTTGTAGTCAGGAATGGAACGAGTACAATTTATTGATTGCAGTTCCAATATATGATAACAACTATAAAAATAGAGGTTAGCCATAAAATATATGATGAGAGAATCTACTATTACATGGTAATACAATGAACTAGAGACAAAAAAATATATGGAACATATAAAGGGTGGAACGAGGAACATAGCTATCTAAGTGTGTTGAAGTACTCCTTTTGATGTGTGATCGGCTGGGCCACTACACCGTACGATTTACAATGTCTAAATAGCAATATAAATAAAGCACTGTCTATGATATCTAAATTTTAATAAAATAAAGCACTATCTACGATATCTACGTTGTATAAAATAAAAAACGGTCTATGGTCAGATCACACATTTACTTGGTACTTCCCCGGCCCTTTCCAACACGACATGTAAACAATATGACAAGATTTGAAAGGAAAACAAAATATGGTATCCGTGTGACGAGCATGTCGAGAATCAAATATTAAATGACTAACAATGAACTATAGTAATTAATAATATCGAAAACAAACAACAAATGTACTCGTCTGGTGTCCTGAGCTGCTAATAAAGGTCTGGTGCAAAAGTCAACTGCCACAAACGTCCTCGAATGCTGAAATGAACATCACGAACACATTTGGTATAAAAAATGTCTAAAAATTCCTGCCCAAAAGTCCAATTTTGGATACAGGGGTAAAATAATTTTAGGTCAAAATAATATCTGTCGTTGGACCCACTTTGCACCGAAAAGCGTACTAGTACATACGGTCTCTAAAGTCGACAAACTATATGTCTATGGGTCTGGTTTGATGATACAAACCCAACCGTATGTTCCAAGTTGGATTCTGGCAGCCCGTGCACAAATTTGCCCGTTGGATCGGGTCGTGGGCTCGCCAAAAGGGCGTTCTGGTCGACCTTCTCAGAACGGGACCAAACTTGACATGCAGGACCAGAAAAGTGATACGGTCCTGTTGGCATAAGTTTTGTCTCGAGATGACGAACATGCACGAAGTTATGGACTAGTTTGCAAAAGGGCATATACGGGGTATCTCGACTGATATGTCTCGATTTCGTCGCGCATGCACAACAAAATCGAGTTCCGTCGAATCTCATACATCGATAGCATCCATACGCGTATTTTGATGCACATGGGTTGCGACCACATCGCTCATTTTGTCGAGGCGCATGCCGTATCGGTGAAATTCCTAACTTTTGTTACTGATTTGAAAATGATTTTTGTCAGTTTTAGAAATCGAATTACTCAACGCATAGTCTATGAAACTAATTTCTACGAAATAGGTTTTGAAGTCCTATAGGTTGTCTCGGACTGTGTTTAAATAGATTATGAATTTTTGTAATGTACTGATCAAAATCTGGCTTCTAAAATAGAGGTTCAACTCTGAAAGTGTTCTTGTTTTGAGCCAAATTTTTCGTCGATTTTGATTCAATTTCCCATTGAATCAATTTCAATCCTATTCAAACTAATTAATGGATATTCGAGAGGGTTAGGTTGGGATTTTACCTGAGGAAGTGGATCATAAAACGAACGAGTGTACACGACGAAACGTCATTGCGAATCCAGCCCAAAAACTATACGTTGCTGCTGCTGTCATTGTTGTGCGTGGCAGGACTTGGGCGGCGCTCCGACGATGCGAGACCGTCGGGGTGGCCGCCCAGGGTAGGGGAATGGTGGGGGTCATGTGACGTGGGCTTAAGGCTAGGGTTTTGAGAGTTATCTCTTTCTCTCTCGGATGTATATATGCCGCTGTTTGCTGGGGTCGGCCTGGGCCTATGGCTCGGGCTGATGAGGGTTTCCTTTTTCTTTTTTCTTTTCATTTTTTTCTTTATATATATATATATATATATATATATATATATATATATATATATATATATATATATATATATATATATATATATATATATTCAATCAAAACTCTTTTAATAACTATTTTAAAATAAAAATTTCTAAAAGGCATGAAAATATATATATCTCTACAAATTCCTAAACCAATATTTAATATATTTTTAGCAACACATAAATCCTATATATATATATATATATATATATATATATATATATATATATATATATATATATATATATATATATATATATATATATATATATATATATATATATATATATATATAATAAGTCTACTAGTCTATTTATATATCAAAATTATCTATATACTTATTTTATCACTTATAAAAAAAAAGATAAAACAATATCTATACTTAACTATAAATTTATAAAATCTTCTTAACTCGATATATATTTATTATATGAAAATATTTTGTTTATTTAAATACATTTACTATGTACTAACAAAAATATACATAATTTATCAAAAGTAAATGGAAATAAAATAACATCCATAAGTCAAGTATATATAACTAAATTATATATTTATACAAACTAATTCTTCTAATAAGCATAAAATTTTATATCTAATGAATACTAGGATTAACTTAAATAGTAAGGTAAACAAAAAAAATATTTAGTAGAAATTTTAGGGAGTTTACATCCTACCAACTTATAAAAATTTTGTCCTCGAAATTAAAATAAATCTAATATCAAGGAACAACGGGATTAATACGAATGGTGGGTAAGTACATCAAATCGTAACTCAATTTTTGAAACAAAGGGGGAGGTGGTCATTACAAGAATCCAAGTTGACTCCATATTCTACAAGATGGGGTATTCTGCATTCAAGACTCTACCCAACTTATAGAAGTTGGCTAACCGTAGAAGTCGTTGTTACTAAGCTTCCGTGAAGGACAATTTCTAGGGAGAGGCGTGAGAATGTTGGACACTTCTATCCACAGTCTCGAATTCCAAGTGAGCTTAGATATTGTCTTGGCGTTCTTGGTCAATAAATTCTATAGGGAATTATCACAATCTAACATCGTTTCTATCAGCCATGCTCTCAACAAGATGGTAGAAATCTCTTGTTCAAATATACTAGAACGAGTTGGTTCAGCAAAATTTCAGTCTTCCTTTAACATGAGTAACTGAGAAGTGAGACTGAAGGGTTCATGGAAAAAGAATTCATGGGTCAAGAGATGATAGTCTATAACGAGTACAGAAACCTTGCTTATGGACGATGTAAGTGTTTGAAATCTTTAAGTCATAATGACTAGTGTATGCGTGTTGGTGTTTGGTATCGTGTAGGAGACATGTGCTTGCTGTAAGTGTGGTCAGTTAAGCCATAAGGGTAATGAGTATCCAACGGGGAGGCCGAATCAATACCCTCCACGAAATATTCTGAATCAATACCCTCCGAGGAACTTTCTAAATCAGAATAGAGCGCCTCCAGCTCAAGGCACAAATACGGTGCCAATGAACTATAGATTCAACACCATGGAGTGCAAGGCCGAGTCTATGCATTGACTCAAAAGGAAGCATTTGTGATACTGTTATAATAGGTATACTACTCTATAAAAAAAAATATGCTCAAGTACTATTCAATTTGGTGCAACGCATAGTTTATATCTATTGATTTTGCTAAAAAAATAAATTAGCCATGCATTAGTATTAGCCCTCAATCGTGAGTCGATATGCCTACAAATTTAATTTGTAGGGATGAACACATTTGCATCTAAGGGAGAATGCTTTTCTGGAAAGTTATCGTCCTAGACATTAATGAGTACAACATAATCCTGGGCATGTATTGTTGGATGCCTGCCATGCAACTATCAAATGTACGGAGAAGAGAGTTGTATTCCGTCTACCTAGAGAAACAGAGTCCTCCTATTCGTGCGACACAGTGTCGAAGACAGCCATGGTAACATCGGCAATTTCGACAAGTTGTATATTACGTTCCGGTTGTGAGGGGTAATTAGCATTCGTTAGAGACATGAGAAAAGATATCGTAGACGGAGTAAGGATATCGCAAACGCAGTAGAGACTGAAGTTTTGACAAATTTCTCCGACATGTTTCAAGATGAAATGCTCGGATGCTACCGGATTAGGAAAGAATTCAGCATCGACACATTTTTGGATACTCGACCAATATCAAAAGCACCTTATCGAATGACTCTGACAGAACTGAAAGATCTAAAGGTACAACTACAAGAGTTACTAAATCGCAAATATATTCGCCCTAGCGTCTCCCCGTGGGGGAACTCCTGTGCTGTTAGTGAAAAATAAAGATAGACCAATGTAGTTTTGCATTGATTATAGAGAACTAAATAAGGCCACCATATGAAACAAGTACCCATTGCCATGAATTTATGACTTGTTCGATCAACTTTAATGTGCTGCAATATTTTTAAAAACTGTTCTTTGTTCAGGCTTTCATCAGTTGAAGATCAATCCTGAAGACATGTCAATGTTTGCCTTCCACACTCTATACGGTCATTATAGTTCCTAGTCATATCGTTCGGTTTGACGAATGTCCCAGCTGCCTTCATGGATATAATGAACCGAGTCTTCCGACCTTTAATAGAAAATTACGTGGTCGTGTTCATCAACAATATCCTCATCTACTCGAAGAATCGGAAAGAGCACATAAAGCACTTGATGATGGTGCACTACCATAATAAGTCATATTAGCGACGCTGAAAAACTCGCTAATAAAATATCGCTAAATAGATTTAGCGATGTTTTTACTGATGAATTCTTTATGTCACGTAATAGATGGTCGCTGACACCAAAAATGTCGCTATTCGTCTCAGTAGAATGTCGCTAATTTTACGACACATGCCGACGTATCGTTGCTAATCAGCGACATAAAACTCCATTTCTAAATGTCACCGATTTAGCAGCAAATAAAGCAACATTTTGCTACACCAATGCCGACGTGGCAAATAATTCGATGTCAGCAAAATAACGATGTTGATCGATGGTTTAGCGACATTTTGCTACGACAATGCTGATGTGGCAAGACCTTGCCATGTCAGCAAGGTAGCAACATGTACCAACGTTTAGCGACGATGCCGATACAACTTAGCGATGTTCAGATACACGTTTTAGCGACATCATCTTTCGTCCCTGCCTGTCGCTGAACGTCGCTAAACTGGAAAAGAAGAAAAAAATAGAAAGCAGTTTATTTTCTATCTAAAATCTCCCTGCATTTATTAAATCATAGTTTATGAAAACAAGACCCGGAGCAACCCTCCATTGAATTCCCTGGGTTCGCCGACCCCTTCGGTGGAACACTCAACACCGGAATAGCATACAGATGGAATGCATAAAAATAATATACATAACTTTGTACTACATTAAACAAATAGAATATAATGTAAATACATAAGACCCAAGAATGGAGCACTCAATACTACATATCAAACAGTGTCCAATAAAGACCTAATAATAGGCCAGCACATCACATCAAGTACAACAATGAAAGAATGTAACTAAAAGTCTGAAATAAATACATAAGACCCAAAAATGGGCCAACACACAAACAAACACAAACTGTCCAACAAAGTACTATGGCTAATCAAGAAGAGGAGCACCACCACACATCTGGGATAGCATGAACTCATACTGCTTATGTGTAAGCGTCACCGATGACTATGAAGGAGGCAATGTAATTGATGGAGTCGGTGTCGATGCCGGTGGACCAGAAGGATGTGTCTGCTCCAATGTGTCAAGTCTAGTATTGTATATATCCAAAGCAGATGCCAGTCTCGTACTGCTCTGAGCCATCGCATCCTGTAGCCTCAAAAGCTGATCGCCCATGGCCATCTACGTCTCTTAAAATGTCATAACAATACAATCTGTCCTCTCGCCCCGTTCTATGATGGTGCGCTCGAGCATATCAAATCGTTCGTTGAGCGTCGCATCGTCCATCTACGGTCGAAACTGGGGCTGCTCTATAATCCTCCTGAGTATCTCGTTACGCAGTTCAGCAACCTGTCGGGCAATGCTCTTCTTGACTCGGGCTGACTTATGTAAGGGCTGTGGGGAACATACACTTGCAGAGGGTGCCCTGGATGACTGTGTTACAATAAAGGCGCTATAGGATCACGTACCGTAGTAAGTACCCCTCTAAAGACCACCAATAATGGTCATCCAAAGCTCGTCCACCGATGGACTTGGAGAGAGCTATGAGGAAGTACCGACCACCTCTGGAGGTGCACTAGCACTCGCCCGCTCACGTAGCCTACGATACTCATCCTAGAAAAGAATGCATCTCGATATGTATACTTTTTACTATCCAATCGTTATAGTTTCTAATGTCTAAGGTACTTATTACTAACTATATGGATATCTATTTGCATATTTTATAAGTTGTATTAAAGTTAATGAAACATAAATTAATACTTACATAGCTCTGCATGGCCCTCTCATCGATGAGGTTTCCGTCCTTCCGATAGGTGGCCAGGAAGATGGTCACCATGTTGGCGTCCTCACCCTTCTGCATATGTTAAAAATATTTTGTTTGTTATTAAAATTAAATATTTTATACTACTTTCTTTAGAATAATATATATCAATAAAATACATACCAGACGACGATTGAAACTGTTCTATCATAGGAATCAACCCACTATACCACTTTTCTACCCTCGTCCTAACTGCCTTCGCCTTCTCCGAATGATCCTTCTACTGAGCATCTTCAAATCTAGCCCTCATCGCAGTCCATTGCTCAGGCATGATCCAACCTTAGATTGATTTTTCGGAGCGATGACGAGTCTTCTGGTCGTCGATCGCATCACGGATTAACTTGACGGCAACGACAAAAAACTGCTTCTCGATTTACTCAGCCCGGTGTGGCGGGTAGAATATGTTCTCTACCAGAAGTAAATAGTAAGTGATATAATATGCATAAAAGATAATATATATTAAAAGAAAATATACTTTAATACCTTGAAGTGGGCAAACCAGAATGCCTTCCTATCGTCCGGGGTATCCGAGTAACTGAACCAAGGCCTACCATAGTTCTGCCTTAACAAAAGTCCTAATGCTCTCTGTAACGACGATGGACGATATCTATACGTAGATAATTATATTCATGAAATAGTAAATATATATTTGCATGCGTAAGAAAATTAAAACTAGTTAACTTACTTTTTTTGCCTGTTGGCCCAAATCTCCACCTTTGTCTCCTACGGGGGAGCATACGGAGGATCGGTCTAAAAAAAGAGGGTAAAGGTGCATCCAGCGGGGCCTACTCCTCATTCTCTATAGTACCGTCAGCAGGAGGAATGCTAGACGAAGGAGTAGTCTCAGGCCTGGAATTGATCGTCCCAGGAGTATTGCCAGTAGGAGATAGAAGTGGTTGATAGACTAGAGTACTCGGAAACGAGGACCCAGTACCATGTCCCGAAGGAGACCCACTCGCCCCAGGAATGATGGACGACGTGGCATGTCCTCTAGGTCTACCTTTGGAATGATCGAATGATCCGCATCGTCCTGTCATACCTGACTTATGATAAACAAAATAAAAGTTACAAGGAAATAGTTTAAATGCAATACATGTCACAAAATAAAAATCCAGAAAGTTTAAATACAGTACATGTCAGAAAATGAAAATGGAAACAGTTTAAATACAGAAACATCCTTAAACAGCTAAGTCTAGATAATAAACCATAAACATCCAAGTCTAGATAATTAAACAAAAACTTCCAGAAACATCCATAAACATCCAAGTCTAGATAACAAATCATAAATATCCAGAAACGTCCAAGTTTAGATAATCCAAAAATATAATACAATGATAAGTCTACCGGAGATAAAGCTAGGCAAAAGTCCTATCATATAACTCCACATATAATAGGGCAGATAGCTATCCCTCACATACTGTGCATAAGCAGGGAGTAGGTGATCAAGATCCGGTGCCACTTCCTCAGGAGCTGGATGAGTGGAAATCCCGACGTCGTTCAGTACCGATAACACTTCCTCCTTAACAACAGTAGGGACCACTTCCTCTTTATCAGTAGGGACCACTTCCCCTTTAGCAGTAGGGACCACTTCTATTTTAGGTGTCACTTCCTCCTTAATTGTAGGATGTACCACTTCCTCTTAACAGTAGGAGGTACCACTTCCTACTCAACATCAATCTGTGCCTCTCTCAAGCGATGTGCTCGGGTTATAGATGCCATCTGGTAAGATTGACGAAAACATAAAGATTAGTGATTTAACAAATATAAATAAATAGAATATACATGTTATATGTACTTTTAGATTTTATATGACATATTTTATATTTTATTTTCAATCCTCTTCTAAAAATTTATATTTTTTGTTTTCTTCGTCCTCTTCTTCCTCATCTTCACTAAAATCTACTTCGTCTTTGTCATTAGATATTTCTACCTCTTCTATACGATTAGACGTGTAATGAAGAACTTTCGTTGAGTCCACATCTATAATATTTGTTATAAGAGGTAGCTCATCATCATGATAATTGTTTCGTCAACGTTAAAGGTATTTCTAGCTTTGGTTTGGTATTTTATACTGCCCACCAGTCCGACCTCGTTGTTTTCCCGTTTAGGATAAGTCGTGAAGTACAAGAGTTGAGCCTGACATGATAGGACAAATGATTCATAGCTTTGATATCGATATTTGTAGTTTATATCCACGAGATCATGTTTGTCTATTTTTCAACCTTGATCTTGGATCAGATCGAACCAATCACACTTGAATAACATGATCTTAGCAGGCGCTATGCCATAGTTATATGTCAACTCAACAATCTCTCATAAGACGCCATAGAAATCCTTGCCTGGATTGACATCTTTATAGTTTGTATATTTGATACACAAACAACTATTTTTTGTGGAACAAGATCAAGATAGCTCTCTCTGGTCGGGATATTTGTTGACTTGAACCTATACCCATTTACAAAATAGCTTGGCTAGATTTTAACGCCATAAATTGGCCCCTTGGCTAAAGTTCTAATAGATCATTCTCCAGTGTTGCGTTTGGAGGATCGAACTAAATACCACAAGATAAGAAATTAATTTCAACATTTCATTAATTATTATATAAAGTGTATATACAAAAAGTAATTACCAATTTACTTACATATGCACTCAACCAGTAAGGAAAATAATATCCCATTTCCAGTTCTATTTCTTTATTTGTTAAGTATGGTCTACTCGACCTCACCTTTGCTTAAAAACAACAACACATCGACCAATTAGTGTAATAAAAATATCGAATACTTATTACATTGAGATGACGTGAACATGGACATATTAATTACTTACCCCTCGAGCATCTCTACTTTATTCTCGTCACAGTTGAGTAATATATACAATTGAGCAGCCCTTAACTCGTCGTCATTCAAAAATCTCTTCTTTATTTTTTTGGAAGGCTTTCCGAATGCATTGAGTACGTTCAATAGTGAATCATTAGATTCCAGGTACCCGTGGTCGATTTTCAGGGCTCTTATTCGATTAGTGGCAATGTAAGGTTTGAAATACATGAAATAAAAGTTTGTAATCACCTCGACAACATATGCTTCATAAATAGAACCCTTGACCCATGCCTTATTTCTACTTTTGTCTTTAGGTGGTTCAAATTTCGCTCTAATGGGTACATCCACCTATAACCGACATGCCCGCCAACATGTGCCTTATAGGAAAGATGAATTGGCAAATGCTTTTTAGAGTCGAAGAATCCAGGAGGGAACACCCTCTCAAGCTTGCATAGTGTTACCGTAATGTCCTTCTCTTAATTTTCTAGATGATCGATTATCAACTTATAGAACAAAGATCTCTAAAAAATATGCTAAGCTTTGTCAATGGATCCCAAAAGACCTGCGGTAGTAGTTTTCGGAATGCAATCGGAATTAACCTCTCCATAAATACATAACAGTCGTGGCTCTTTATTCCCGTTAGTTTGTTCTCCTTCGGATCGACGCATCTTCTCAGATGCGACAAGTACCCATCAGAAAATTTTAGGACCTAAATTCACCTACAAAGTCTTCCTTTATCCTCCTTGTCCAGTAAGAAAATTGTCCTTAGGCTTCTTATACTTTCAATTGCCTTCCTCTATCAAATGTAATGTAAGACATCTGCATATATCATCCAAGTCCAACCTGGCCTTTGGATTGTCTTTCTTCTTTCCCTTTATGTCCATCACAGTGCTAATTATGTTGTCAAACACATTCTTCTTGATATGCATGAGATCAAGGTTATGTCTGACCATATTGGTGCTCCAATAGGGCAGGTCCCATAATATGCTCCTCTTCTTCCAGTTATGAGTGCGACCAAATCCATCACATTTGTGCCCCTTAGTAGGCTTTTTTATAGCACTTAGGTAAATCTTTAACCTCTTCCAATATCGTGTCTCCGGGCCACCTTGGAGGTAGAGTTGCCTTCTCCACAGCACCTGTACAAAAAGCATTCATGTTCCTCCGAAATGGATAACCCGACGGAAGAAATTATTGATGATTGAAGAAGTATGGTTTTCCTTCGTATTTCAAATAGAAAGCCTTATTGCGGTACAATAATACGGACATGAAAGATGACCATGAGTGCTCCATCCAGATAACATGCCATAAGCCAAAAAGTTATTGATAGTCCACATAAGTGTTGCCCTCATCTGAAAATTTTACTTTTTAGAAACATCGTACGTGTTAGCGCTTACTTCCCATAGCTGATTCAACTCACCTATCAATGGCTGAAAGTATACATCGAAGTTCCTCTTCGAATTATTCAGACCGGGAATGATGAACATATACATGTTGGCCCATTGGTCATTATCAAACTGATTTTGATAATCGTCTAAACTCGAACTCGATATAAGGGCTACTCATAATGGACTATGACAACCAGTACTGCTACCATCCGAGATTTTCTCAGTCATCGTTTATGTATTTATTTTTATTCACAAATGTATTTTTACGCAATTTTATTGAGTCAAGGAAAAATGTAAACTATGTCGTACTGGCAAATAGATTTAACCAATTTCTTTGTCAGAACTCCCAATTTTTACAAATCGTTAAACCCAAAAACCTATATTTGAAAAATAGCCCAAAAAGCCCAAAACCAGTTTTAGATCCTAGATTTTGACCTAATTCAGATTACGAGAGTTCGGACAGAGTTCGGCACAAATTCGGCCCGAACTCGGGTACCTGAAGTGGTAAAACCTATAAATATGTTCTTCCTGCAGACTTGGTTGCAACGATCGAATTTTCGAACGTTTGGCATCCGAATTCGGCCAGAACTCATTTTTTAGCAATCATATAAATAAAGAAGAGTTTTTCATTCTAAATCACTCATTCACTTTATATCTTCTCTTCTTTTAACCTTCTTAGCTATTCAAAGCTTTCATTTTCAAATACCAAGCCTGTTTTACCACCTCTAGTCTACTTGCCAGTATGGTATAGTCTAGAAGTTTCAGAGAGTTGTAATCAGAGGCTTGATCAAGAAGTTCATACTTCATAATTGAGGTCGGTCGAGCACTTCAGATCTAAGCTCGGTGTTGTAAAGAGCTGCAAGCGTTCGTTTAAAGCTTGTGTTTCCCATAGTGAATTTCAACTCAGAGCAAGAGTCCTCCAGCCTGGAATAGTCCCCACAAGACGAAGACTAGGATATATTATTGAGTTTGTGTTTGCTCCATGTCTCTCTTATTTAATGCTTTTATATAACTGTGACATAGCTACTGCAACACAATAGTGATATAGTATTGTTTGTGTTTTAATTAGTAATATTCTGTTGCACACTCTATTCACCACCCTTTAGAGTATATATTGCTTAACATATCGGTCCTACAATTGGTATCATAGCAGGTTAATTGACAAGTATATACTTACTAGTTACCATTTCTGTCATTTCCTTGTATATACTCTCTAGAGACACTATCACATGGCTAATGCACGTGAAGGATCCACCAACAGACCTCCACTATTTGATGGAACTAACTACACTTACTGAAAAATACGAATGAGCTTCTACTTGAAGTTATTAGATTTTGAACTTTGGTCAATCGTTATTGTTGGCTACAAAAAGCTAGCATATATAGTTGTTGATGGTGCACCTGTTGATAAACCACACAACAAGTATACTGATAATGAAATGAAATAAGCTAGTCTTGACGCTCGTGCTATTAGTGCGCTATTTTGTGCAGTAGACAGGACCAAATTTAACAAGGTGTTCACTTGCACAACATCACATGAAGTATAGAAGCTTCTAGAGGTGACTCATGAAGGCACAACTCAAGTCAAAGAATCAAAGATCAGCAGATTGACTCAGGAATATGAGGCATTCAAAATGAAGCCAAATGAGACGATTACTCAAATGTTCACCCGTTTTCTTGACATTATAAATCCATTGTCTTCCCTCGACAAGGAGTACAATAATCACAAGAAGATTCTCAAAGTGCTAAGGGGTCTCATAAAGAATTAGAACCCCAAGGCTACCGCAATCGTTGAAAGAAACGACCTCACAACAATGTCACATGAAACACTCATAAGGAAGCTGATGACTCATGAGATGGACTTGCAAGATTTTGAAGAATAAGCACCTAAGGAGAAATTAATTACTTTCAAGGAACAATACAAAAGAATAGTTAAAGAAGAGTCTGAAGACAGTGACTCAAACGGTGCAGAGCAAGCTCTCATGGTTAGAGATTTCAAAAGGTTCCTAAAGTTCAATCGTCGAAACAAGAACATCAACAACTACAACAATGATGATGAAAAGCAAATATGCTACGAATGCAAAAAAAAAAAAAGATACATCAAGAGAGACTGTACGTCAGCATCATCGACCAAGAAGGATAACAATATGAAAAGAGTTATACGAAGAAATCAACGTCCAAAAAGTATGCAAACACGAGTATATGGCATGAAAGTGAAGCTAGTGACTCAGAAGACGACAGTTCTCAAGACGCTACAAATGTGTGCCTAACGGTGTTCAATCAGGTAACTACTAACCCTCTATATGAAGATTTTACTTTTGATGAGCTAGGTGATACCATTAGTGACCTCCTAGAAGACCAAAGAAAATTTATATGCAAATACAAGACTTCTAAGAAGGTACTCAAGGAACACAAACTTGAGATAAAAAGACTGATCCTACTACTAGAAGATGTTATAGAAAATCAACCCCATAGTGAGACTGGCGAGTTAGCTTCTATCAAGTTACAATTACACGAAGCATCACACACTCTTGAAGAAAAAGACAAGACCATAGCTCAACGGCAAGAAGATTACCAAATCGAGAAGAAGAAGAGTATCAATGCGCTGATTAGAAATGATGCCCTAACAGCTGATTATAATAAATTATTTGACACTTCTAGAAAAATAGATATTAGGCTAGAAAAATAGCCGATATCGACTGCTTCATCTTTTAAGCACGTGTCACTTACCCAAAAGGAACACTGTCCAACCAAAGACTATTAAACCCAAGAGGTATACCACTCCTAGACATGCTTTTATTTTAAGTATCCTCTGAAAGCCCATTGGACTACCAAATAGGTACACAAGACCAACACTTCATCTAACACTCACGCACATACTAGATGTCACTACTGTGGCACCCTTAGTCATATTTCTTCTGCATGTGGATTTAGAAGATTAGTAGATTTAAATATTTGTACTTGGGTACCAAAAACTAACATGTCAGGACCCTATAAGAAAAGGGTACCAAAAGTTTCATCTATAAATTGTTTTGTAGTTGGAATATCTAACCCATTCTAGAAGCAAGTGGATCCTCGACAGCGGTTTCTCACGGCTCATGACTGGCGATGCATCTTTGTTTGCAACATTATCGAGAAGAAGAAGGATACGTCTCCTCCGGAAACAACTTGAAATGGTACATTATAGGTATCAGTAACGTTGGTAAGTCTCCTTATCCCTTTATTAAAGATGTATGTCGTGTAACAGAATTAAAGCATAACCTACTCAGCATAAGTCATTTAGCTGACTATGGTTATGTTATTAATTTTGTTAAAGATAAATGTACTATAGTTGATAGCTCAACTGGTAATACTATATATTTTTGAAGGTATTAGGGAAGAATGTTTTCTATCTTTTGGAGAATATTAACATTACAGGTAGATGCCTATACGCTAAAAAATGATGAGAGTTAACTATGACACATGAGGCTAGAACATGCAAACATGGATAAAATTGAGAGATTATCCACAAAAAATTGGTACAAGGCTTACCAGATATCATTTTCAAGAAAGACATGACATATAGCGACTGTGAAAAGAACAAAGCTACTAAATCAACTTTTAAATCGATCAACACTGTAAGTACTACTCGACCTCTACAACTATTACATATGGATCTATTTGGACCCAATATAGTTGCTAGTCTAAATGGTAAGCTATATGCCTTTGTAATCATAGATGATTACTCCAAATACACGTGGGTATATTTTCTTGCTCATAAGAACGACGCACTTTCAAAATTTGTCACATTTTATAAAAATGTACAAAATGAGAAAGGCTTCATGATCACTCACATTCGAAGCGATCATGAAGAAGAATTCGAGAATGCTGATTTTAGCAATTTTGTGACACACACGAATATTTGTGTAAATTTTATTGCCCTAAAACTCCTGCAACAAAATGATGTTGTGGAACATAAGAACAGAACTCTTACCGAGTCTTCAACAAGAAATCAATGTCAGTTGAAGGATCAATCAATGTCACCTTTGACGAGATGAACAGTCAGGCGAACAACAACAGTGATGATAAGGACTTCGGTACATCAAGCAAAGCACATACCGAAGCGGAACCCGAAATCAGCTACTTGGAGTGTCTGCCAAAGAGGATGAAATTCATGCCTGACCACCCCAAGGACTTGATAATAGGTGAGATCACAAAAGGTGTAAATACTCGTTCTTCAACTAGACGTATAGTTTCTAGTGTAGCATTCATTTCACAACTAGAGCCTAAGAACATAGAAGAAGCTTATAGTGATATTTATTTGGAATCAAGTTTGGGAACTTGTTCCCAAGCCCATTGATCATCCGATAATTGGCACTCGATAGATATTCCAAAATAAACTTAATGAGAATAGTTTAGTCACACGTAACGAGGCTCAACTCATAGCTTAAGGATACAACTAATAGAAAGGTATTGACTACAATGAGACATATGCCCCAAATGCGCATTTAGAATTCATTCGCATGTTATGTGCTTTTGCCTATTTTCATGATTTCAAACTATTTCAAATGGATGCTAAAAGTTCTTTTTTTAAATGGTTTTATAAAAGAAGAATATTTTGTTGCTCAACCTCCTTGTTTTACTGATTTCAAAAATCTTGAATATGTTTTCAAGTTAAAGAAAGTCTTATACGGACTGAAACAAGCCCCTCGTGCTTTGTATGACCACCTAAGCTCTTTTATACTTGAAAAAAGTTTCTCAAAAGGTAAGGTTGATACAACACTTTTCATAAAATCTTTGAATAATAATCATTTATTAGTAAAAATTTATGTCGATGACATTATTTTTGGTTCTACTGATGAATCTCTTTGTCAAAAATTTTCTAAGTGTATACAGAGTGAGCTTGAGTTGAGTATTATAGGAGAATTGAAGTTTTTTCCTTGGACTGCAAATCATGTAAACCACAAATAGAACATTCATCAACCAAGCCAAATACACAAAGGATCTGCTAAAGAAGTTCGATCTGGAGTCCGCCAAATCGCTTGAAACTCCTATGGCAACTTCAACTAAGCTTGACGTAGATGAACAAGGCAAACCAGTCGACACACATAAGTATCGATGTATGAACAATAGTTTATTGTATCTAACTGTTAGTCGCCCTGATATAATATTTATTGTTTACTTATGTACATGATTCCAAGCTAATCTTAAGGAATCACACTTGCACACTGTTAAGCATATCTTCCGATACCTTAAAAGTACTTCTTTTGTCAGTTTGTGGTATCCTAAAATTGCGTCTTTTGACCTAACCAGTTATTCGGATGCTGATTTTGCTAGATGCAAAGTAGATAGAAAAAGTACTAGTGACATGTATCATTTTCTAGGCAAATCTTTAGTATATTGGTTTAGGAAGAAGAAAAATTCTATTGTATTATCAACTATTAAGGCCTAGTATATCACCTAGCACATTGTTGTGTACAAATTTTATGGATGAAGTAAACCCTAGAAGACTATAACTTACAATATTCACACATTCCCATATTATGTGACAATACTAGTACGATCAATTTGACTAAGAATCCAGTATGTCACTCACTCACTAACCCTCGTTCAATTATTTCATCCAATCTACTTGGAATTTTGACTCCAAACTTCAGATTCGGGATCTCGGGTTCATTCTCTACAACATATTCAATTTCTGGAAGGTATAATCTCTATTTTCCTTATGTCCTCCATTTCTATTTTTAGATCTTTTTATTGCAATGGCACCTAAGTTCTTTAGAAAGAGAAAGAAGAGTGATGAAGGATCCTCATCCTCTCAACAACCCTCAATTTTCTCTCCGATCCAAGCGGACGACGGATCTTTTTGTGGTTTATTATTCAGGACGCTAGACCAATTCATAGAATGGTTTAGTAATTTTTATGACCACACCATCTATACCGGAGCCCTGATAAATTTTAATATATTTCTGGATCATCTCACTGCTTTTCAGCTTTTAAAACTCAATGACTTAGTAGCAACTTTATTTCCTATTGCTCTCAATGCTATTAGGTTATTTTATTCAATTTGACTTATGACTCTGGTGTTATCTCTTCCCATGTCTGGGGAATATATATTAAATTTGATACGGAAGATTTAGCGGCGATCCTTCGAGTACCCAATGAAGGAGAAGCACTAACTAACCTCTCTAAATTTATCTTTCCTCATGACATGTGTTTGAACACGTCAAAGCTTCTATTTTCCATCGCGGACCTTGTCCAGTACTCGGCAAACTTAAGGATAAACTCTTGAGTTTGTATTTCTATAACCTCTATAGGATTATCTTCTCTGTTATCCTTCTAAAGCATACTTTCACTGATGATATCACTGCTCTTGAGCTATCTGCCATCTACCATATTCACTTTGGGATTACCTTTTCATTTCAAATACTATGATCGAGATGATGGTACGTGCTCGCATGAACATGAGAAATATTGTTTACGCGATGTACTTACCACTTGTCTTTCGACACTTTGATATTGACTTAGATGAGTGTAATATCCTTGCTGAACCTGCACATCGTAGTGCAACTAGGTGTTTTGAGATTTTTGTTACTCCACCTCCAGCTCTAAGCTCCTACCACTCCAGCCACTGTTTCTCCACCCACTGATTAACCACAGACTATTGAGGTTCTCTACCATATGATAAGAGATCACATGCAGCTGACCCAGACTCAGCATCAGGCTACTCTTGATCGAGTTAGTGCTTTAGAGACTCACTGGATTGTACGGTTGAAAGATTATGAATACCGTGATATCATGTCATGACCCGCTCCCGGATAACCGAGTACGAGTTCAAGTCCAAGCCCAACCTACGCCACGGTATCGATGGTAGAATGCTTGTCTAGTACATACAATAAAATCCTCCATAGATACAAGTGATCACAGATACAAATCATACTCAGCAATAACACAAACCAAGGAAATAAGACTATGATAGATAATGAAAATAATATCCAAATCTAATAAAAAAAGAGACTAAAATCCAGAATAATAATATAGTCGATCCGGGAAACAAATCACGTCCAACTATGAAATGAAAACTAAGGCATAAGAAAAGGTAAATCCAGATCCTTCCAGAGATTGATCATGTCTCCTGAGTCTCGATACCAACATCATCAGCACTACGCTCTGATGGTCCATAATAAGAAGTATAAAGGTACTCGTCATCCTCACCTATATTAACGATCCAGTTAGGAAAGAAGTAAAGTAAAACCATATTGTATTTAATATTGTTAGCACAAAATAAGCTAGAAGTAAATAACTAGCAAGATATGAACTAGATAAGGAAAGCAATAATCATGAACGAGTAAGCTAATGGAAAAGAAGCATGAAGATAAAGAACTGAACTAAGATCATGAACAATGAAATAACTGTGTGTGTGAAAATATCTTTTGATACGTGAGCGGCTGGGCAAATATGGCACATCATACGACGGCTATCCACAAACTCATACGTGCGGTGTATGACTTAGATATCCACAATAATAATAGTTGGGTTTGTTCACATACCTACCGAGTATTTCCCCTCCCGACTCACTAACCATTAATAACGGTCAATGATACAATAAGAAGCATACAATAAGCCTACCTTGTCACCATCAGTATCTCAACGGGATATCAAACAAGGAACGATAAAGAAAGCATCATAATGTACCAAAACATAATACAATACCGTACTTGCCTAAACCCTTGAACAAATTCTAGTCACAAGTCGAGGATGAGAGGAATGCCAATCCAGAAGCTATCAACCCATATCGCACATCGTACCACAAATTGCGCACGAAAACCATAAGTCACTTCTAAGATTCTAATTCTAAAATCATAGAATAAGTGGCTAATGGGTTAACTTTTCTAATATTAATTAATTCTGGAATAAATCACTTAAAATCTAATTTAGCCTAATAATAATCTAAAATATAACTTAAATAGGGAATTTCGGTCATAGAAAGTCATATTTCCAATTTTGGAAACCATGGCAAGAAAATCAAGACGTACCGTTGACTATCTAGTCAAATGTCATAAACTCAAGATTGTAAGTGCATATTGGTAGATTTTAGCTTCACGAGTGCACCGGAATCAACCATGCCATAAAATCACGCTTTGGTCAAAAGACATCGCCGTTATGGCTAACCGTGACCAAATTGATAATTTATCGATCAAATCTGAGTTCAACGTAATAAACAAAATAGTAAGCCAATATCTGAAATTTTGAAAATTTTATATGTCAAAAATCATCGTGTTATCTTTCCAAAACTTCAAACGGATCACGAATTGGAGTTTGGGATCTCCCGGGATGTCGAAAACCGTGCGATATGTCGAGTTTTGGACAACCAACACTAAAATAATTCTCCAGGAATTCAGAAGCAAAATCTCAAAAACTAAAACAAAAATTCTGAGATCTAAACTCGAGAAGAATCCAACAAAAAAATATCATGGGAAAATGAGGTCGGAGCTGTCCGCAATCGCTTTGGGAAGTCAGGGAATCTCCAAGATCAATTCTCCTCAAAAGCGGCCACAAAATATAGGGTTTCCTATTTCTGCGTTTGTATATATATATATATATATATATATATATATATATATATATATATATATATATATATATATATATATATATAGCCGCTGGCTTGAGTCGGTGGGCTGCGGCTCGTGCCGAGCATCCGACGGCTCCGTTCAAACCGTAGACGGTTGGATGGCGATGCGGTTTGGCTTGAGCCAACTGGAGCCAAGCTTCCATATAAGGATGTTGCACAGTCAGCCTACTGACTGGGCTAACACATGGCCTATCCCACTCGGCCTGGGTGGCTGACAGGTGGGCTAGGGTGCTGGCTGTGCACTGCTGACTGGGTAATTAATTCAAAAAATAATTCTAAATTTTTTAATCCAAATAATTCTAAATAAATTCTTATAAATTTTAGGAAAATTCTAAAGAATTCTAGAAAATATTTATATCCCTCTAGAGTCGGAATAAAAATATTTGGTCCCAATAACATCGGATGACCTTATAGTAAATCTTGGAAGTCTCTAAAAGTAATAGACCTTCATAAATAAATATATAAAAATATCCAAAAATTATGGAAAAAATATAAAATAGGAAATAACCTATATATAAGCTATCTAGAGGCCATATGACCATAGGATGGTCCTAACTCACATATAAGCTTAGTCATGAACCCTACTGACCATCAAAAGTTAATCGTAATTAAATAAAAATATATTAAAAAATCCCTAGATTTTTAATCTGGGAGTAGATGCCACATGTCATTCGCACTCAAGCGATCTCTAACACACTAGCTAAACTTTACTTTGCTCAGTCCCATCAGCCTGGCGACCCTAGTTTTTTTTTCAAAGATCCTATTTTTTTAGCTACCATGTTGAGCATCGGGAAGTAGGTCAGTACTTCAATCCTGCAAGCACATATGACTGGTTCAGATCCTCTGGTGAGCATACTCACACCTCTGGTAGTGATAATGATGCTGTCGATCAGCACATAGGCGAGGATTGATGATATCTAGCTGTCATTATTTTTAGCCTAGATATCATGTTTAGTAGATTTCTATATATTGTCATCATATCTTAGAAATTTCTTACATTCTGAAAACATATAGTATTAGTTTATGTAGTTTTTATTTCTTAGTTGCTTGTATGGATTAAAACTCTTTCAGTTTCATCTGTACTAAGTGGTTATTTTTTTTATGAAAGCTAGTAGTTGTTTATTTTTTCGTCTGGCAATATGCACATATCTCATACTTAGCTTAGCTTTGATACAGCTTCTTATATATATTGTTCTATGAAATATCTGCTTTCTTGTTATTACCTCTTTCTTCACGTTTGTTTTTTGTACGCATAAATTGTGGGAGAGCATTTCGGTAAATAACAATGGGGGAGAAAATATAACACCTATCACGAGGAGAGGGTACAACTACAACTTTGAAGGATTTCTCTTGAATCAGGGTGTTATATCGGTCAAGGTTTGTCAATCATCAAAATAGATTGTTGGCCCATTGGTCATGATCAAACTGATTTTGATAATCGTCTAAACTCGGACTCGATATAAGGGCTACTCATAACGGACTACGATAATCAGTACTGCTACCTTTCGAGATTTGTTCAGTCGCCGCGTCTGTATTTATTTTCCATTCATAAATGTATTTTTACACAATTTTATTTAGTCTAGGAAAAATGTAAACCACGTTGTACTGACAAATACATTTAACCCAAAAATGTTTTTCAATCTCCCAGTTTACAAATCGACTTGCTTTAAACCCAAAAACCAATATTTGAAAAATAGCCCAAAAAGTCCAAAATCAGTTTTAGAACCTGGATTCTGACCTAATTCAGACTACCAGAGTTCAGATAGAGTTCGGACCGAACTCGGGTACCTGAAATGGTAAAACCTATAAACATGTTCTTCCTGCAGACTCGGTTGTAACGTCAAATTTTTGAATGTTTGGCATCAGAATTCAGCCAGAACTCGTTTTTCAGCAATCCTATAAATAGAGAAGAGTTTTTCATTCTAAATCACTAATTCATTTTCTATCTTCTCTTCTCTTAATCTTCTTAGCTATTCAAAGCTTTCATTTTCAAAGTCCAAGATGTATTACAACCTCTAGTCTACTTGCCAGTATGGTACGGTCTAGAAGTTTTAGAGAGTTGTAATCTGAGGCTTGATCAAGAAGTTCACACTTCATAATTGAAGTCGGTCGAGCACTTCAGATCTAATCTCGATGTTGTAAAGAGCTGCAAGTGCTCGTTTAAAGCTTGTTTTTCCAATAGTGGATTTCAACTCGGAGCAAGAGTCCGGCCTAGAATAGTCCTCATAAGAGGGAGACTATGATAGATTGTTGTGTTTGCATTTGCTCTCTCTCTCTCTCTCTCTCTCTCTCTTATTTACTGCTTTAATATAACTGTGACATAGCCACTGTGACACAATAGTGATATAGTAGTATTTGTGTTTTAATTAGAAATATTCCGTTGCACACTTTATTCACCCCCTCTAGAGTATATATTGCATAACATATCGGTCCTACAATACGGAGTCTTCATGCACATCCAAGGAGGTAGGTTTTATGGAGTCATGATTACAGTGGCTAACATGAATACTAGGAGCCCAAAAGTCCGAAAATGGTAAAACCGTCGGAGGAGAGCCCCAATCTTACATTACACGAATCAAAAAAAATTGGGATACTCTCGATCGAAGTGCTTCCATGTTTCTCCATCGGATAGTGGTCAAATATTCCTTCAATCTGTTCTCACCTGTGCCAACTCATGTTTTCGGCAGTCTCTTTCACCATAAACAACTTCTGCAATTGCAGCATCAAAGGCAAGTAGTGCATCAAATCGGCCGGCTTCCTTGCACCATCAGACCTTCCTGTACCAGTTGCCTTATTGCGATCAGTACCACAAAATCTACACATGTTTCACCTGTCGTCTTTGTAGTACAACATGCACCCATTGTGATATGCATCGATTTTCATATATCCCATTAAGAGCGGTCTCACCATCCTTTTAGACCGGTATAAGTCTTTAGATAGCAGCCGCTGACAAGATCTCTATAATCAACTCCATCAGTCGGTTGTAGCATTCTTACGATATGTTAAAATTGGAATTTATGCTAAACAGTCTTATAACCACCTCCAATGGTGAATGATCCTCACAGCTTGGATATAATAGAGTCCTTGCATTCTCTATTAACTCCAAAACTTTGCAGCATCAGCATTCGGTGCTTCCTCAGCTGCATCATGATTATTCGGATTGAAACTAGGTCCCATAGCGTCAAAAACCATGTTCACCCATTTGTCATCGTAATCAACATGGTCATAGACATCCATATAGAGTTCTATAAGGCTCTAGCTTCGCTGCTAAAGACACAAGTTCTTTGTGTAAGGTCCATTGATAGTAATTCGGCATAAAACCCCTAGAGTACAAATAATATGTCACGTCCACTTCTGGATGATATTTTAAGTTACGACATCTCGCACATGGACACTTAATTTTGGTTCCATCCATGTACTGAGGGAACGTCTTGACTAAATACAAAAATTGTTCTATCTCATGTATAAATTTATCCCGCACATTGCACATGTCATCAGGATGACGATTATACATCCACGAACGTTGACGTAGCTAGTAATTCATATCCATTTGAAGATAATTCTGCAATGATGGATACACATTATTCGAATATATTTTCCAAATGGATGCAAAGATGGATACACATGTTCATCAAAGTAACAACTCTTATTCATGCGCGAGTATCCGAGTCATGATATGTGAGTATCCATATCATGATTCATAATTATCCATTTTATAATTTGTGATTATCCGAAAAGTAGTAGACATGTGGACAACTCTGATTTCAAATCCTATTAAATAAGTATCGTCATGTATTCAATGTCAGCCCTTCTCTTCAAAGAAAATTTACTTCTGCAAGCCTTTAAGGCTTTCAGAGTTATACCGGATTTTTGAAAAGTACTAGAAAATGCCAAGTACTATAATTTTTCTATTCTAAGATTTTTTGTTTTTTGTTTTTTTGATTTCTTACTCCTTTAGTTATTTATCTTTTCTCCTATTTTTTGGAAAGTGGTATAACTCTAAAAGCCTAAAAATGGCTTACAGATGTAAATTTCTTTCTTAGCGAAGGGCTGACATGGACACTTAACCTCGGGCTGATGCAGACACTTAATATAAGAGAAAATGATATCTCTGTCGTCATGCTTATGAGCCCATAAGTAACACTTGACCTCGAAATGTCTAATATAAACACATGTGTTTGTAATACTTGACCCTCTCGACTCCAATATTAATATAGGTATTGACACCTTCTCTACGCATTTGGTATCTTGATACCAACATACTTGAGACTTGGTATCTTCGTACCAACATACACTCTAGGCCACTCACTCTTGCCACTCAGCAAATATTAGTACCTACTTCTATAACTGTATATTTATATACCCTTATATATGTATTTATCTATTTATGAACCTAGTAGACATGTGGAAAGCCTCAAAAGGCTTGCATAAATAAATTTTCCTTAAGAGATATGACTAACAAGGAACACATGGACACTCATATACTCAAGATACTTACTTGTATCTTGACACTATACCAATCAAAGCTACACTTGATACCATACCGTATCTTATAGGATACTCACGCTATACACTCTAGATACTTTCATATAAACCCCAAATTTACCTTAACAATTTTTGATATATTATAACATTATTTTTCGTATATACATTGGTAGGAGATGCGACACAAGCCTATATCCACACCCTAAACTAGAAAATACACCTATAATTATTTCATGATACCATACTAACATGTATCCATACTAACTCATTTTTTATCTATGTTGTGCCCTATATGTAAAATCAATTTGATATTAATTAAACTTATGAAGAAATTAGAATGTAATCCATACACATATATACATACTTATTGACAAGAAACTTAGTGTGAAAGAATATAATCCATACACTATTTCACATATTTATGTATCAAAATTGTAGTATCTAAAAACATAACATCGCAGAAAATAAAAATTCACATAAACCATACTCTATTTCACATATTATACAACGTGTCTGTGTCAGTATCTGTGTCTATGTCAGTGTCCGTGATAGTGTGTGTATGTAAGTGTCCGTGTCAGTATATTTGTCGTTCAGTATGAGGGAGATAGGGTTAGGGTTACCTGACCGAGGGGGTCAAGGGGGGTCGTCGAGACCGAGGGGCACCGGGTAGGGGGCGAGGGGGTCGCCGGATTCGAGAGGGGTCGAGGGGCGCCAGGGAAGGGGATGAGGGGGTCACGAGTCGAAAGGGTCGCTGGGTCAGGCGGTCGCCGGGGGAAGAGGGTCGCCGGAGTCGAGAGGGGCAATGGAGGCATAAGGAGGTCGAAGGAGAAGGGGCGGGAATTAAAAATTTTGGGTAGAAAATGAACAGTCAAACCAACCAGTGGAACCCTAGTTTTGCGATGTCAATAATAGACGTTGCTAAACATTGCTGTTTTTTAATATACTACGACATGTAAGTCCCAGAGTTACTAAATGTTGCTGTTTATAAAAATATAGCGACGTCACCGACGATCCCGCGACGTCGGCTTTCATAATAATAAAGGTTGTTGCTGAAAGTCGCTGAAAGTGACATATAGCGACGTCTTTTAAGGATGTCGCTAATTACAAAAATATTGGTGACTTAATACAAGTTGCTAAATTCGTTGCCGATTTAACTTATTTTGGTAGTGGTGCTGCAAACTCTGCATGAACATCAATTATATGTGAAGCTGAATAAATACAAATTATGTATGAGTAGCACGTCGTTCCTCAGGGCACATTATCTCTACTAAAGGTGTTGTAGTCGATCGTAAAAAAATTAAAACATTACTATATTGGAAACAACCTACCTCGGCTAGCGATATTTAGAGTTTCCTGCGCTTGGTGGGCTACTATCGAAGATTCGTAAGAAACTTTTCCAAATTAGCATCACCCCTGACTCGTCTCATCCAGAAAGGAGTAACATTCAAATAGAGCAACGACTATGAAACCAGCTTCCAGGAGTTAAAGCAACGGCTCATTTCAGCTCTAATTCTTGCACTTCCAGATAGGGCAGAAGGGTTTTAGATCTTCAGCAATGCATTGGGAACTAACATAGGGTGAGTGCTCATGCAAAGGGATAACATGATCTCCTATGCTTCGAGGCAATTAAAGCAGCACGAGATACTACCTGATGCAAGACTTAGAATTGGCGACAATTATATTCGTGTTGAAACTCTGGTGACACCTTCTCTATGATGTGGCTTACAGAATCTACATGGATCATAAGAGCCTCACATATTTGTTCACCCAATGGTAATTAAACTTAAGGCATCAGTGTCAACTCAAACTCATAAAAGATTACGACCCAATAATCGTGTATATGCCGGACAAGGGAAACATCGTAGCATAAGCTCTGAGTAGAAAGTTTGTGGGATAACTGGCCATAAACATTAAGTTATGACAAGACTTAGTAGAGATGGGTATCGAACTTCAAGTTCGACTGGCTCAATTTCAGCTTGAGCCTAGCTTGTACGATAAGATAAAGATTGCATAGAAGGACGATCCATTCAGAAAATAGGTACGCAAGCTGATTTGAACGGGAAAGGCGACAAACTTTACGGAGGACGAAAATGGGATGATGCGAGTAAAAGTAAGACTGTGCATTCCTGAAAATGTCAAACTCAGAAAAGAAATTCTAATGGAGGCTCATTATGCAAAGTACTCATTGCATGAGGGGAGCACCAATACATGGACTTGCATACGACCTCGACATGAAGAGAGACATGGCTACTATTGTGTCAAAATGCATGGCTTGTCTATAAATGAAAGCAGAACACCAAAGGCCAGGCGAAGAGCTGCAGAACCTCGCTATTCCAGAATAGAAGTGGGACAACATCACAATGGATTTCATCATAGGATTTTCGAAGACGCAGCGGAGATATGATGTGATTTGTATCATTGTTGATAGATTGGCCAAGTCTACTCATTTTATCGCAATCGAAGTAGCACGGAGCGTCGATCGGTTAACACAGATCTATATTGACAAGATTATTCATCTGCATGGGTTACCAGCCATGATAGTTTTGAACAAAGAAGATTTTTATATATCATGTTTCTTGACGAGTCTGCAAGCTGCAATAAGAACCAAGATGAATTTTAGTACCGCATACCATCCCAGATTGATGGTCAGACAGAAAAGAGAATCAAATATTAAAAGACATGTTACGACTGTGTGAGATAGATTTGAAGTCTAGTTGGGATACCCATTTGCCATTAGCGGAGTTTGCGTATAAAAATAGCTATCGGTCGGGCATTCAGATAGCAACGTATAAGGCACTTTATGGAGGGAAGTGTCGATCACCATTATGCTGGGATGAAGTACATGAGCGACAGGTACTCGAATTGAAACTGGTGGAGCAGGCCATCAAGAAGGTTCGTATGATTCGAGACAAACTTTGCATTGCGCAAAGTCGACAAAAGAGTTATGCAGATCTCTATCAGCGACCACTAGAATTTATGGTTGGGGACCACGTTTTCTTGAAAGTGACACCAATGTGGGGCGTAATGCAGTTCAGAGTAAAAGGAAAATTGAGTCCAAAATTTGTAGGCCCTTTCACGATCCTCGAGAGAGTAGCGACTGTAGTTTATTGGATTGCGCTACCCCTTGCCTTGGCTGAAGTCCACGACATTTTTTATGTTTTGCAACTTCGGATATATGTTTATGATCTATGCCACATGGTTTGTTTCGAACAGTTGGAGCTACATGCAGACTTGTCCTGCTCGGAGGAGCCTTTTTAAATTTTGGATCATAAAAAAAGTCTTACAGAATCAGCCAATATCCTTGGTTCGTATTCTATGGTATAACCATTCACCTAAGAAATTGACATGGGAGATGGAGACATAGATAAAGGAGGAGTACCCTTCGTTGTTTGTCTAATTCGAGGTCAGACCCTTTTTCTTAACTTTCGGGGCAAAAAATTTTCTTGTGTACTATGTAATAGGCTCGTAGTGAGTCAGACTCGGTCGAAAACTTAGATGGCTAGTCTGACTCAGTCGGAAACTTGGTATACAAAAATCCTTTATGGTATCCAACAAATCGATTTGAACGAATGTTATAAGAACCGTTCAAACTAATGGATCATCTTCTATTGGAATGTCCTAGATGCATAGGACTGTATCTCGAATAGTGAGCTCTATATAAGAGTCCCTTCAACGGGATCGGGCTGCTCTATGGTTTTCTTAGAATTTTTGTTGCTTGGTTTTGATGAATATATTTTCGCGTTAATTTTTGCATTCATTCTATAAGAATTTTGAAACAAAGAATTTAAGAAGGATTTCTAATATAATATTGTTGTCATTTCAGGAGCTCATGTAACGAAGCTTGATCATTGTATAGCGCTCCTACTCTCGACACATTCGATACTTGGTGGGTGGTTCGACCCCTTTTTTCTACTCCTTCTCGAAAATAAAATTCTTGTTGCCTCGAATACATTCAAATTGACGATGCCAAGTTAAATGCATATTGTACCACTTAGATAAAGAACTTGGAATAACTGTGAAATTATGAACCTAGAAATCTATTGATCTCCGTAGTTTCTTGTCTTTTGTTGTACAACCAATTTTCATATAAATTTTAATATGTTTAAAATCATGAAAATTCATGATTTAATTTCTAAAAACTATTATTTTAAATATATTATTTTAGAATATTAAATTAATATTTTTGTATAAATGTATCTTTCCAAATAACCTGGGAAATTGCAACTTTGTGCGACTAGTTGTACTTGACAACTAGTTAGGATTTTTCATTATAAATATTAGATATAAATTATATTTTAATATATTTACAGAATTGATAAATATATTTTTCTTATATAAAATGGTATGTTATTGGAATAGCCTGTTATCTATAGAGTTGTGACTAAATAACTAGTATTGTTTGTGCTCTAAATTTTGTAGTAATTTTTTTGTAATGCATATCATGAACTTTTTAATGTAAAAATATATTTTCCCAATATTTTTATGATTTATTTCAGAATTAAAAACATATATTTTTCTATTTACTTTTGGGTCCAACAAATCGACAAATTGGTGAGAATGTGTTACTAGTTTGATATAATAATTAGAGACTTTTTTTTGAACATATTATAGCTAAAACTTGTTTATAAATTTTTTAATAAATATTCCAAAATTAAATTTTTTATTTTTATTTTATAAAAATATTTTTTATTGTGGTGACTTGATACTAAGTATATTAGATGTAGCCTATATATGGTATGGTACTAGTATAGTTAGAATACGCAGAGCCGAGGCTATATATAGTATGATTATTTTTATATTGTGTGTATGACATGGATATGTCATTGATTGGTAGTTGCATATTTGTTCTAGGAGTACGTGATGGTGTGGCTGAGGATACCGGAGTTGAAAAGTTGTACACACACATTTGGGGGATATAGGCAAGTATACGTTGGCAACTTATGCAGTGTATTGTATATGCATATTCTCTATATATTTTTATCTGTTATTTTTTTTCATTATATTTGTCATCTTCATGTTGCTTACTTTCTTTTTTTGTCTTACGTACACGTAGAATATTTTCCATTGCTTGTTATATCGATCTTCCTCGTTTTCACATGTGTTCTGTGACAGAATTGTGTATTCCTATGCTACGTTCCCTTGACATGATTAACCTGGACTTGACTTGAGTTATCGTGATTTGACCCTTGTATTCCCTTAGAAGAGAAGATTGATTGGCTAAATTGAAATTCTCAATTGTGAGTTGCTTACATTGAACTATAATTGAGATATACTATAAATTGAGACTCTCTTGCATTGGACTACACTCTACAGGATTGATTTTGTTCATTTGTTAGTCACATCTAGTATTATGCTTCTCTAAATCATAACATTGTCTTAGTATTCTTGTGTCTTAGTTATTCTTTCTTGTCTATTTTCTTGTCTATCCGTGCATAGTATTTAATGTTATATTTGATATGTATATTGTGTATCTTGCTATGTCCCCTGAGGACCTGGTGATCTTTTCAGGTAGTTGGTTATGCAGAGATAGATTACTGACCATGTAGTTGTTACTATTTTTTATTAAGATATTTATCATGATTATATATTTTATCCATTACTTGCATTCTCCTCTTTAGCCTATTTTTATAGACCCATATTGTTCTTCAAGTCTAATCGAACATTTATGTTATTAGGCTGCAGACCATGGAACATTTTGTTTATTCTGTTATTTCTTATTCTCTGGATTGAGATAGATATATGCTAGTTGAATTAATAGATAGATTTAGAAAACCAAGACAGCTTATATGTAGGAGACTACTTGATACGTAGCTAGCATATAGACGTATTCTTAGTCCTACGTATTTGGGGACTAGAGAGTTACAAGATTAGTACACTTGGGAATGCACTAGTGAACGGGACGAACCCACTCGACTAAGTGGACACTTCTTACTAAGGGAAGCATGCAGTCAAAGTTGTCTTTCTGTTCGGAACTTGGTGAATTCTAGTTCATATTGATGGCATAGTTTAAGCAATAAAAACATAGCATTTATATCATTTCTTACCACGGTCATGCTCAACCCTACATAGAAACAGAGATACTACTTACCACCTGCATAAGATAATAGATGAGTATGCTATCTATCTTATATATTATCATTGATGTTATGACACCATGAAGGACTATCATATGGCATTATGACGTACCCTTTGTAAGCCCAACTGAAGGTCCCGCAATGACTCGTGCGGAAGCACAAATACAAATTCTCCGTAGGTCGATACGGTTCTGGTGCCTCGGATACCATTTCAAGAAAAATAATACCTTGTGCCCAAGTTGTACATAACCATGCAAGTGCGTGAACAGTTTAACCTAAGAAACAGATGCATGACACGGAATAGAATTAAGTAGTATTATCATTTTACTCATCATTTTTCTTAAAGTCATAAAATCTGATTTGGCGTCCCGTCGGCACCAAATACCACGAGGCACCATGCCACAACCTGTCACGGATGGGGCACTACACATCTGACGTTTCATTATTTTGTTTCCATGAAATAGTTTGATCTCTTTTGTTGAACCTGAGCTTCTCGCTTCGAAGTACGAAGCTTATAACTTTAGGGTCTTAAGCATTTTCATGGTTTCGAACCTTAACTGCTCACTTTAAGTAAGAAGCTTATCATTTTGAATTTAGATCAAAACTACTTTAAATCGGCTACAGTCAATTGGTGTCAATCGGCTAAAGTCACACAATAATATTTTGTGTTAAAATATTTTATTTAGATTCTAGACACTTAAAAATATTTTCTAGAATTTTCTAGGAATTTTCTGGATTTTTATGCAATTATTTTGATTTATTTGGACCTAAAATAATTTTTAAATAATTTTCTGAATTAAATAAATAATTACTCAGTCATCCACCGGGGGGGCCTACCTATCAGCGCCAGCTACAGTAACTGCCTCTCTTTCTCCTATATATATGCATGTATATTCATAAATCCTAATTAATTCTAGCCTCATCCTTTATGGGTTGATCTTGGTGATCCCTCAACTTCCCGAGGCGATTGTGGAGACCCCCGATTTCGGATTCGCATTTTTTATTGGATTTGTATTGAGGTAAAATTTTAGAATATATAATTTAATTTCGAATATTTTGATCCTGAATTTCTGAAGAATTCTGTAAGTGTTTGTTGTCTAAAACTCGATACGTCATACGGTTTTCGTGATCCCGAGATATTCTAAACTCCGAATCACAATCTGTTTGAAATTTTGGAAATCTAACACGACGGTCTTCGATATAGAATTTTTTCAGAATTTTAGAGGTTCGTTTACTATTTTAGTTATTCAGTTGAACTCAGATTTGATCTTAAATCATCGATTTGGTCACGGTTAGCCATAACGACGATGTCTTTTGACCAAAGCGTAATTTTGTGACACGATCAATTTCGGTGCACTTGTGGCACTGAAATCTACCAAGGTGCACTTTATTTGACTAGATAGTCAACGGTATGTCTCGATTTGTGTGCCATGGTTTCCAAAATTGAAAACATGACTTTGTATAGCCAAACTTTTTGTTTAGATTATATTCAGATTATTATTAGGTTAAATTAGGTTTTTAATTGATTTATTCTAGAATTAATTATTATTAGATAAGTTAACCCCTTAGCCACATATTCTATTATTTTAGAGTTAGAATATTAGAATTGACTTGTGGTTTTCGTACACATTTCTTGGTACGATGTGTGTTATGGGTTGACATCTTCTAGATCGGCAATCCCCTCATCCTCGACTTGTGACTACGATTTGTGTAAGGGTACAGGCAAGTACAGTATTGCATTATGTTTTAGTACATTATAATGCTTTTCTTTATTGTGTCCTTGATTGTTATTCCATTGAGACACGATGATGGCACGGTAGACCTATTATATTTTTCTTATTGTATCATTGACCGTTATTGCTTGTTAGTGAGTCGAGAGGGGAAATACTCGGTAGGTACGTGAACAAACCCAAATATTGTTATTGTGGATAGCTAAGCCATATACCACACGTATGAGTTAGCCGTACCCTATTATTGTGGATAGCCATTGATGATGTGTCATATTAGCCCAGTCGTTCATGTATCGAAAGGTATTTCACACACACATAGTTGTTTCCATTGTTCATGATCTTAGTTTAGATCTTTATCTTCATGTTTCTTTTCCCTTAGTTACTCGTTCATGATTATTACTTTCTATGTCTAGTTCATATCTTGCTAGTTCTTTATACGTTCTTTACCGTTACTGTTTTCTATTGTTTCTAGCTTATTTTGTGCTAACAACATTAAATGTAATATGGTTGTACTTTGCTCCTTTCTTGACTGGATCGTTGATATAGGTGAGGATGACGTGCTTCCTACTTTTGCGCTATGGACAGATAGAGACTCGAAGGCCAAAACCCTAGAAGACTAGTTAGATAGAAGTGTTGATTCAATATTGTGATATGTTGTATTTTCTTCAAGTGTAAAACTTGTGAATATTGTAATTTTGATTTAGTTGAACGAGCAGTAAAGATAGTATTTATGAGCATTTTGTTTATTGCAAGCTAGACAGTGTACTACTGCCGACACTGCAGCGTAGGCTGGACTTGGACACATACTTGTATCCCGAAAAGTGGGTGCGGATCGTGACAAGTAAAATTTAACATAGTTATTATGTTATGCCTATAAAATGTTTACATGCAATTGACTAAGATGGCTAGAAAGACTACTAAATATACTATATGCTTCACATAACTTCTATATAAATGAGATCATGGGATTTAATTAGTCATTCAACAGTACACGGTAATGTACTAACCCTCTTCTCCACAAGTGTTATGAACCAGGGAGGCGTATCAAATAACTGAATGCGATACTTGAACATTGTGAAGCCATTCTCAAGTGCGAAGGCTTGCTCAAACATTTTGAAGACCCCCATTCTTGATTCACTTGGATGGCTTAGATTCAAGCTGTTGCATAGTCATGGTTTTTATAAGAGAATGTAAAGTATGGAACGACTACCTCATCAGAGTCAGTTTGTAAGCCCGCATGATAATCCTTGTAATAGAGTCTTGTAAATGATGTCCATTATTAATAAAGCAAAGTTTCCTTCTATGCAAGTGTTTTATGCGTACTATATTTGTTGTTGTGTTTCAGTTAACTTTATGATACTGTATTTCATGAGTGCAACTTAGGCTCGCACGACATCATGCCTAGGGGACAACTATCAAAACTGGAACATGACACAGGAGTACTCTGGTCTATGTAGCTAGCATGGTCTCATCCCAGCTTTTCAGTATTCTGGTTCTAGGGCGTGACACCTTTGGACTTTTCTATGCTTTTGCTCTTGTCGCCGCTTAGACCCTTACTTTTGCTCCTTTATTGGAACTCTGAAATTAGCACCTCTGATTGTGGTGAAGATGAAGAACCCATGGACTTCCTTCACATCTCCCCATTTAACACCCCGCTCTTAGCAAACTCTAGACAAACAACATCTTCGGGAGTAGAAGTGATCATAGACACTCAGACAATTTCCCACGAGTCAGGTAAAGTACCTAACAACTAAAGTCCATGTACCTCATTCTTGAACTTGACTCATAGAGGATAACTAGTTAACCACACCATAAAACTCACTCAAGTGATCCGTAATCGTCATACAACCTTTGTACCTAAGACCAATCATTTGTCGGATCAGGTACATAATAACTTGTACCTAAGACCAATCATTCTTGTTCACAAACCTTCTTGTATGCAAAGACTGACATATATGATTTTTAATGAACAAGAGATCTTTATCTTGCTACACCAATAATTATAATTGGTACCATTCAGGTCCATACGCATATTTCACATGCATCTCTTCTACCTGATTTGACTATCAACATCTGGCATCTATAACCAATAGCTCTGATACCAGTATATTAGGAACGAACATGAAACCAATAGAATAAATAACATTCACAAACTGGAAGAAACGTCAAGAACTAAAAGTAACGAGCACACCCGGACGCGATCACAATATCCATACAGAAAGCACAATGCAACCACGATCATTTTTATGTGAAAAACGTTGGTGCAAAAAATCATGGGACAATCGAGGTCAAACAAAGATAAGCTTACTAGTGAATAAAAAAATACATTTAGTCCTCTTTACCTTCTCATACCGATCTAAACAGATCACCACAATCACTTCAAAGAAGAAAATATAACAAAGAGGATAAACTAAATTTATCAGAGAATAAGAACCCGATGAGGATTCGCTTGTCAAACCGACCACAAATTCCTCCGAAAGATCTCCTATGAACCAATGATGTTCTCCTTTAAAAAAATCTTCTTCCTATCTTAAAGATTAGAAACATGAGAATTCTCTCTCCCTTGTTGTAATGACTGCTAGGATTAGGTTAACAAAATTATATTTAAGTCACCATAATTCCACTACTAAAATATTGGTAATTAGCGATGAAATATTCGCCGCTAAATACTATATTTCTATCGCTAATGTAATTTACCGACGGATTACCGACCAAAAGGACGTCGATAACTATAACGTCGCTATGACAATTCCGTCGGTAAACCTTCGCCATAGCAACGACTTACCGACGAAATTACCGACTCATCACAGTGACGGATTGGCAACGAATATAAACCGTCGGCAAACGCGACGACAACTTAGCGACGGAATACCGACGAATGTTTGTGAGCAAAAATAACAAATTTTCCAGAAGCTTAGCGACGGAAACTTTCGTCGCTGACTCATCTGATACGCTTTTGGTATCAGACAGAAGGTCAGCGGCGGAAATGTTCGTCGCTAATTCGTCGCTAACCTGAAAATATTTCTAGAACTTCATCGCTAATCAGTCGGTAGTTAGTCGCTAGCCTGCAAATTTTTTAGATTTCCGTCGCTATTTTGTCTTTGGGTAGTCGCTAAACTTCTTATTATTGCCAGACTAAATTATTCCAGCTTTGCTCAAACATGTGAATGGATACAAACACCAACATAACCCCAATATACATTACAGTCAAATGATATACATTAAATATGACCCCAATATATACAAAATTAACCCAAGCACTAATATATACATTAATTTGACCTCCAATTGCCTATCTGAACAACTCCAATAGATACAAACTCGTCCAGCAGTCGCAATATAGTAGATATACACAAATGTGTTCAATAATACATAAAATCATCGATCAAACTCCTCAATCAAATACAAACTCCCTAAATTAAGTTCATACACATCATCAAATACAACCAATAAATAAAAATCAAACTGATGGTGGAGGAGGTGGCGGAGGCATAGCCGGCCGTCCGCATGCATATAACTGCCCTAGGACCAAAGTGACGATCCGTTGTACGTCCTGGGCAGGAACGTATGGAAGAATCGAAGGCACGACAAGAGGTGTTGTGGTCGGAGGAGGAGCCGATATAGTAGGTGCTGTGGTTGGAGGCGCAGTCGTTGCCGGAGGCACTGAGGTCGAAGTTGGAGCCGGTGCAGTGACAGCAGGAATCAGACCTGTTGTGCTTAGAACTTCGCTCATCTGGGTCACCTGAGCCTGTAGACCTACCAAAATCTGTGTAATCTGCCACAAAGTGTAGGTGTCGGCAGTATCGTCGGTCTGTGCATCTACAGGTAGAGGTAGAGATGTTGGAGATAGAGGAGCTCTGGAATAAACAGACGGCTATGATGCCAACGATCCGGTACCGTACACACTGCCCCATTTCCCTCTACCGATGGTTTGTATCCACAAGTCGTTCCTCACAACCAGCATCGGTGGCTAACTAGTCCCAGCTTCCTTCCTCGGCAGTCCCTCCCTCACCGACTCGACTCTCTAAAGTCTCATACGTCTCCTATATTTATATAGGTGAATAGATTTAGAGTTAATATTCATATTTTAGTTACTATTAAGTATTGTTATGGTTACGTTCTCATACGTCTCCTAAATTATTCTTTGATTTATAATACTACTTAGGGTTATAATTTAGAGTTAATATTCATATTAGAGTTCAGACTAACTATTTCAGTAAACTAAATATAGTTAAGTACGTAAATACAAAGAAGAAATATAATTAGATATAGGACTCGGAAAACTTACATAGGCTTTGGTCGCCTGATCATCTACGAGCTTCTCATCCTTCTTTCGCTTATGGGTACGCTCGAAAACTTTAGAAAAGTCTATGGTGATCGAGTCTCCGCCTGCCCTGGCGATCTCCTCGTACTGTAACAATTAAACATCAATTTATAATTAAACACTAAATTTAAACAATTGAAGAAATAACAAATAAGAATACTTACCAGTCGTCGATAATGCTCTAAAATTGGGATGGATCCACCCGTGTGGTGACCACACTTAGCACGGGCAGCCTTTGCCTTCTCACACTTGGCCTTATAGGCCGAAGTGTCCATCTTCTTCTTCATATCATCCCAGAATTCCTTCTTCAACCACTTCTTGTGAAGGGCACTATTTAGTAGAGCTAACGTCTATGGGTCGTTAACCATATCCCTCAACCTCTTGTTGGCGACGGACTTGTAGCACTTTCGGATCGCATGATCTCTGTGCACCGTCCACCAGTACAACTTCTGCAAATAAGAACAAATAAAAACAAATGGTCAAATATTTAAGAAAAGTTGTAAACAAAGACGATATTATTTAGACATACCTCAAGCATCTCGAGCCAAATAAATCGTCTAGCAAGTGGAATGTCCCCGAAGTTTAAATAGGGACCATGGAATTGATGATGCATCAACTCGCCCAAATCTTTACCAGCCTGGACCGGAAAAAACCTGGAATAAACAAAACAATATACAATTAGATAATAAATAGAGTATAAATAAATGTGTCTACTAACAATTATATACTTATGTCGTTTTATTGGCCCACAGCTCGGGACGAGTGATGTTGGTTGGCCGCTCTGGTAGAGTACGAGGGTCTGCAAATCTTGGTCGACGTATGTACACTCTACGGTCGACCAAAAGGCCAGGATATGGGTTCGCCCCAGTAAGAGCAACAGGTGTAATCTCTGGCGTAGAAGACGGGGCACCAGCACCGGTAGGAGTAGATGCTGAAGGAATATCAGGGCTAGCTCCGCCGACCGATGAACGAGTGAACGACGGAGATAAGCTATCCCCATCATCAACCAAATCGTCGTCGTTAAATCATCTACGATCTGTAGCCAGAGTACTAGAAGGAGCTGGAGGGCGGGTCGACCCAGATCCTCGACGTCATGTACGACCCCGTCCTGCCATATGTAAATCCGAAAGAAATTAAAAAAATGATGTGATGATACAAATAATCTATGCAAATATAGTAGAAATTAAATAAAGGTGTGTTGATACAAATAATTAATGCAAATCTAATAGATAATACGTACTAATCTTTTTTATGTTCTTCGTAATCTGAATCTTCTTCATCTTCATCTTCTTCATTTTTGCTATCACTTCCACTTTCACCTTCATCTTCAAATTCTTCCTTATCATCTGATACGTCTATTTCAGACTCCTCCTCTACATGAGGTAAGTCCTCTATGTCAAGCTCTTTGTCAACTATATCATCCTCTACAGTAACGTTAACCTGCACGTCATCAACGCCGACTAAACTAATATATGTTGGTTGAGGCATGACTACCTCATCGTCTTGGTATGCTTGATCTCCAATATTATATGTATTTCTTTCTTTAGTTTTGCATACAGCCCACCAATCACGAGTAGTGTGTCGTCAACTAGGATAACTCGTATAGTACACTTGGACCGTTTGACTAGCCAACACAAATGGTTTGAAAACCTACATATCTTTTTTTGTATTTTATATCAATAAATCCAAACTGTTTGTCAATTCTCCATTCTTGCTTGGGTGTTGTGTCGAACCAATCACATTTAACAGCATAATTTGGGTATCAAAAGAGTAATCCAGCTCTACAGTATCTCTTAGAACGTCGTAATAATCAAATTCTGGATCGGCATCGTAGACTGAACCCCTTACACAAACTCCAAAATTCTTTGTGTAATTAGCCTCCTCATCGACAAATGAGTGATTGATAGACTTATCAGTGGTTCTAAATTTGAAGCCATCGGTGGTATATCCATTCCAACATTTCGCCCTCTTGCTTGGTCCGATAGCTAGTGCTCGAAGTCTTTCGTCGGTCAATTGTATACCAGGACGAAAAACCTAAAATATAACGTATCATAATTGTTAGCCCAATGATTATATCATGTTTTTGAATATGGCTAATCAATTAAGTTTAACATAAGTCACTAATATTCATATACTCACTATCAGGTTGCTACTTAAACTTAGCATTGTCTTAATTGTTCTATATCATATTTCCATGCTTGTATCGTACTGCAAATATTATTTTGCTCATCTAACATGTATTTGTAGACATGCATTAAGCATGATCAAACCAGGACCTATGCAATAGAGAATTAATGATGGGCCAAAGACGGCATCATGTAATAAGATTTTTCTGAACCGCCTAGCGACCAATCCGAGACCTCGCATCGAGGGTTCTGCTGCCCCCGAAAGGTATTCAGATTTCTAGATCTGTATATCTTTGGATGACTGCTGTCAAGGAAAAAGACGTTCTCAGGTCTGCTCAAATATCATAAGAAAGGCGTCATCAAAGGGCTCTTAGTTTTCCTATCTTGTACTCAGTCTGTAATCTTTAATTTATTGAGTCTAGGAGAATGTGTACGTTGAGTCGCACTGTGTCATCTCAAACTCTAGATATATCTCTCCAAGCTCTACCATACAAACAGACCAATTCCTAACCAAACCAAACCAATGCTAGTCATATAGAGCTTCTGGCCCAGGGAACACAGAGTTCGGGCAGAACTCTGTCTAAGGAAAAGTTCGGGCCGAACTCTGTCCCCTGATTTTTAGTACCCTAATTTTTAGGGCCTCCTTGATACAAGTTGTCCAACGTTCAAAAATTTGAATTCTTGGGACAGAATTCGGGCCGAACTCTGCCTCCCCAGAGTAGTATAAATAAAGCTTAAATTATCTCATTTTAAATCACCTCTTACCTTCAATATTCTAGCCTTCTAAGCTTTACTACTCCAAGCCTCATTCTTCCATATCTCCTAAGCGACAACTCTCCTTAGCCCAAGGTGCTCAGTGCGATATCAGCTAGAAGTTGTGTGCAAGAGTGAAAAAAAAAGTTACTTGGAAAATTCCTAGTTTCGCTTTCCGCGAAGTTGAAGTGTTCGAGCGCTTCGATATAAAGGCTCGTGTTTTGTAAAGAAGTTTGCATGCTCTTCGGACTAAAGGCACATGTGTACGCTATTTCACAAATAGTGGATTTCAATCCTGAGCAAGAGTTCTCAGGGCTGGACTAGTCCCCCACGAGGGAAACCAGGTTAAATCGCTATGTTTGCGTATGCTCTTCTGATCTCTCTTAAATTTTTGTATTACAACTCTGATTATATATTCTGTTGGTAGTTGCTTCTGGACTAGGTATAGAGTTAATTTTTAATTGGTTATTATTGGCACAAACTCTATTCACCCTCCCTCTAGAGTTGCCTACACGTTCTTCAATAACGTTATTAGGACAAAGCTCTTTAGTCGGTCAATTGAATTTAGAATAGTTAAATGATTCTAATCCTTACATAGTTATGGAACCATGACAAAAAAAATTCTGTCAACCTCTCTAGCAAGATCATCATCATCAATGCTAGGTCTCTCCATTTTTATCTCAGCTTTAAAAATACTATGATAATAACGAAAAAAGTTAGAGAAATTATTACAAGTATATCGCAAAATTAGAGTATGTAGCAAAATTATGCCTCTTACTTCTCTATATCTTCCATCTCCTCTATACCACTATTTAGGCAGATATACCAATGAGCAACTTCAAACTCATCGTCCTCTAACCACCGTAACTTAGAAGCACTTGTAGGCTTGCCACCAACATTGAAGATAGTGCGGATTCCATGATTCGGTTCATCGACCTCACCTTCATCATTTCTTGGTGCTCTATTCCAGTTTGTTCTGACATGAGTATCGAACTAGATTGTGTAGAAGTTTGAGACCTCCTCAATAATATATGCTTCGTATATCGAAGCTTCTATATGAGCCTTATTGCCCACCTTCTTCTTCAGGTGATGTAGATATCTATAAATAATATATCCAATATTAGAACTGTTTGAATAAAATAATTATTAGTACTAGATAATTAAATATTTTATACCTCTCAAATGGATACATCCATCAATAATGGACGGGAGCACCGATACGTACTTCGTATGCAAGATGAATCGGCAAATGTTCCATACTATCAAAAAAAAAGTCGAAGGAAACACCTTTTCTAACTTGCACAATGCCAATACAATCTTCTCCTCAAGTTTAAATGTATGTTGCATCGTCAACTTACTTAACACAAATCTTTAAAGAATATAGATAACTCGGCCAGCGGACCCCATACTTGAGAAGGCAGCATCTCTCTCAGAGTGATAGGAAGTAAACGCTCCATGAACACGTGGCAATCATGACTCTTCATCCCTATGAGCTTGTGTTCGTTAAGATTGACACATCTTGCCAGATTCGACATATGACCTTCAGGGAATCTCAGCTTTGTAATCCAATTGCATATTATCAATTTATCATCCCTACTCAGTGTAAATGGTGCTGAGGGATTGACCCAGTTACCATTGGATCTTCGTGTTAGATGCAACTCTGGACGCCTGCAAATAATTTCCGAGTCCTTTCTTGCTTTGGGATTGTCTTTCATTTTTTCTTTGATATCCATCATCGTATTGTAGATGTTGTCGAATACATTTTTCTCAATATGCATGACATCAAGATTGTGCCTTATGATATTGTCCTTCCAATAAGGTAAGTCCCAAAAGATACTCTACTTCATCCAATTATGGCTATGTCTAAATCCTTCTAAGTGATGGCCCGATCTCGGATCTTCCTTTGCAGTCGCAAATCCTCTACATATGTCCAAACGATATCTCCAGTCAATCTCAACGGGGAAGAAGTTAGTTCCTGTTTACCAGCTCTAAAGGCATCCATGTTCCTTCTCCATGGATGCGACATAAGAAGGAACTGACGATGGCAATCAAAAAAATAAGCTTTTTTCTCCATTCTGAAGGCGGAATGCCTTACTCTTTTCCATACATATCGGACAAGACATAATACCATGAGTACTCCACCCAGATAACATTATATATGCTGGAAAATCATTGATGGTCCACATCAACATCGCTCTCATCTGAAAGTTTTGCTCCATCGATATATCATACGTTTGAACGCCGAACTGTCATAATTGTTTCAACTCGTCCACCAACGGCTCCAAGTAGATATCGATGTTCTTCTTTGAATTTTTTGGACCGGGTATGATAGTGTCAAGAACATATAAGGAGTCTTTATGCACATCCACTGTGGAAGATTGTAAGGGGTCAAAATCACCAGCTAATAAGAGTACTGAGCCCCCGACTGTCCAAAAGGAGTGAATCCATCAGAACATAAAGACAGCCAAACATTCCTAGGCTCTGTAGCAAATCCAGGAAGACATCGATCAAAATACTTCCATGCCTCTACTTCAGATGAATGAGATAATTCTCTTTCATCCATCTTCAGCTCTTTTCTATGCCATGTCATGTGTTCTGCAGTATTCGAAGACATATACATCCTCTGTAGCCTCTTTGTGATTGACAAAAATTGAATGTATTTGTAGAGGCGCAACCTTGCTCGTGCAGTTGATTTTCCTTTGCCCCGAATGGGCTTATATCGATCCTCGTGATAGAAAATATATTTGTCTTTATCATTGTTCTTCTTGTAGTACAAGATGCAGTCGTTTCGACAACAATCTATCTTTTCGTAACCTAATCCGAGTTTTCGTATCATCATCTTCGACTTGAAAAAGTTTTTTAGCAAGTCCTTCGCTCCTTTTGGCAGCAACTCTCTAACAAACTGAATTATCCTATCGTAGCATTCTTGCGGTAAGTTAAAATCAGACTTAAGATTCAACGGCCGCATCACCACCGACAGGATAGAATGAGAATCACAACCCGGATATAATGGAGTATCGGCATGGTTGAACATATCATAGAACTCCTTTGCAGCAGGATTCGGATCCTCCGGATCAAAACTTGGACCGGCACAAGCGGCATCAAATACCAACTCACGTGCCAAGTTTCGATGCCGATATTGGAAGTGGTCTCCAAGAGTGGGGTCTTCCACCTCCGTATTGAAGGAGGACTGATATTGCGGAACCAAAGGTTCTCCTTGAGCCATCCACTCGTTGTAGTTCGGTACGAAACCCTTCTTATAGAGGTGCTCTCTCACGAGATCTACATCTTTGAATGGTATATTACGACAATTGACACAAGAGCACTTTATGAGCCTTACGTCCATAAAATAAGGTTGGCTACTGGCGTATCTCAGAAATTCCTCGACGCCCGCCTTTAAATCATCCGTCAAACCAATCTTGCTCTCATGTCGCCGATTGTATATCCACGAACGGACAACTAAGTATCGACTCATTGCTCAAACCAATTTTACACCAAGTACCATATATGTTGTAAATACAAGTAAAAATTAATTTAGTATCTAATTGTAATTGTAATGCCCATATTTTGGAATGCGTATTTTAATTAGGCTTATACGTATTTCGAACCTGTATTTTATTTTCTCAGATTCTGGCCTGTAATTGTGTTTTGGCTTAACTTGCGGATTTTGGTTTTCTCGTAAAATGGGTTTTTGGACCTGGCGTGGTTTTATTTTGTGGAGAAGGATTGGTTTAGTTTAGTATGCATTGGACCACACTTAGCTAACCTCCACCATCAACCTAACATACCCTCCCTCATTAAAATCCCATCTAACTTTCTCTCTCCTCATAACTTCCATTAATTTTTCTTTATCTTCTTCTTCCTTCATCCACCAACACCATAGGCAAGTGCACCTTGCCACCACATAAGAACCCTATTTTATTTATCCATTAGCTAGATTAGGACATGGTGAACAACATTAGAACTTGGCATTTTATGATTTGGAGCTTCCATTTTTCTAGATCTAAGTTTTAACCATTTTCGGATTTTCTTGGTTTTGATCTATTAAACTTAAATTTTTCCTTATTTTGAGGCTTCCATGTGGAAGAGAATTCAATTTTACACAAGTTAGAACTTTGAAAATCTAAATTTGGTTTTGTTTTGGCTAAGATATGAAGATTGGAAATTTGGAGTTCTTGGGGTCTTCCTCTCGGCTTGGTGGAGAAGATGATCCTCGGCCAGCGCTCTTTAGCGCAAGGCCGAATTGCGCTAACTTCTCGGCCAGCGCCTTGCGCTGGGCTGACTTGCGCTGGCGCTCTTTAGCTCCAGCGCCTTCCTTCCATTGGCGCACTTGACCGCTGCGCAGCTCACTCCCAGCGTAACCTAGTTCCAGCGCAACCCAATTCCTGCGCAGCTCACATCCAGCGCAGCTCACTCCTTGCACGGCTTAGCTCCAGCGCAATCCAGTTCTAGCGCAGCTCAACCCTGTGCAGCTCACTCCCAGCGCAACCCGACCTACCGCAAGCCGACCCTAGCGCAACCCAACCTCAGCGCAGTTCATCCCCTGCGCAGTCCATTCCCTTAGCGCAATTTGATCCCCAGCGCAGTCCATTCCCCTAGCGCAATCTGATCCCCTGCGCAACCTATTGTCCATGGTGATTTAGTTTTATTTCCTTGGACTTGGCTTCTCTTTTATGGATTAGAGTTTTGAGATCTTGTTCCACACAACACGACTGTCTCGACCCAATATGACCTGGCACGATTTTTGGTGTTTTGCTTATGACTAGTACGGTGTTCGTGAATTTGTGATCCTAGTGCTATTCTGATCTTCTTGATAGTGACCCGATGGGGTGCGCTCTTAACTTGTAACCTGTGATCCATGATTAATCTTTGTAACTGGATAACTTGATAGTGGCCCGTGGCGGCGCACTCCTGACTTGTAACTTGTAACATGTAACTTGTAACTTGTAACTTGACTTGACTTGATGCTGTTACGATAGCTACTTGACTCGTATAATCAACTCTGACTCCGTGGGTGTTCATTCTTGTTGCTTCGTGCAATCCACTTGTCTTGTCTTGTCTTGCATCTTGTCTAGGACGTGACTCCCTGGTTACCACGGTCAGGAATTCACTCTGAATATGGATTAGGCTAATTACTAGATCAAACTAAAGTTCATAGAGAATTTCCAGTCACAGGCAATCTCGTTATCTGGGCGCTTTAAATGGACTTATAACCTGCCGATGAGTATGACACATTTCCAGTACACTGTCATGTGTTGCACCCTCTGTCATGCCCCGACCCGGAATCACCCGAATCATCGTCCTCGCAGGGGACGTGATGTCGCACGAGCCTGGAGTTGCGTTCGTGCAAGGCAAGATGACAAGTTCTCAAATGGTTATCTTTTGATTCGATATTAACAACGAAAGGAAAACAGAGTATGCAAAATAATTCTCTTTATTGATATTCGAAACTGAGATTACAAAGGCTTTCGATAGCCTAACAATACATGCCAGATTGGTTACAACACTCAGGTTCTCTCTTGCCCACAAAGGATTTCACCGTTCCATACATTATGCCGTCTATATCTCGGCCGCATCAATCCAGTTGCATAGTCCGAGCGTCAAGCGATCGCACGCTTCAATACGCTTCGGCATTTCCAAGCCTCAACGCGTTCAAGCAATGCTTCGTCGCGAGCCATCCATTCCCTGCACCCTGCATGAAGCTGGTGGGGGATCAGTACGTTCGTCCTCGCATGTACTGAAATAAAGATCTTTCTTTCCAGACCGACATTTTTAATATTCATGTTGAATCATACAACTTAGCTTATGATCTTGCTATGTTCTCCTTAGGGTCAATTTCATGGCATATTCGAAAGCATAAAGCATGTTAGCATGGCAAGCATGTTATCGAATTGAGTAGACAAGCAAGCAATCTCGTGTTTGATTCGTGGCGCGACTTACCAAGTCGACGCACTCGCCCTTGCTCCGACGCAAGGTGAATATGCCTATCCATTTTCCCTGTCATGTTATAAGTGCCCTCTATTCGGATCCGTCCGTGCAGGATATACGCATACCTTGCACTTCTAAACCCATCGCCCTTAACTATATGAAGGTCACTAGCTTGTCAAGCTAGAATGGACTTATATTATCAAATCGAAACATAAGACGATGTTAACTCCGTGCGGTTGCTAACCAACATCAGAGGCCATCGAAATAATCGCAGCAAGTTGCTTAACACATCCACCATAAGGTCGCTACCCTGTCTGGTCGAAGTGGCGCCAACAATACTCAAACGAATCCCTCCTAGGCCGAACGGTCCCAGCGCCCTGGCGCGCCGCGTTCGAGGGAACACCCATGTACGGGCTTTTATATCTTTAAGTCCATTTGACCATTTGACCATGCATCGAATCTTATATTTCATACAACCAAGCAAGTTCACTTATCGCTATTTCAATTGGCACAACGCCCGAATGTCCTCAACGAACGCCCGAAGGCCATGAATATTTCGAAGGGCACCATGTCATATTACCCATCTCGTATTTACTTCGCTAACTTTCTATGTTCTTACATTTCATACTTCGTTTCAATGTTTCAATCGCATCATGCCTCAACTGTATTCTTTCGTAACGAAACCATCTTTTATTATCTCGTGCACGCAGGCACGTTTCGATCGTATTTTCGATGTTCTATGACTTAGCATTCAATGTCCGTGGCTTGCGCGCTAGGGCGCTCGCCTGTTGTCTTTCAATGTTCTAGCCGTTCTAACTCGTGCGCGGAGGCACGGTATGGTTCGTGCACTAAGGCACTCGCCGAGTACAGTTATCCCATGTTATTGCGGCTTGCGCACCGAGGCGCTCGCCTTAGCGATATCCAATGTTCCGTAGCGACTTGTGCATTTGATGCACGTCTCATTTCAATTGTACTAACTTAGTGTTCGACACACATTATGATTTACTTCCGATCGGACCACGCCCGTGGCGTCGATAGGTTAACTTTTAGCATACAATGATATATTTGACTTATCGAATGAAGGAGTAGAAAGAAGTCAATCCTCCCACCTTGAATCGATTTGCCTTCGCCATTTTGCCGAGCCGATGCGGCTCGATTCCCTAACTTTGTTGCACGGCCACTCTCCTGACTTAGCCATTCGAGCACTTCGTGCTTCTTTGAATCATACGTCCGATTTTCCTTAGCGTGCCCAAGTCTCAGCCCGTCGCAAGGCGTCGATTTGGTTCCGCGGACCCCTTATTAAATATTGCCGAAGATCGACCTCTAATATTTTCGCGTCAAAGTATAACCTGCACATGAAACCAACTAAAATCATTACTTGCATCGATTTGGACTTGCGCCTTGGTCGATTCGATTTCTTAGAGTCTTCGAGCCGATTCAACGCACTCATCCTTCGGGGCAACGCGGCGCTTCGCACCGATTCACTCGATGCATTCTTCGGGACAAGGCAACTCTTCGCATCGACTTAGTTCGATACGTTTCTCGGGACAACGTAACTTTCGTATCGATTCGCATCGATACGCAATCGGGTCAATACTACTCTTCGAGTCAACGACTCAGCATAATGCACCGTACGGAGTGGGGCATTACAGAATATACCACTCAAAACAAGGTTCGTCCCGAACCAAAACCAATACTAAATTTCCAAGGGTTTCATTAGATCGCTCCACGATCTCGTCTCACTATCGTTTGGATCGTACAACTTAGTTTGGAATCATACACATATTTTAGGCGTCCCACCAATATATGCATTTCAGCCAAGCTCAGTTGTAAGATATCGGAACAACGCAAACATGTAACTCTTATTTTCAATAGCTGGCCATCTCGTATTCTCGATCGGCTAGACTTATCGTCAACATGCATCGCGTTAATTTGTTATCGATGTAATCCCATATGCGATATCGCATGGGTCATCTTACGGTCTGCAGCATTCAATTTGATTTGGTGGTCAAGTCTTCTAGGGTCAGCTGCCCCGAAGCTACGCTCGATAATTGTGGATCATCACCGAAGGACAGTGTACTACGAACCATGCTATATCATATTTTGGAGCCAAATCACGTTCCGACGATTCTATGCGACTATCCAAATTTCTGAACAAAACCATTTCTATCGGCGCAATCTTAGCGCAACTATCCTCCGAGTAAGGTCATGCACTCCGTCGATGATTCTGCTATTCACGACGCATCTACTCGCATTGAGTTCGAGTCTATCTTATTTCGCGGTCGACACACGAGATGCTATACGCATCGAGCAATCGTCGATGACTTATAGTCTCGCCCTGATCAATCACAAAATTTATGATCAACCAAGTTCGTTCATTCTCGTATCGTTACTTACAAAATTTTATAGCGCGAGGCACACTCTATTTTGTATTCTCACATCGTTTATGTTTCCTTACGTATCGATCTCGATACGCCGTATCCATTTCGATAACGTAAGGGTCAACTTTGAATCCGTTTCAACGTCAACTTAGCTCGCATCGCATACACCCAAGTTCGAAACAAACTTTTTCATACGCATCGACTCGTTTTCCGATTCCCGTATCCCGCTATACTTTGATCGCGTAACTGAGTTACCGATTATCCAACATCGAACCCTCAAGTCATACAATCTCGTCCTCAAAGTTTTGCGTGTTTTCAGTCGTACTCAAATGAGTTTCGCCATAACGTAACCAACTATTTCTTAGGCACGATTACTCCCGTCAACCAACTCTTCACCGAAGTCGCATATCGTGCAATTCGATTACAATTCGCATCGCCCAAATTTCTATCGAAATCGTAAATCGTGCGATTCGATTCGCCTAGCCGAACATTCCTATCGAGATCGCAAGTCGTGCGATTCGATTCGCCTCGTCCAACATTTTCATCGAGCTCGCAAGTCGTGCGGTTCGATTTCAACGTTTCGAATTTCCTATTCCGTCGATCCGATTGTTGCCTCAAGGCATAATCGTTTCGCTAGTTCCCGTCATTCGACTGACACATAAATTTTCAATCGATGTAGTCGTTCAATGTTACAAGTCCCGCCTTACCGTTCTAACCGATCATCGAAGAACACTTGCATCAACATGCCGTCATACAAATCCTCAATCGAGTCTCGGTGCTATCCCGTCTGTTGCGGACAAACCTTTCGCAATTCTCACAATATGTCGATGCAATTCATCGCACACGTGGTATACCATATACCACTCTGAATCGAGCCATTCATTGCATCGGTGGTATGCCATATACCACCCAGAAATTAAGTTATTTTCGTCGCAACGTACTCTTTACGAACTAACGATCTCTTCCGACTCACGATTTCCGCAGTGATCGTGCTTGATCACAACCGTAACTCTGATTAGTCAGAATCCGACGCAACTCGGCCAATGCATTCATTTGCCAACACAAGCTCGGCGCGCAACCGAACCGATTTCGTTTCTCGATTTATAACGTTTGTTTTCTTCCGTTGCATCTTATGCAAAATTTATTCTCGATATCCATTGCACCACGTGCAACGATTACTTTGATACGCGTTACACCACGTGCAATAATTTTACTTTCAATATGCATTGCACATCGTGCAATGATTTTATTTCCGACATTCAAAGTCAATGCTCAAATCCGTTCAACACATTCGATATTGACTTATCGCTTTTCATCGCAACGCACATTCGAAATCGATATGTGAATCCATTCGACACATTCAATATCAACTTTCATTTTCTTTTCAACGCATCATTTACAATCAACGCGTGGCAAGTGCTGCAGCAACATTCCACGATTTTTATTGTATCAATGCAACCAATATTTCTCGTATCGTTCGTTGCAATCAACAAATATCTCGAATTACAATTCACGACATGTTGCATCCGCGGCAACAAATCCTTGAATTCACATCTCGCAACTCGTTGCAGTTGCAGCAACAAACCCATCCCGACTTTTCCAGCAAACACCATGTAATTTCCAAACAACACGCGGCAAATTATATGATTTGTATTAGACTTATTCTATGGAACATCCAGTGCGACATCGAGTAGAGTCAAGAGTGATTTCGATTGGTGGTGGACAACGTTTAGAACTGAAATGAAACAAGCGTCCAGAGAAAATTGAGCCTAGAGCTCTGATACAATTTGTTACGCCCCGACCCGGAATCACCCGAATCATCGTCCTCGCAGGGGGCGTGATGCCGCACGAGCCTAGAGTTGCGCTCGTGCAAGGCAAGATGACAAGTTCTCAAATGGTTATCTTTTGATTCGATATTAACAACGAAAGGAAAACAGAGTATGCGAAACAATTCTCTTTATTGATATTCGAAACTGAGATTACAAAGGCTTTCGATAGCCTAACAATACATGCCAGATTGGCTACAACACTCAGGTTCTCTCTTGCCCACAAAGGATTTCACCGTTCCATACATCATGCCGTCTATATCTCGGCCGCATCAATCCAGTTGCATAGTCCGAGCGTCAAGCGATCGCACGCTTCAATACGCTTCAGCATTTCCAAGCCTCAACGCGTTCAAGCAACGCTTTGCCACGAGCCATCCATTCCCTGCACCCTGCATGAAGCTGGTGGAGGATCAGTACGTTCGTCCTCGCATGTACTGAAACAAAGATCTTTCATTCCAGACCGACATTTTTAATATTCATGTTGAATCATGCAACTTAGCTTATGATCTTGCTATGTTCTCCTTAGGGTCAATTTCATGGCATATTCGAAAGCGTAAAGCATGTTAGCATGGCAAGCATGTTATCGAATTGAGTAGACAAGCAAGCAATCTCGTGTTTGATTCGTGACGCGACTTACCAAGTCGACGCACTCGCCCTTGCTCCGACGCAAGGTGAATATGCCTATCCGTTTTCCCTGTCATGTTATAAGTGCCCTCTATTCGGATCCGTCTGTGCAGGATATACGCATACCTTGCACTTCCAAACCCATCGCCCTTAACTATATGAAGGTCACTAGCTTGTCAAGCTAGAATGGACTTATATTATCAAATCAAAACATAAGACGATGTTAACTCCGTGCGGTTGCTAACCAACATCAGAGGCCATCGAAATAGTCACAGCAAGTTGCTTAACACATCCACCATAAGGTCGCTACCCTGTCTGGTCGAAGTGGCGCCAACAATACTCAAACGAATCCCTCCTAGGCCAAACGGTCCCAGCGCCCTGGCGCGCCGCGTTCGAGGGAACACCCATACACGGGCTTTTATATCTTTAAGTCCATTTGACCATTTGACCATGCAACGAATCTTATATTTCATACAACCAAGCAAGTTCGCTTATCGCTATTTCAATTGGCACAACGCCCGAATGTCCTCAACGAACGCTCGAAGGCCATGAACATTTCGAAGGGCACCATGCCGCATTACCCATCTCGTATTTCCTTCGTTAACTTTCTATGTTCTTACGTTTCATACTTCGTTTCAATATTTCAATGGCATCATGCCTCAACTGTATTCTTTCGCAACGAAGCCATCTTTTATTATCTCGTGCACGCAGGCACGTTTCGATCGTATTTTCGATGTTCTATGACTTAGCATTCAATGTCCGTGGCTTGCGCGCTAGGGCGCTCGCCTATTGTCTTTCAATGTTCTAGCCGTTCTAACTCGTGCACGAAGGCACGGTATGGTTCGTGCACTAAGGCACTCGCCGAGTACAGTTATCCCATGTTATTGCAGCTTGCGCACCGAGGCACTCGCCTTAGCGATATCCAATGTTCCGTAGCGACTTGTGCATTTGATGCACGTCTCATTTCAATTGTACTAACTTAGTGTTCGACACACATTATGATTTACTTCCAATCGGACCACGCCCGTGGCGTCGATAGGTTAACTTTTAGCATACAATGATATATTTGACTTATCGAATGAAGGAGTAGAAAGAAGTCAATCCTTCCACCTTGAATCGATTTGCCTTCGCCGTTTCGCCGAGCCGATGCGGCTCGATTCCCTAACTTTGTTGCACGGCCACTCTCCTGACTTAGCCATTCGAGCACTTCGTGCTTCTTTGAATCATACGTCCGATTTGCCTTAGCGTGCCCAAGTCTCAGCCCGTCGCAAGGCGTCGATTTGGTTTCGCGGACCCCTTACTAAATATTGTCGAAGATCGACCTCTAATATTTTTGCGTCAAAGTATAACCTGCACATGAAACCAACTAAAATTATTACTTGCATCGATTTGGACTTGCGCCTTGGTCGATTCGATTTCTTAGAATCTTCGAGCCGATTCAACGTACTCATCCTTCGGGGCAACGCGGCGCTTCGCATCGATTATCTCGATGCATTCTTCGGGACAAGGCAACTCTTCGCATCGACTTAGTTCGATACGTTTCTCGGGACAACATAACTTTCGTATCGATTCGCATCGATACGCAATCGGGTCAACGCTACTCTTCGAGTCAACGACTCAGCATAATACACCGTACGGAGCGGGGCATTACACCCTCTAAGTCACCTAAGGGTATATCGTCTCCTGGGCAATGTGCCCAACCATACTCTCAACCCGCGGAAGGATAACTGGATAGTCTGTAGGGCTTGGGACTGAGAATTTCTCATTTGCATCATGTTAGTAATTAGGTTTATGATAACCCTAGTTAGTTAAGTAGTAAGCCGTAGTATTTGCTTGGCCGCTTGTGAATGGATGGTGTCCAGCCTTGTCTAAGTCTCGTCTAGTCCCAGCACCTGGTACACTTGAGCATGATTGTTTTACTTATCTTTAACAATAAATGGGTAGAGACAAAGTGCTATTCAGGCGAAGGGTTACAACCCCGGTCCTTGTTTGGTTTAAGGGTTGTAACCTGGTTCCCGGAATGGTTCCACGTTCCTAGTCGTTTATTGTCCTATCGTACTCCTTATTACTTGTATTTTTCTTCTATTTTCTTATGTTCTGATATGCTGGCTTTTGTTCTTATTTCGTGGCCTCCTTTGTGGCACTTGCTCTTTCTGGGGTTTGACCCAGCTGGTTTTGTGTGGCCAGATTTCGGAGCAGCACCCGAGGATCTACCAAACTTCCAGCCCAATGGTAGCGACTAGAAAGAACCCGGGCTACGAGTGGGTTTTTCCATTTTGTTTCGCTCACTACGTTGTAAAATTATTCTTTTGAGGTGTTTAGCCGACGAGCACCTGTTAGTTCGATGCATATTTACTTACTGTCTGCCTACGGGCTGTAAACATGATTAACAAATCCTAGGGTTGATCATGTATGACTTAACTCTTGCTAGTCCTCGCATTTTGTATGACTAGCTTCATGATCAGCTGAATATGTAATATTTGGGACGCCTTTTATTGTATATTTGGTGATCTAACATCTTGTGATTATATTACTTGCTTGAGATTGAGACAATAGGCTTGACCTTAAGAGACCGTTGGCTTGTAGTAAACTCTCATATCTAGACAGTCGTGACCGTATAGCAAGGTGGATTCCATTTCAATATACGTAGCTGGCTATGTACGCCCCCGCTCTCCAGTATTCTGGTTCTGGGGCGTGACAGTAATAACCAAGGTTAACAGTATTAGTATCGAAATTGGTATCAGACCACTCCTATGAGTATCGATATCGAAATCGGTATCAGACCATTCCTTTGAGTATCGATATCGAAATCGGCAATACCAACCATTCCTATGAGTATCGATATTAAAATTGGTATCAGACCATTCCTATAAGTATCGATATCGAAACCGGTAATATCGAAATTGGTACCATTCCTATGAGTATCAAGAAAGAATCTAGAGAGAGAGGGGGGGTGTGTGTTTGTACGTATACTTGAATGAGCTCCATGAGAAAGTGGACATCCTTGGTGTAAAGCACCATGAGGAATGAATAAAGAAGATGTTTTGAATATGAAGTACTGCTTCACGTTTGGCTCTTATTAGTATCGACCATATCGGATTAGTATCAGCCTATCGGTTCGTTATCGGTCGTATCGGATTGGTATTGGAATCGGATATCCTATCGATATCGGTCATATCCTTATATCGTATTATATCGATATTGGCCTAATTATCAAAATTGGCCTAATTATTGATATTGAAATCGATATCATACCATTCCTATGAGTTTCAATATTGAAATCGGTATCAGACCATTCCTATGAGTATCAATATCGAAATTGGTATCAGATCATTCCTACGAGTATCGATATCGAAATCAGTATCAGACCATTCCTATGACTCAATTGGGAGCCGTGTTTTGCGATTAAATACGGCTTCAAAATTTTAGGGTTTAGCTAAAGCAAATTATAGATCAAATGCATGTTGGAAAATTACAGATATTTAAACCTCAACCTTCCTCATAATTTAGAGTTTTCGTCAATAGTTGGAAACATAATGTGATATTGAGCAACCTAGATTCCATTAATCATCCGACAAGTATTTTAAGCGAATTTTGTAAAACTATACCGAATTACAAAAACCAACTCTTTGTCCATCTACATAGGAAGTCATGTTGGAATAATATAGATATTTAAGCTTTAACCTCACAACTATAGAGTTTTGATACAACACAACAAGAACTTTAAAAATGTGCACCCCAAGATGAGGGGGACTTTCTAGATGTGCTCAACATCTATGATAGGGCTGAGTGTGACTGAAGGCTCCCAGATTTTGATTTCTTTGTTCTCTAAGTCTTAGTTTACCGGGTCTTTTTTTTCAATGCTCAAATGCGGTTTATGAATGAAAATAAGATCAGATTAATAAGCTATGTATAAAAAGGAGACTTTTTTGAAAGAAAAAATTGAAACTATATCGTAGAAATGATAAGTTATAAAGATATGAATAGTCATTCGATCTAGAAAATTGGACAAGTAGATCACCCTAGTGAGAACACTTTATAGTGTTCAATGCACATCCAAACAATTAATATATCGTGTTTGATACCAATATATCCAATGTATCGTGTCCAAGTCCAATGTCCAAGTCCAACGTGCTCGTGTCCAAGTCGAATGTATCGTGTTCGATACCAATATATAATGTGCTTGTGTCCAAGTACAATGTATCGTGTCTATACGTGTCCAACACCAAAATCTAATTTATATTGCCCCCCCAAAAAAAATCACAAATACAATAACTTAAAAAAAATAGCAATATGGGATAGGGTTTACCTTCGACGGATGAAAAGGGTTTGACCGGAGTAGGAGGAGGGCGTGTCTGCTCTATATAGGAGGAGGTGGGGGCATTTGTTCTCTGTATGGGGGGGCGGAGAGGGGGGGCTTTAGGGAGGTGGAGAGGGGGTTGTAGGGGGTCGGCGGAGAGGAGGGAGGTCGTAGGGGGGCGGAGGGGGGATGTGGGGGGGCGGGTGTTAGGGGTAGGCGGAGAGGAGGGTCGACGGAGAGGAGCGAGGCTGTAGAGGAGGGGGTCGGGAGGAGGATGCCGGGGGATGAGAGGGGGTCGGGAGGAGAAGGACGCCGGAGGAGGAGGCTGGAGGACGTAAGGGGTCGAAAAAATTTCGATTGGGGAAAAATTTTCGTTTGGGTGAAAATTTGAGAATGAAGAGGGAGGGTGCTGTGCAACTTTTACAGTAGCTCAGCAACAGAATTTTCCGTCGCTAAGTGGTCGCCAGTACATTAGCGACGGACTACCACGGAATTATCGGCATTTAGTTATACTGTATTTTACATAATAAATCAGTAGCTAGTTGGTAATCCGTCGGTAAATAGCGACCATTTTATTTCCGTCGGTAAAATCAGCCGGTAAAATACAGTATTTTTGTAGTGTTCCGAGATCCCAAACACATCTACGAGCAATATTATTAAATGTTGAAAATAGTTCAACCCAGTCGCCCCCGATATGCCGATGGTATGCATATTGAACATACATTTTCGTCCAAAAGTTACTAAACATGGTTCTATACTTTTAAGCGCACTAAGGGGCTATTTGGATAGATGTAACTCTTTGAAAGTGTGAAAGTGGCACTTGCAGCAAGTTGAGTTTCCGTGGACTTGCAGCAAGTGGCACTTTCCAAAATGTGTTTGGATAGAGTATTTTTTGTCTGCTGCAAGTGGAAGAAAAATGGGTTTGGTGTTTGGATAGTTGTTGAAAGTGGAGAGAAAAGGAGTTCGGTTGTTTGGATGGTTGTTGAAAATGGATGTTGGTAATCCATAATTAAATTAATTACTATAATTAAATGGAAAAAACAAATATTAACTATCATAATTAAATTAATTAGTATAATTAGCTATCATAATTAAATTTATTATTATTATTATTATTATTATTATTATTATTATTATTATATATTCATTTCCTCTCTCACACTCATTCACTACTCTCCCCACACATTTCTCTCTACTCCAGCACCTTCTCCTCCTCTCTCCCTACGCCGCCTCCTACCCATCCTTCTCTTCTCTCCCTACGCCTCCTACTCATCCTCCTCTTCTCTCCCATGCCCCCCCTACGCCTCCCTCTCTCTCTCTCTCTCTCTCTCTCTCTCTCTCTCTCTCTCTCCCCAAAGCCATCTCCTCTTCTCTCCACCACCTCCACTCCCACCACTTTTCCGGCGGCGGTAGATATCATTATCTCCAGCGGGGTCGTCTCTAGCATCTCCAGATCTGCACCGGAGCTGGAGATCGAGCTGTCGGTGACCGATCGGCTGGGTCGACGCCACTTGCGGGCCAAGAAACGGCCGAAGGAGCGGCTCAAAGCCTCCACCACCACCGGCTCGAGTCTCACGGAGGAGAGAGAGATCTCTCTCTCTCTTCACTTGCGGTGCAGTTACGCCACTTTTTTGGTGCAAGCGGACTGCAAGTGTGAAGTAAAGAAAATAAGAGACAGATTCTGAATTATGTCAAAAGAGGAGCACTTACCGCAAAGTTTTACCGGTGAACCAAACGGTTGAACTCTGTTGAAAAATTGAGAGTTGCAGCAAAATTTGTCATTTTCATCACAGTTCCCACCATCCAAACAGCCCCTAATAGTATGTCAACCGTATGTTAGACACTTTTAATACTTTTTACTCTCCAGAAACAGCTCTAACAAGCTCCGCTTGACCGTCATTGATTTTTCGAAGTTCTTCGATACGACGGTCGCCTCACTACAATTAGATTTTCTCATATATAGAATGAGAACCCTACGTACCGACCTAAAGGTCCCAAGGTTCAACACTGAAGATTCCGATCCATTGCCCTATATATATTTTTAAGTATTAGTTGGAATATAACATTAGGAAGAAAAACCAAGTGAAGATTCTAATCTAACAAAGCACACAACAAAAGCAAGAGAGTGTTGACCGAGTCCTCCACAACTATCATGTGCCTTCTTCCTTTGTTTATTTAATTAGCACAGCTAGCTATAGCATATTCTAGGAATCTTATCATGTACTAAAAGTCTCTGATCGGACGTCCATAATCTAAACGCCTTGATCCGGGTCAAGGCACACAGCTTTAGACCAATGCAAACAAAAATTATTTTATATTAATACTTAGGCTAGAAGAAAAACCAATATTCTAACTAACCCTTCAAAAGAAAAGAAGTTTCGATATTAGTCACTGAAGACTGCATTGTAAGAACATGAATAGTTAAAAACAAATTAAATCATAATAACAATAATAATAATAATAATAATAATAATAATAATAATAATAATAATAATAATAATAATAATGTGTTGGAGAGGAATTTAATATTAGACATTAACACCTAATAATGAACAAGTAGTAAAATCTTAAGATAAGGAGCTTAACCAACTGAATTTCATTTTATATATATATATATATATATATATATATATATATATATATATATATATATATATATATAATTTTTTTTTTTTTTATATATATAGGCATAATTACGGGGGAATAATTTGAAGGAAAAAATTTCTCAAAATATATATATATATATATATATATATATATATATATATATATATATATATATATATATATATATATGCATAATTACGGGGGAATAATTTGAAGGAAAAAATTTCTCAAAAAATGTTCAGCCTCCACTACCTTACAAGTGATATGTTACCATTAACAATATTTAAAAAGTTACAATCGATCCCTCCCAAACAATGTCAATATTAAACTTTGTAGAGCAGAAGGTTCAATCTTATAAAGTTATCCTTTTTGAGTCTATTACATACATCAGACTAAGACTAAGAACAGTTTAATGGTTAATTTCAATTGAATTAGACTTACTTAGGTCTCCACTGACAATATTGGAAAGAGTTGTTTTTCTAGAACATGTTACTTTTGTCTTTGGTCACATATCATGCATGACATAAATTGGTTTATAAAATAAAGTTGTTCTCTTTTACATAATCTAAATGGCCCATAGACTTAAATATGACTATGATAGTTTTTTTCAATCTTCTATTTCCATTTCCATGACATTTGGAACCATGGGCGGATCCAGAGGTAGGGTGGGGTGGGCTGGAGCCCACCCCAATTTTTTTTTACATTTTTATTATATATATATATACTTGCTTTTTTTATATGAATTTATCTACTTTCAGCCCACCCAAATTTTTGACAGCCCATCCTAACTATAATTTCTGGATCCGCCCTGTTTGGAACATAATAAATTCTTAGTCTGCAGCTAGCATGCACTGCACCTGACCTACTATTCATAGAGGCAAGGAATACTGATCAAGGAATTGACGACGGACTAAAATATATCTCCTGATAAGAGTGAATTGTTGGTAAAAGTAGGATCAGCTTTGAGCTCATTTCACCATAAAGATGAAGACATCACCCCCTTTCCTTTATTATTTATTTTATGGTATGTTCCAGTCTTCCAGAGGACCAGTTCAATATAAAGAAGAAGAAGAAGAAGAAGAAGAAGAAGAAGTACCTAATGAGGAAATTAAGTAGTTGCATGGGGTTTCATGAAGCCCTATATATTGACACGAGGAAGGTGACCCCCACCTTCGTTTCCTAGCACATATTTACTTCTTGGAACAAGTCTAAATCTTGAAAGTTCAGTGACCTAATCTAGTTCTATATTTAGAACTCGGAAGAAAAAACATTGTGCTTCATATTACTTCCTTACTGATATATAAAAATAAATATTCAAGTTATACATTATAGATACAAGTAGGGGTGAGCGTCGGTATAATCGGTCGGTATTTGGTTGAATTTTTCGGTCTTTTTTTAAATCGGTATTTAAAAAATCAATACCAATATCGTACCATTTAGAATCGGTTTTTTCGGTTTCGGTTAAATCGGTATTCGGTCGATTTTTGTTCGGTATCGATATTTTACCATTTAACATTTGATCAATCAACACACTTAATATGAACCTCTTAACCTAGAAAAATATTTTTTTACTTTTTTTTGGAAGCATTAAATTTCAAAGCCCAGCCTCTACCAAGCAAGCAATTAATCAAATTTATTAGAATAATATGTAACAAGTCGCAATCACCTAAACAAGAGCTTAAAAGATCAAACACGATCACTAAGTTTAATTCTTAGTATAAATTTAAGTACACTAAAATTCATTTCAAAATTATATGAAAACACAAAAATATGAGCTCAAAAGACCAAAACTCAATTCTTAGCATTCTTAACATAACTTCAAGTCCACTAAAATCCATTCTAAATTCTAACAAACTAATTTCTAACTAAAACAAAGATAAAAATGAAAAAGAGTAATATAAAATTAATCACGAACAACATTCTAATGAAAAAAAAATTATATATATATATATATATATATATATATATATATATATATATATATATATATATATATATATATATATATATATATATATATATATAATCAGTTCGGTTTGATATTTTCGGTATGGTATTACATTCAAACCGCTACCATTACCATTATACCATATTTTAATCGGTTCGGTAATTCGGTATCGGTAGATAATTTTGGTTCGATTTTTCGGAATATTTTTAATCGATATTCGGTCGGTTTTTCGGTAGCGGTCGGTATTTGCTCACCCCTAGATACAAGTATATATGAACGTGGTGCCACTGTCTCTTAATTAATTTTTTTTTTACTTGGGAATAGCAATAGTATAAGAAGAGCAAACTATATTTCTCTTAAAAAAAATTATATGTAATTACCTAGTTGCCATCATTAAATTTAGTGAAAAATTTAATAAGTAAAGTTACAAAAATATATTTGAAAAAAAAAAATTCATAACCTTTTCTTTTTATATAGTAGTGTAGATAAAAAGTCGTGCACATGCATTACACTTTTTTGTCAGTATTTTTTTCCCTCACTGTATCCTTGTATGACAACATATTAGAAATAGTAAACTATTTTGAAGTAAATTTATTTTTGAGACGATGAAGAACTATTGTAGTTGGAAATGTACAATTATGTTAATAGGAAGGTATGTAATTTTCATATTTTACAATTATGTTAATAGCAAGGTATGTAATTTACATATTTCATCCTAGTGTGTGTGTGTGTCTATATATATATATATATATATATATATATATATATATATATATATATATATATATATATACACACACACACAAACATGCACACAAAAAATTATATATATATATATATATATATATATATATATATATATATATATATATATATATATATATATATATATATATATATATATTAAAAAATATTTTGTGATTTTATTTTATTTTATTTTATTTGAAAAACGGTAATTGTTATTCAAATAGTAAAAAGAAGTACATTCATCTCTCCATACATCAAGCAGTGTTGGGATTTTACCCCATTGTATCTATATCAAAATCTATATTCTTTATGAGACCAATAATCGGGGTCGTAATCCCTTCAAAAATACGAAGGTTCATTTCCCTCCAAATGTGCCAAACCGCAGCAGCCAGCCGGATACGTGCTTCTCTGTACCATCTGGAACCCTTCATCTTCTCTCTCATGATAAGCTCTATAGTAGCCTTCCAGTCTCGGTTTTCTTCCGTGGTTAATCTTAATTTGTTACTCTGTACCGACCAAATATGCCAGGAAACCTGACATTCAAAGAAGAGGTGATTCATATTTTTGGGTTCTTGGCCGCACAGCGAGCATCCATGTGCTTCAATTCTCACTCCAAATCTGACGAGCCTGTCAAGAGTCAACAATCTCCCAAAACACAACTTGTATAGGCAATACTAGAATTTCCGCACTGATCCCTTCATCCATACAAATTCCTCCCATTCCCAGCGGGGATGAATTGTGCGATAAACATTATACGCAGCCTTGTAGTCGAACCTTGCCTCCTTCGTGTCATTCCAGACCCACTCATCTTTCTCATTGTATGGGTCAATACGGACTGCAAGTATTTCAGAGGTGAATCGACGAGTGTATTGCCTGTGGTTCGTATTACGTATTTTTGGAATACGTGTACGTATTTATTCTTGTATTGCATGATTTCTTGTTTTCTTCATGGCTTGGCTTGGTTATTTCGTGGTCCGGGTTGGCTTGGTTCGGTTTGGGATTGCTATTGGTTCATGATGAACCCAAGATGAACCCCCTACCTACCACCACCTTTGGTATTTATTACCGTTATTCTTCTCTCTCTTCATTAACCTCTACTTCTTCTTCCATTTACTCCTTCACCTACCAGAGAGAGAAGAGAGAGGTCTAGGCAAGTGCAACTTGCTTCATGGAGGAACTCCAATTTTATTGCTTCATTCTCTTCCTTACAGCATTTTAACTAACTTTAGTACTTAGCATTTTCATTTTCCATGGCCAGATTCTTGTAGATCTAAGTTTGCATTATTTTTGAATTTCTTGGGTTTTGATCTACTTAATCTTGTTATTTCCGAGTTTTGATGGTTCCATGTTGTAAAGAATTTCGTTCTACCCTATTTTGACCTATGGAAGTCTGGATTCCAACTTCGGATGATGGAATTATGAAGTTTTGGAGCCATGGATTTCATGGCTCTTCTTCTCGGACAAGTGGAGAAGAAGAGCAGTACTTGACCGCATGAATTCTCATGCGGCAAGTCTCTGGCCGCATGGCCTACCTAGCCGCATGAGACTCGCTTGAGCCCAGCCGCATGGGGAGTTCTTCCCAGCCGCATGAGACTCGCTTGAGCTCAGCCGCATGGGAAGTTCTACCCAGCCGCATGAGACTCGCTCGAGCCCAGCCGCATAGGGAGTTCTTCCAGCCGCATAAGATTTCTCTAGCCTCGGCTGCATGAGACCTAACTGAATTGAGCCGCATAAACCCCCCTGCTACTTTTCAGCCGCATGTTTCCTTTCTTCTTAGCCGCATGGACCCGTGTCTTCTCGGCCGCATAGGATCCATTCTCCCACCAGCCGCATAGGCTTGGTTTCCCGCCAGCCGTATGGACTCATATCTTCCCAGCCGCATGGGGTGCTCTGACTGAGCCGCATATGCCCCTTCCTTACCACTGGTCGCATACGACTGATACCCTTCAGCCGCCTGAATCCATTCTCCTGAGCCGCATGAATTTATCCCCCTGAGCCGCATGGACTTCCTGTGCCTTGTCTTGTTATATTATTATTATTAATAGATATTTTACGTCCATTTTATATCCTTACGCCTTTTGTCCTGAACTTGAAATCATGAATTCATTTGATATGTTTGGAATAGATAATTGAGCATGACGTGACAATGACCTGTAGTGGTGCACTCCTGACATGACTAACCTGACATGACCTGATAGTGGCCCGTCATGGCGCACTCTTGACAAAGTACACTTGGCATGATAACCTGACATAATATATCTTGATAAGCTGTTGCGACGGCTACCTGACACGACATGACCTGTATAATGACCTGGACACCGTGGGCGATTGTGCTTGTACAAATAAACCAGTCATGTCTTGCATCATGTCTAGGAGGGGACTCCTGAGTACCACGGTCAGGAGTACCTATTGAAATTGACTAAGGCTAATAACTAGATTAATATACTAGTCATAAGAGATCTTCCAGCTACAGGCAATCCCGTTACCTGGGCACGCCTTGGGATCTGTAGCCTGCCGTCGAGTAGGGTACATTTCCAGCACACTGTCATGTGTTGCACCCTTCAAGCTACCAAGGGTATATTCGTTTCCTGGACGATGTACCCACCTGAATTCAACTCTAAATCTTTTAACCCGGGTAACCTGGATGGTCTGCAGGGCTTGTGGTTGTGGAATAATCTTACTGCATCTTGTTAGTAATTAGGCTTGTGACAACCCTAGTTAGTTAAAGTATCAAGCCGTAATTATTGCTTGGCCGTGAAGTGATTGGATGGAGTCTAACCAGTCTAGTCTTGCCCTGATCCTGTTCCAGATTATTGAATGGCCAGAATGCTTGTATTTATTTTAGCGATAAATGGTAAGAATTCTAAGTTCTGTTCAGACGAAGGGTTACAACCCCGGTCCTTGTTTGGTTTACGGGTTGTAACCTGGTTATCTGAATAGTTCCATGGTTATCTCGTCGTATATCATCCTGATGTATTTTCTTTATTTCCAGTTCTTACTTTTATTTATATTTTGTGCTGATTGCTGGTTTTAGTTCCTAAGTGAAGCTTCCTTTGTGGCACTTGCTCTTTCTGGGGTCTGATCCAGCTGGTTTTGTGTGGCCAAATTTCGGAGCAGCTCTAGAGGATCTACCGACCTTCCAGCCAGATGGTGGCCACTAGACGGAACCCTGGCAACGAATGGATTTATTTTTGATCTCCCACTTTATTGTAAAAATATTCTTTTGAGGCGTTTAGCCGACGAGCACCTGTTTAGATCGATTGCACTTTACTTACTGTCTGCCTACGGGCTGTAACATGATTGACAGATCCTAGGGTTGATCATGTATGACTAAACTCTTGCTAGTCCTAACATTATGTAACGACTAGCTTCATGATCAGCTGAATATGTAATGTTTGGGACGCCTTACTATTGTATATTTAATGATCATACTCCTTGTAACTTTTTACTTGCTTGTGATTGAGACACTAGGCTTGTTCATGACCATAAGAGACTGCTGGCTTGTAGATAAACCCTCATGTATCTAGACAGCCGTGACCGTATAGCGAGATGGATCCTATTTCATATACGTAGCTGGCTATGTCTGCCCCCGCTCTCCAGTATTCTGGTTCTGGGGCGTGACATGGTTTAAGTGGTGGCCCATGCAGGTCTTGTAAATCAAGATATGTGAGGATTTACCGAATAGATGTCTCAATCAGTATTCGCCTTTGATCTCTGCTCGTATCTTCTGAATCCCTGGATTCTTGTCCTGATCATATGCTTGTATCGTTGGTCTATCCTGGTCCTTCCTTATTGTTCCCCATGTCGTCTTCTTCAGCGGTATTGTTTTTGGTCCTACCGATCAGCAAGGCGGAGCACCTCCCGTGGACCAGCAGCAACCTGGAGATCAAGTCCAACATTCCGGAGTAGCCTCCAGAGTCGTGCCTTCTGGCGGAGAGCCACCAGTCCAGCCAGTTCAACCTGTAGGACATGATGACGGTACTTTGGTAGGACTTGTCAGGACCTTGATAGCTTCTCAAGATCGTCGTGGAGACGCCTTGCACCAGGCAGTGACGGATGCTTTGACCCGGGGCGGTCATCAGGGTAACAGTGCGGCCAACAGCTTCAAGCGCTTGAACCCTCCATTCTTCGACGGTAGTGAAGATGCTATCGCAGGAGATGCATGGCTTCAGGACACAGAGGTGATTCTCGAAGCAGCCAGGACTCCAGAGAACGAGAAGGTGGCCGTTGTGCGCCTGTAGTTGTTAGATCTTGCCCGCAGCTGGTGGGCAGCGTAGGCCGTTGGATTAGCAGCACCCATTGCTTAGGCAGTATTCAGAGAGAGATTCCAGACCAAGTATTTCGATGTCGTGGCTCGGTATGATCTGCAGACGAGGTTTACCAATCTGAAGCAGATGGGCAGAACGGTCGATGGATATGCGATCGAGTTTTTGAGACTCAGTCGGTTTGCTCCCACCTTGGTGGCGACCGAGTATGATAGAACCCAGCGATTCTAGCAGGGACTTCACCTGGAGATTCTATTAGCAGTTGAGCAGTTTGGGCATCAGACTTTTGATGCAGTCTTGAGAGCAGCTAGGAGGCATGAGTATACCTCCCAGAGGATTGTGGATAGGGCCGGAGGTCCGAAGAGATCCCACGGCCAGATAAATCAGTCTTCAGCACCAGTCCCGGCAGCCAGGGCTTTGACTATTGGAGCTCTGAGGCGAGCGGCCTCAGTAACGTCGGTCCAGCATTCTACCACGACGTACCCTCAGCAGCAGCAGCAGAAGCAGAAGCAGTCTTCCGCAGTGGGATGTTCTCATTGTGGGAAGCCAGGCCATGTGGTGGCAGAATGTCGCAGGGCGCAAGGATTGTACCTGGCTTGTGGAGCACCAGACCACAGGGTTGGATCCTGTCCGAATAGGGGTGGTTCATTATCGTCCAACCTTTCTTGCTCTTCGGTGAGAGGACCAGTACCGGTCCAGCAGCAGCAGCAGTATCCATTGTCGAGGCCCTTGCCGCCTCAGTCTCAAGTGTTCCAGCAGCAGAACCCCCAGCAGTATGCACAAGTCCAAGCCTAGAGCCAGCATAGGCAGCGAGGATTTCAGCAGAGGGGACCAGCACCCCGTGGGCACGGTCAGGCTATGGTGATGACCGCAGAGGAAGGATTAGCACCAGGAGAGGTAGTGGCAGGTACTATTCTCGTCAACTCCTTTCCAGCTTCAGCTTTATTTGATTCTGGTGCATCGCATTCTTTTATGTCTGTACGATTCGCGACACGGGTAGGATTGGAGCCCGAGTCATTATCAGTAAGGCTTAATATACTTACTGGTAACGGACTTGTGGGAGTAGATAGAGTGTTTTTCTTGTGTCGGATCGTAGTTAGCGGTAGAGAATTTCCTGCTAGATTGATAGAATTCCCGATAGCCGATTATGATGTGGTCTTAGGGATGGATTGGTTGAGGAACCAGTATGCTAGAATAGAGTGCCATATTGGTAGGGTTGTTTTTAGCATTCCAGGAGAGCCAGAGTTTTCATTTCCCAGAGGCACAGTTGAGCCTTCTCCCCCAGTGTTGCGGATGGCAGTAGCAGTAGTTCAGTTGCCCAGGATAGTGGATGAGTTCCCAGATGTTTTCCCAGAAGAGCTTCCAGGTATGCCTCCGGAGCGGAAGATCGAGTTCACCATAGACTTGATTCCCGGGACAGTCCTAGTGTCAGAGAGAGTCTATAGGATGGCGCCGACAGAATTGGAGATATTGTAGAAGATGATTGAAGAACTCATGACCAAGGGATTCATTCGTGCTAGTGGATCGCCTTGGGGAGCCCCGATGCTTCTTGTGGAAAAGAAGGATGGTATGTCCAGGTTATGTGTTGATTATCGTACCTTGAATTCAGTGACAATCAAGAACAGATATCCTCTCCCGAGGATAGATGACTTGTTCGATCAGCTCAAAGGGACAGCAGTATTCTCGAAGATTGACTTACGCTCAGGATATCATCAGATCAGTGTCAGAGAGCAGGACATCTCGAAGACAGCTTTTAGATCAAGGTATAGGCATTGGGAGTTCCTAGTGATGCCATTTGGAGCGACCAATACGCCGGCGGTATTCATGGACCTCATGAATCGTATCTTCATGTCTTACTTGGATCAGTTTGTGATTGTGTTCTTGGATGACATCCTGGTCTACAACAAGAGTGAGGCGGAGCATGAGCAGCATCTCCGAGTTGTCCTTCAGATCCTCAGAGAGACCAGTTATATGCCAAGTTCAGTAAATGCGAGTTCTGGCTCGATCGTATTTCATACTTGGGTCATATCATCACCAGAGGAGGAGTAGAAGTAGATCCCCAGAAGATTGTGGCTATTGAATCATGGCCAGTGCCCAGCACAGTTGTAGAGGTTCGTAGTTTTCTTGGATTGGTCGGCTACTACCGGCGGTTTGTTTCGAATTTTGCTCGAATTTCAGCGCCATTGACGCAGTTGACCCGCAAGGATGCGCAGTTTGCTTGGACAGCAGAGTATCAGAGTTCTTTTGAGCAGTTGAAGCGAGGCGTGATGACGGCTCCCATTCTTGCACTTCCAGATGGGACCGGAGGATTCTCAGTGTATTGTAATGCTTCAGGTAGAGGTTTAGGATGTGTTCTGATGCAGCATGGGAACGTAATAGCTTATGCGTCACGACAACTTCATGATCATGAGAGAAATTACCCAACCCATGACTTGGAGCTAGCAGCAGTGGTGTTTGCACTTAAGTTGTGGAGGCACTACTTGTATGGAGACAAGGTGGAGATTTTTACCGACCACAAGAGCCTGAAGTATGTTTTCACCCAGAAGGATCTTAACATGCGTCAAAGAAGATGGTTGGAGCTTCTTGTGGATTATGATGTCAGCTTGCAGTATCATCCCGGGAAGGCCAACGTTGTTGCGGATACTTTAAGCATGAGAGCCGGAGTTTATTTCCTAACAGCACAACCAGAGATGTTAGTCGATCTTCAGAAGATGGGTATAAAAGTTGTTCTCCCATCCAGTGTGGCATTGATGGCCAGTATGCAAGTTCAGTCACTATAGTCGAGAGGATCCGGATGGCGCAGTCAACAGATTCTAAGCTTCAGCGGCTCAGAGCAGTGTGTGAGGCAGGACGAAGACCAGAGTTATGCATTCATGAGGATGGTACACTTTGACATGGAAATCGTCTTTGTGTACCCAGTGGAGATATCAGACAGTAGGTCATGTCAGAAGCGTACAGTTCTCAGTATTCCATCCATCCTGGTAGTACGAAGATGTACCGAGATATCCGTCAGCACTTCTGGTGGAATGGCATGAAGCGGGGATAGCTCGGTTTGTCTTTCGATGTATGGTTTGCCAACAAGTTAAAGCTGAACATCAGAGGCCGGCTGGACTTCTTCAGCCCTTGCCGATTCCAGAATGGAAGTGGGAGCATGTGACCATGGATTTTATGACCGGATTGCCTAGGTCCCTAGTTGGTAAAGATGCTATCTGGGTTATTTTTGATCGGCTCACAAAAGTGGCTCACTTTCTCCCATTTAGAATTGGTCAGTCGACAGCTCAGTTAGCAGAGATGTACCTCAGGTAAATTGTCAGGTTGCACGGTGTTCCAGTCAGTATCACCTCGGACCGAGATTCAAGATTTACGTCACACTTTTGGCGTAGCTTGCAAGAGAGTTTGGGAACTCATCTCCAGTTCAGTTCAGCATATCACCCGCAGACAAATGGCCAGTCGGAGCGCACGATCCAGACTCTTGAAGACATGTTGCGGTCTTGCACACTTGACTTCGATGGTTCATGGGAAGATCACCTGCACCTGGTGGAGTTCTCGTACAATAACAGCTTCCAAGCTAGTATCCAGATGGCACCGTTCGAGGCACTGTATGGTAGGAAGTGCAGATCCCCGTTAGCCTGGGATGATGTCGGAGAGAGACAGATGCTCGGTCCAGAAATGGTTGCCCAGATAGTTGAAGTGGTCAGGCGAGTCAGAGATCATCTTTGCCCAAGATCGCCAGCGCCATTGGGCCGATTCTCATCAGCGTCCTCTCGAGTTTTCGATCGGCGATCATGTATTCCTGAGGATTTCGTCTAACCGTGGCGTCATTCGTTTCGGCGTACGGGACAAGCTTAGTCCTAGGTATATAGGACCGTTTGACATTCTGGAGCGAGTGGGAGATGTATCCTACCGTCTCGCTCTTCTACCGTCGCTATGCGAGGTGCATGAGTTGTAATGCCTGTGGTTCGTATTATGTATTTCTGGAATACGTGTACGTATTTATTCTTGTATTGCATGATTTCTTGTTTTCTTTATGGCTTGGCTTGGTTATTTCGTGGTCCGGGTTGGCTTGGTTCAGTTTGGAATTGCTATTGGTTCATGATGAACCCATGGTGAACCCCCTACCTACCACCACCTTTGGTATTTATTACCATTATTCTTCTCTCTCTTCATTAACCTCTACTTCTTCTTCCATTTACTCCTTCACCTACCAGAGAGAGGAGAGAGAGGTCTAGGCAAGTGCAACTTGCTTCATGGAGGAACTCCAATTTTATTGCTTCATTCTCTTCCTTACAGCATTTTAACTAACTTTAGTACTTGGCATTTTCATTTTTTATGGCCAGATTCTTGTAGATCTAAGTTTGCATTATTTTTGGATTTCTTGGGTTTTGATCTACTTAATCTTTTTATTTCTGAGTTTTAATGGTTCCATGTTGTGGAGAATTTCGTTCTACCCTATTTTAACCTATGGAAGTCTGGATTCTGACTTCGGATGATGGAATTATGAAGTTTTGGAGCCATGGGTTTCATGGCTCTTCTTCTTGGACAAGTGGAGAAGAAGAGCAGTACTTGACCGCATGAATTCTCATGCGGCAAGTCTCTGGCCGCATGGCCTACCCAGCCGTATGAGACTCGCTTGAGCCCAGCCGCATGGGGAGTTCTTCCCAGCCACATGAGACTCGCTTGAGCTCAGCCGCATGGGAAGTTCTACCCATCCGCATGAGACTCGCTCGAGCCCAGCCGCATAGGGAGTTCTTCCAGCCGCATAAGATTTCTCTAGCCTCGGATGCATGAGACCTAACTGAATTGAGCCGCATAAACCCCCCTGCTACTTTTCAGTCGCATGTATCCTTTCTTCTTAGCCGCATGGACCCGTGTCTTCTCGGCCGCATAGGATTCATTCTCCCGCCAGCCGCATAGGCTTGGTTTCCCACCAGCCGCATGGACTCATATCTTCCCAGCCGCATGGGGTGCTCTGGCTGAGCCGCATATGCCCCTTCCTTACCACTGGCCGCATACGACTGATACCCTTCAGCCGCCTGAATCCATTCTCCTGAGCCGCATGAATTCATCCCCCTGAGCCGCATGGACTTCCTGTGCCTTGTCTTGTTATATTATTATTATTAATAGATATTTTACGTCCATTTTATATCCTTACGCCTTTTGTCCTGAACTTGAAATCATGAATTCATTTGATATGTTTGGAATAGATAATTGAGCATGACGTGACAGTGACCCGTAGTGGTGCACTCCTGACATGACTAACCTGACATGACCTGATAGTGGCCCGTCGTGGCGCACTCTTGACAAAGTACACTTGGCATGATAACCTGACATGATATATCTTGATAAGCTGTTGCGACGGCTACCTGACACGACATAACCTGTATAATGACCTGGACACCGTGGGCGATTGTACTTATACAAATAAACCAGTCCTGTCTTACATCATGTCTAGGAGGGGACTCCTGAGTACCACGGTCAGGAGTACCTATTGAAATGGACTAAGGCTAATAACTAGATTAATACACTAGTCATAAGAGATCTCCCAGCTACAGGCAATCCTGTTACCTGGGCACGCCTTGGGATCTATAGCCTGCCGTCGAGTAGGGCACATTTCTAGCACACTGTCATGTGTTGCACCCTTCAAGCTACCTAAGGGTACATTCGTTTCCTGGATGATGTACCCACCTGAATTCAACTCTAAATCTTTTAACCCGGGTAACCTGGATGGTCTGCAGGGCTTGTGGCTGTGGAATAATCCTACTGTATCTTGTTAGTAATTAGGCTTGTGACAACCCTAGTTAGTTAAAGTATCAAGCCGTAATTCTTGCTTGGCCGTGAAGTGATTGGATGGAGTCTAACCAGTCTAGTCTTGCCCTGATCCTGTTCCAGATTATTGAATGACCAGAATGCCTGTATTTATTTTATCGATAAATGGTTAGAATTCCAAGTTCTGTTCAGACGAAGGGTTACAACCCCGGTCCTTGTTTGGTTTACGGGTTGTAACCTGGTTATCTGAATAGTTCCATGGTTATCTCGTCGTATATCATCCTGATGTATTTTCTTTATTTCCAGTTCTTACTTTTATTTATATTTTGTGTTGATTGCTGGTTTTAGTTCCTAAGTGAAGCTTCCTTTGTGGCACTTGCTCTTTCTGGGGTCTGACCCAGCTGGTTTTGTGTGGCCAGATTTCGGAGCATCTCCAGAGGATCTACCGACCTTCCAGCCAGATGGTGGCCACTAGACGGAACCCTGGCAACGAGTGGGTTTATTTTTGATCTCCCACTTTATTGTAAAAATATTCTTTTGAGACGTTTAGCCGACGAGCACTTGTTTAGCTCGATTGCACTTTACTTACTGTCTGCCTACGGGCTGTAACATGATTGACAGATCCTAGGGTTGATCATGTATGACTAAACTCTTGCTAGTCCTAACATTTTGTAACGACTAGCTTCATGATCAGCTGAATATGTAATGTTTGGGATGCCTTACTATTGTATATTTAATGATCATACTCCTTGTAACTTTTTACTTACTTGCTTGTGATTGAGACACTATACTTGTTCATGACCTTAAGAGACTGCTGGCTTGTAGATAAACTCTCATGTATCTAGACAGCCGTGACCGTAAAGCGAGATGGATCCCATTTCATATACGTAGCTGGCTATGTCTACCCCCGCTCTCCAGTATTCTGGTTCTGGGGCGTGACAACGAGTGTAGGCATTCAAAGCTGGCTCCCAAACACCTTGGTTCAAGATGCTGCTAACCTGCTCCCTCTTATTTGTCCATCCCCGCACAAGCCCTCCATGAAGCTCGTCCAACGATATGTCCGAGAACCACGGATCCTACCAAAGTAATGTTTCCCGTCCATCCTTTATGAGACAATGGATTGTTGTGCGCAGGCTTTTTCTGTAACGGCAGGCTTGCTTGAACGCAATAGAGTCATTACTGTTCGCGCGCATACACCAGAAATTAGATCCTTTAGAGTAACGACTCCTCACCCATGTCGCCCAAAGCGAGTTGGACATCAACAATTTCCATGAAAGTTTGATATCGGCCACGTCGCGTAATTCACAAAAATTATATAGACCAACTCCCCCTTCCTCTGTTGGGCAGCACAATACCTCCCAGCTGATTCCATGAAGTCCTCCTCGCCAAATAAAATTGGCGCATATTTGCTCTATCTGTCTGATAGTTGTCGTTGGGAGGAGTATCGCTTGTAGCCAGAAACGGATTATGGAAGTGATAACCGAGCGTACAAGTTCAACGCGTCCCGCAAATGAGAGACTTCTTGCGTGCCATCCCTCAACTCTGTGTTGAGTGTACTCGACAAGATTTTGACCCACCGTATCTCGAGCGTAATTGACCGAGAGTGGAACTCCGAGGTATTTAACTGGTAAGCTTCCCCGTTCGATTCCCAGGTCTGCTGCTCTTTCAAGTTGTCTATCACAATGAGAGTTAAAGTATACCGTACTCTTATCGTGATTCAGACGGAGACCAGTCAATTCTTCAAACTTCACCAGTATGCCTGCTATAGATTGAATTCCTCTCCAAGTAGAAGACATGAATACCAGCAAATCATCCGCATAAATAAGATAGGAAATATGAGGCTTGATGTGCTTGTACAGCGAAGTTATTTCCTTTCTAATCGCTGCGGAATCAATCATGCAAGAGAAATATTCCATTACAATAGAGATAATATATGGAGATAGGGGATCACCTTGTCTAATTCCTCTGCTACTCTTGATAAATCCATATGGGTGTCCATCCAGAAGGACTGAAAACGTCGGAGTTATGATGCATTCACGAATCAGATCGACCCACAACTTCTCAAATCCCATATCCAACATTATCTGACACACGAAATCTCGATTTATCGTGTCGTAAGCTTTTCGTAGATCCAATTTCGAACAAGATTTGGATCCGCCCACTTTGTTGAAATCTCGGATGAGTTCGTAGGCAAGTATATTGTTTTCCGCAACGTCCCGGCCTTTAATGAACGCAACTTGATTTGGAGAGATCAACTCCTTCATAATTCCCTCCATGCGTTTGCACATTAGATGCGTGATCACTTTGTACAAGTAGTTGCAGCACAAAATTGGACGAAAGTTCGCAAGGAGGGACGCCCCCTCCTTTTTTGGGATAAGGACGAGAAATGTATGGTTGAGCTCATACAGAAGAGCTCGTTTCTCCAGAAATCTCAAACAACTTCAAGAACATGTTCCTTCAGCACCGGCCAGTGGACTTTGTAGAATTTACAACCAAACCCGTCAGGACCCGGGGACTTGTTTGGATCAGCCCGCATGACTATCGTCTCAATCTCTTCCATAGTCACTGGCGCGATGCGATTACCAGCAGCAGTAACTTTCTTTTTGCAAATTAACTCAGGAAACTCAGTTAAATAATCTGTTTGATTAAAAATGTTTGAGTAATACCTGATAGTTGTCTCTTGAATCTTCGATGGGGTGGTGACTAAATTGCCATCTGGCCCAAGTAGCTTTCCAATATGGTTTTGATTTTGTCTAGCCCGAACCATATCGTAAAATAACTTAGAGTTTTTATCTCCCTCGCGAAGCCAAGAACACTTCGCTCTTTGTGCAATGTCGATCTGTTCATGTAGCCGGAGATGGCTTACATTGTTGGCGAGTATCCGCTCCTCTTCAGCCAGCATTGGATTCAAGATGTCTGCTTGTAGAAGGACCTGAGTATCACGCAGACGCTGCTCTTCAACTTCGACTTGCCTGGGCGGGGTCATCTTCAACCAGCCTTATAGGTCTAATTTAATCGCCTTCAATTTGCTAGTGAATTTGAATTGAGGGTTTCCCTCTACTTGAAGCGCCAGTCCACGTTGAACAGTCGTGGCATATCCATCCATAAGCGGTCATTTATTATTAAACCTAAATGGCCTCCGATGAGGCAGCGGACGATTCATCAATCGGGCGCATATCGGGCTGTGGTCGCTAGTTCCCGCAGGAAGACCCTCGGACTGGATCAGTGGGAACTTGTTAAGCCAAAAATGGTTGACTAGTGCTCTGTCCAATTGGCAAGCGACTCTCTGTCTAGTAGCCTTATTATGCCACATCCACATATGTCCTGTCCTCCCCAAAGTCTGAAGTCCAGAGCGAAGGAGACATTGTTGGAAGTCTTGAAGAATTGGTTCAGGAATTCTTCTTCCGCCCACCTTTTCATGCTGATAGAGTAGCGCATTATAATCGCCCATTACTATCAGTAGGGTATGGAATACAGTATCGGCCAGAGAACTACACCGAATAATGTCTTGCCATAGAGTCTCTCTTCAACGTCTATCATTATGTCCATATGCTGCACCCAATAAGAACGAAAGACCACCTTTGTTAGTAAATAAAATAACAGTAAGTTGTTCTGACATGTGTACCTCCTGCATGTCCCAGCAACTCGAGTCCCAACGGATCGAAATATGGGCCATGTTACATATATGAAGATTGTGAATATGTTTCCATGGCGCCGCAGTCCTGCGGGTTAGCATTTTAGCAGATTTGATCTTAGTCTCAAGGTGAGCAACAATTGAGCATTGTTCCCCTCTTAGCACATCACAGCATTCCCTCCACCTCCCTATGGAATAAACTCCGCGAACGTTCCAGGAGATCAACGTCATGGGGTAAAGTCGGGCTCCCCATTAATTCTCTCGAGGCTGTCGTCAGGGACAACGGCATTCTATACCTCTTCATCCTCATCTCCCAGGTCGTGATCGTCCGTACATCTCGTATCCAGCTCCGGGTGGACTTCCTTCCATCTAGGATTGTCCAAGCATAACGCCTCCTTTTCGTCGATGCCTTCATGAGTGGATAGCCCACCGTCCTCCTATATAGAAGTGGCAAGTCTCTTTCGACTTGAGCCACTCAGCCTCCTCTCTACAGTCGGTCCCCCTTTAGGGGTGTTTCCCCATTCTCCATTGTGTCGTGGTCCCCCACGAGCATACCCCACAACCACCCGATGCATCCCCGTATTACTCCTAGGTGAGTTGTTGATCTCCACCCCTTGAGCTTGGAAAACCATTCTCCTGTTACTAGCTTGTTCGATCTCTTTTCTAATTGTTTCCACGTTATTCACCACTCTAATTGAGTTCGACACATTGTGCAACCCAATATCGATCTCAATGTCCATGCCTTGACTGCGCCTCTCGCCTCCTACTTCTGCCGTATCACCACCTGGACAGCTCCTCTCTCCACCACCTGCTTCCGTCACGTTAACAGTCGCCTCAGATGTAATTGGATCGTCTACGGCTAGTCGACATTCTCTGAAGGAATTTTTGAAGCAATGACAGGTTAGGCACGTAGGAGGAACCCATTCGTACTCTACACGTTGTCTATATACCACCCCGAACGGTATTTCATATTCAACAAACTGCGGCAGGACTTTGTCCGCTGAAATTTCAACAAAGACACGTGCATAGCCCAACCTTGTCTTGTATGTTGTCGCTTCATCTGCTTTTATAGGAGATCCTACCATACTTGCAAGTTTCGTTAACATGTCGATACTCCAGAAGTTGATTAGGAGTTCGGGGAAGCGGATCCAAATTGGAACCGAGTGGAGAACTTCTTTTACACATCGGTGTTCTTGAGTCCAAGCCTTCATAATAATCAACCGGCCGTCAAAAGTTCATGGCCTCCCTTGTAGAACTTTGTGCATATTGTAGAAGCATGGAATTTCAGAACCAGAAAGCCCATGCGCCAGACTACATGCGCCAGAGCTTGGACAAAGTACTTCACAAATAGCAAAAATAGGCATTGAAAGAAGACTTTTTATTACATATAAAAGTCTATTACATGTCTAAGAAAAGATTGTACAAAGGAGAATTTCTACAAAGAAAATATCCTAAGTCTACAGCCAATAGCCATCATGCGCCCTCAAATAGGCGCAGCAATTACCATGCGCCCTCAGTCAGGCACATCCCACCATGCGCCCTCAGCAGGGCGCATCCTTTTCAGCAGCTCAGTTATGCGCATCCTTTTCAGCAGCTCAGTTATGTGCATCCCAGTTATGTACATCCCTTCAGCAGCCCAGTTATGTGCCGCTCTTCCAGCCAGGCTCACCACCGTCGAAATGCTTCGACTAATGAAGCATTTATTGAGCAGAACGAGGGTGGCAATCAACCCTCTAGCCAAGGAAGAGAAGAGCACCGCAAGCCAACCTGTGGCCAGGGAAGGCTTCGAAAGAGCCTCCAAAGGCCAAGGAAGACCGTAATTGAAACTACGGCTAAAGGAGCAGCTTTCAACACAACCAGAGTGGGCAACGCCCACTTTGAAGGAAGAAAGAGCCCCCAAAGCTGCAGCACCGTCATTCCGATCTGCGGTTCTTCCTGCACAACGAAGACGAGGCTCGAGCATCCCTATCTTTGGATGCAACAGGCACCTTCTGTCTGCCTCGAAAGCCCTCGACTCCGACTTTTGGATGTAACAGTCACTTTCAAGTGCATCAATCGCATTTTCACCCTCGGGAGCATCTTATCAACAGAATGCATCCGAGTAAACAAGTTCATGTCGGAAGAACGTGAGAGAACGAGAAGCAAACTCTCTCCATGCCACTATTTATAGACCGGGCAAATCAAACCCATGCGCCAAGTGAATGGCTCACAGAATTTCGTGCAATGAATTTGCATTTAATGGATGAATCGGACGCTTCGAATTCAGCCAAGTCAAAACAGCTATTTAAAGCACTCGAAGAACGTAACAGTCGCATCATTAAAGAACGTGTCACGAAGCGGATACGCCGGCCAGACCGCGCATCATACAGACGCGCCCTTCAGCACCAAGCGCATCACAGGGGATGTGCCCCCATGTGTCGCCATACGCCTAGTAAAATACCGATCGATAGGCCCACTAAGCTGTCCATCGAATGTCGAAAACATTAAATGCCGAACTGGCAGAGTTGGCAGCACAACTCCCGAAGTCTGAATAGTTGACAGCTTTTTCAGAAGACGAAGCGTCACCAACGTCAGCATCATCATTACTTCCTTCCGACGGCTACTGCCACGTGGCCACCCAACCACTCGCATGCGCCTCTGCAGCCATGCGCCCAAATCTGCATGCGCCTCAAAAGCCATGCGTCTCAGACTTTTTACTGATCCCTAAAGACAAAAGGAAAGTCACCATTGAAGCTCTGCATACGCCTCAAAAGCCATGTGCCCCAGACTTCTCTCTGATCCCAAAAGACAGGAGTAAAGTCACTACTGAAGCCTCTCATGCGCCTCAAAATCCATGCGCCCCAAATGGTTCGTGACTCCTAAAGGTTACGAGCCAAGGCCTCCTCATGCGCCCAATCATAGGCACATCCTACCAGATCATTCCCCCATCAAATCCGAGACCTCCGAGCCATGAGTCGAAGACACGTGTCTTTTGACTCAACTCATGTAAGATCTCAGCAACAGAAAGATCTTCTTCTCTGCTACGTGCCGGTTCACAACAGCAATATGAAGAAGTTAACCCCTCGATCAGGACGCATCGTTCATGCGCCTCCATCAGCAATCAACACGTGGCGTCCCCGCGTACAGGCGCATCCTACATGCGTGCATGAGCAGCCAGTCTGCAAAACTATAAATAAAGGGATCATTTCCTTCTCACGGACGGACAGAACACACAACGAACAAACATACCACCAGAGAGGCAGATACAGACACTCAACGCCTTTTTCCTCTCAGCAAGCTCCAGCACCCAGAGCAATCCAAGTCTTCAGAGAACCGATAACCGTCGTCAGATCGTCAATGGAGTCAACGTATTACCACTCACTCCATCGGCACAAGGGACCCAGATAAACAAAAGCGTACTCCTAGGACTACATCTAAGTCCTATATTATAACACTGTTCTGTTTGTATTGAAATTTGCAATAAAAGAATTTTAATGGCAAACAAGCTGGCGACTCTGCTGGGGACCTCTTTCTCCTCCACCGAGAAAGTTGTGTCGCAATCCGACGATGTAAAGGTAGGCTCCTCCCACAAGACGCTGGTCGTACACCTCAATCAACAGGCGTATGAGGAGTTCATCTCTGAAGGCAGTGCGAGTCCTTCGAAACGGCTGCCGAAGCCGAAGAAGACCCGCCGAGTCTGGGTGCGCAAGGTCGACGCCTCGGGCACCACCACCGAAGGGAATGTGCCGATCCAGCCTTCCCTTCCTGCTGACGTCCTCATCAACCAAGATGTGCCCGCTGGTACAGCGCATCTCTCGGAGAAACATGCGGCTAACCACATTCCCCAGCCATCTCCTTCTCAGACGAGGAAGATGCGTCGACGGAGCAAGGGCGCAGCCAATGCCCCGTGCATCACCTCTGATGCGCCACAGAAGGTCTCTGTCTTTGACAGACTCACTCGCTGTAATGGCAAGGAGAATTTGGATTCTGAGTACTATGCTCCTCAGCGGACTGGTACGAAGAAATCCAAGGCAGCACGGGCCATGCGCCCCAAACGTGCTATGCTAGCAGCAAGCCAGAAGCATGCGCTCACAATCATGCGCGCTGCTGATGGTAATCTGTACAAGGTCGACTCAAGTGCTGCGGTGCCAGAAACGAGCCAACCTTCAAGGTCCTTGTCTCACTTGGGCGCATCTATTGCGTGCACAACCAAGTCGAGTAAGGCAAATCCAGTGGTCTTGAACTCCTGCGCCTCCTCTGGTTGTGCGTTTGAGGTCCGTTCAAGTCACTTCAAATGATGTGGTTCCCCCACTACTGATCAGGATGCCTGTTTGGTATTAGATCAGGGGGCGCAGCACTCACTTGACCACCCCGGCGCTGGACCTTGCCATGCGCCTGAAGGGGTGTGAAGGTGGAACTCTCTTACAACGATCTGCATAACGTGATCACTCACAAGCGCCGATCATGAGAGTCGACTGACAAGCACGATGCGCCTCTAACGGGGCATACTTGTGTTGTGGTCACCATCAACTGCTGTTGCAAAGCGGCAGTCCCACCAAGGCAGTCAGTGTTCCAGCGGCTGCAATCGTCGACACCCCTCCGACGTCGCCTCGGGAAGAAGGTGTCAACAGAAGAAGAGCCAAGGGTTTCCTCATGCAACGTGATCTCCAACTCCTCATCAGTCCGAAAGGCGACTGGCAGTTCCTTTTCCTCGTCCAAAAGCCAGCCGAGGAAAACCAAGACAGTTGTCGTATCCTCCGGAGTGTTCGAAGGCATTGGGGGAGGAAGAAGATCTTGGAAGAAGTTGGGGGTAGTCAGACCCTTGTCGAGTCCGAAGACGAGGGTGTCCAAAGCACATCTGGGGCGGATCCTGTCAGCCTCCCAGAATATGAGGATATCCCCCAGAACATAGCTGGGGGTAGGCTAGCATCTGCGGACCCGAGTTCCGGAGACGAAGAGGTCCTTCAAGACGGAGCTGAGGGTAATCAGGCCCTTGCAGATGCGCCCATGGTGAATGTTCTCCCGAACATAGCCGGGGGTAGCCAAGACGAGGCTCCAGGATAGGCAACTCCCCTACAAGAGAGTGTCACTCCCCAATCCTGGAATACGTATTTTAATATGTGAAATCAATAATTTGTATTTAACATATATTTATATTATATATATTATGCTGTATTTCTTCATGCATTTCCCAAAAATATTCGACAAAATATTATTTTCTAATTTATTTTCTGCATTTGGGCCTACAGTTTTGGCTCATTTGGGTAACCTATTCTTGGTTCACCAATGGTTCATCATGAACCCTTTGGTTCATCATGAACCCATGGGTCCAAGATCTATATATATAACTCATCTCATTCTCTCTCCTCTCATTTACTTCCTCTCATTTACTTCCTCCACCAACCAAGGCAAGTATCAACTTGCTCAAGAGATGGATCCAAAATTTTGTCAATGATTTCTTACAAAACTATTTGCCAAAACATGTTCTTCTCCTCAATCTATACTAGTTTAGAACTTGGAAATTTCCATTTTGAAGCTTTAATTTTTGTAGATCTAGGTTTTAATCATTTTCGGATTTTGCATGGTTTGATCTACTTTAGTTGGATTTTATGGGTTTTTGATGCTTCCATGTGGAAGAGCTTTCAGTTTCACCCAAGTTGGAACTTTGGAAATCTGGATTTGGAGTTCGGATGGCCAAGACATGATGTTTTGAAGCTTTGAGGTTCAACCATGGTGTTCTTGCTGTTTGGAGAAGACAGTGAGCAGTGTGCTCCGATTTGAGCACGCTTCCTGTTGGAAGCGTGTCTTCCCTTAAGCTTGCGTGACTTTTCACGCAGCTCTCTCCTTGAGCTTGCGAGACTTTTCACGCAGCTCTCTCCTTGAGCTTGCGTGACTTTTCACGCAGCTCTCTCCTTGAGCTTGCGTGACTTTTCACGCAGCTCTCTCCTTGAGCTTGCGTGACTTTTCACGCAGCTCTCTCCTTGAGCCTGCGTGACTTTTCACGCTGCTCTCTCCTTGAGCCTGCGTGACTTTTACCCCTTGAGCGTGCGTGCTTTTGTGCGTACGCCTTTGATATTTTATTAGATATTATATGCCCATTTTATATCCTTACGTATTTTGTCCCAAGCATGATATGAGCACTAATGTGACCCCGGAGAACAAAGTGTTCCTACCTGATACATGTACCTGAATGTCCCAGTTCTTGTTCATGCTCGACAAATGACTCGTAACTCTACGTGGCGTATTTGCAATGATGTATTACACTAAGGAGGGTAGCACATGTTGACATACTGATTGACATGGATCCTCTTTGGGGTACTCGTACTAAAGTACGACTTTAGGAGGATAATCATGCAGGCCACAGCATGAGAGTCTAAGATTTCACCTAGGGTTAAATTAGGCAACTAAATGTACTAGATGCATGGGGAGGGCAAAATCCCGAGATCGTGTTACACCAGTCGCCTTGAGATATTGTCTTGACGCGCCGGCTGGTCTCCACGGATACTGTGTCATCTGTAACGAGTGGATGACTGTATCCGATTAATTCCTGCTATATATTATATGTCTTGGCAAGGTGGCCTTACGAGGGACCTGTGCTCAATCACACCTGTCTACGCGAACCCCTGGATTGGCTAGCCTTGCTGGAAAGGCACGATCTGAGGATTTCTACATAACATGATACGAGGATAACCTCGTCCCACTAGAAACTCGTAGACTTGATTGGCCGTGAAAACGACTTGCTTGTACCCTATTACCTTCCGTGAATAACTGAGGGAAGCAGACTGTCATGGTACGTGATCCAACCCATGTTCTTGTTTGATTGTTGGGTTGGTTATCGTACTATGACAGGCTGTGGACCGAAGTTATGAACGGAAGACTTATTCTGGTTGTGAAGTGCTACTTCTGTGAATGACTGAGGAACATGGTCTATCATGGTACATGATCCAACCCATGTTCTTGTTTGATTGTTGGGTTGGTTATTGTGCTGCGATAGACTATCGACCGAAGTCACGATCAGGAGATTTTATTGTTTATACCTTTTAACTTATGTGAAAGTTATAGAGTACGACACGTCCCGACTCCATGCGGCACCTTTTGTCCTTGTTTGGTTGTAAGGGTGCCATATGGGTTCGAGGACGTTGCGCTACCCTATAATAGTAGCATAAGTATTACTATTATCAATCATTCTATTTAACTGGGTTTTTAATCTTAACTCTTGTGCCCCTTTGGCGGTACTTGCTATTCGGGGCTGACCCCGCTGGTTTTGTTTGGCCAGATCTCGTAGCAGAGCCAGAGGATATGATCTTCCTCCCTGACATCCATGGTGTATACTAGGAGTATGGCGGTTCGGGGACTCGAGTGGGTTTCTTCTCCACCACTCCTGCTTATATTTTGTGCGGCATTTAGACACCGGCACCTGTTAGCCGAATTACTTGATATTTTGTATCAGTACATAATTGTAATTAAACAGACTGCAGCTGTGTGTAATTTTGTACTCCTGACTCTCTGAGATAGCTAAATTATAAAGCTAGTCTCTCATGATCATTTTGATGAAGCGTCGGGGATGCCTTACTGCTTTATCTTTAATGTTCATTTCATTGCTGATGTGACTTGATTGATTGAGACATAGAACTCTGTGGGACCATAGGAGACTTGATTGTAGCATGTACCCCCTAGTCTCTCGACAGCCACGATCGTCGTATGACGTTACGTACCTCATATGGAGTAGCTGGCCTAGTCCGTCTCCGTATTTCGGTACTGGGGCGTGACAAAGAGTGAGGCCGAGAGTGAAGCCTCAACCCATCCATCCACTCCCGGCCGTGTCATGACAGTAAACGTGACTGGGGCTGATATCGAGTCTGATGCGCTGCCAACAGACCTCGTCCAGCGCATGGATACCCTGATGAGCTCCCAGGGTTACCCCCAGTCACAGAGGTAGAATTTAGCATTGAGTTGAACCCTGGAACGAGGCCTATTGCAGACAGAGTTTACAGAATGTCGCCGTCAGAACAGGATAAGTTGTATCAACATGAAGAAGAGTTGAAGTCTAAGGGATTCATCCGAGACAGTAAATCACCCTGGGCCGTGCCAGTGATTCTAGTTCCCAAGAAGGATGGGTCGACGAGGATGTGCATCGACTACCGCAAGCTGAATGCAGTAACAGTAAAGAATAAGTACCCACTACTAAGGATTGATGACCTGTTTGACCAGTTGAGCAAGGCCAGCGTCTTTTCCAAGATCGATCTTCGGTCAGGATACTATCAAGTAAGAGTCCGGGAGCAAGACATACCGAAGACAGCATTCAGATCTAGATATGGGCATTATGAGTTTTTAGTAATGCCCTTTGGACTAACCAACGCCCCCACAGTATTCATGGATTTAATGAACCGCATCTTTCTGCCGTATTTGGATAAATTTGTGGTGGTATTCATAGATGACATTCTTGTCTATTCCAGCAGTGAAGAGGAGCATGAGAAACATCTTAGAACTGTCTTACAGACATTGAGGGAGCATCAACTTTATGCGAAGCTCGACAAGTGTGAATTCTGGTTAGATCACATTTCGTTCCTGGGGCATGTAATTTCTGGGGCAGGAGTGTCAGTTGATCCGAAGAAGATTGAGGCCGTAGAGCATTGGCCAGTCCCGAGAACGGTTGCAGAAGTGCGAAGTTTCTTAGGACTAGCTGGTTACTACAGAAGGTTCGTGGCGGACTTTGCCAAGATCTCGGCGCCCTTAACGCGTTTGACGCACAAGGACGTAGAGTTTGTTTGGTCAGCTAGCTGTCAGGCATCATTTGAAGAATTGAAGAAGAGATTGATCTCAGCCCCGATCTTGACGCTTCCAGTAGAAGCGGGAGGCTTTACAGTATACTGTGACGCATCTGGGAAGGGTCTTGGATGTGTATTGATGCAGCACGGAAAGGTGATAGCATATGCGTCTCGACAGCTTCGAGACCATGAGAAGAATTACCCGACTCACGATTTGGAGTTAGCAGCTGTAGTGTTTTCACTTAAGTTGTGGAGGCATTATTTATACGGGGATCGGGTAGAGATCTATACTGATCATAAGAGTTTGAAATACGTATTCACGCAGCGAGATTTGAACATGAGGCAAAGAAGATGGTTAGAACTACTGAAGGATTTTGACTTAGATCTTCAGTATCATCCAGACAAGGCGAATATAGTTGCAGATGTACTGAGTAGGACAGACAGTGCCTTTATCTTGACCTCGCAGAAGCATATTTTAGAAGACCTTCAGAGTATGGGAATCGAAGTAGTTTTGCCAAGGGATATGGGAAGAATGACCAGTATGCAGATTCAGTCAACCTTAGTAGAGAGGATAAGGGAAGCACAAGCAGGAGATCCACAGATTCAGAAGTTACGGTCGGAGTGTGAATCAGGCCGTAGGAAGGAGTTAGTGATTCATGAAGATGGTACGCTCAGGTTTGGAAACAGACTCTGTGTACCGAGTGGAGACCTTCGGCAAGAAGTTATGTCCGAAGCTCATAGTTCTATTTACTCCATTCATCCAGGAGGAACGAAGATGTATCGAGATATCAGGCAGTACTTTTGGTGGAATGGCATGAAAAGAGAGATAGCGAGATTTGTATCCAAGTGTTTGGTATGTCAGCAGGTGAAAGCCGAGCAGCAGAGACCAGCAGGGTTGCTACAGCCGCTTCCTATCCCAGAATGGAAATGGGAGCACATCACGATGGACTTTGTGACCGGTTTACCTAGATCTCCGACTGGTAAGAATGCAGTCTGGGTAATAGTAGATCGACTCACGAAGGTCGCTCATTTCCTTCCCTTCCGAGTTGGACAGACTACTGAGCAGTTAGCAGAAATGTACATGAAGCAGATAGTAAGGCAGCACGGTATTCCAGTTAGTATAGTATCAGATCGGGATACGCGGTTTACTTCCCATTTTTGGCGGAGCTTACACCAAAGTTTGGGAACCAAGTTAAGATTCAGTACTGCTTATCATCCACAAACCGACGGACAATCAGAAAGAACCATTCAGACGTTAGAAGATATGCTACGGGCGTGTACCTTGGATTTTGGCGGATCTTGGGAGGATCACCTTCATCTAGTGGAGTTCTCCTATAACAACAGCTATCAGGCTAGCATTCAGATGTCCCCATTCGAAGCATTGTACGGAAGGAAGTGCAGGTCCCCTTTGGCATGGGACGACGTCGGAGAACGGAAGTTGTTGGGGCCAGAGATGATCACGCAGACTGTGGAGATAGTTAAGTTGGTCAGAGAGGGCCTTCGAGTTGCACAGGACCGACATCGTCATTGGGCAGATCAGCATCGTAGGCCTCTAGAGTTCAGAGTTGGCGACCAAGTGTTTCTGCGGATTTCGCCTACTCGGGGTATCATCAGATTTGGGACCCAAGGAAAGCTTAGTCCAAGATACGTTGGTCCTTTTAAGATTCTCGCTCGGGTAGACGATGTGGCTTATCGACTTGCCCTTCCGCCTTCGTTAACTGGCATACATGATGTGTTTCATGTGTCCCAATTACGTAGGTATGTCCCGGATCCGAGTCATGTCCTCGATCATTCTGAGTTAGTCGTTGGTACCGACCTAACTTACGAGGAACAACCCGTATCTATTTTAGACCGGCGAGAGAAGGTACTCAAGAATCGGACGATAAGCTTTGTCTGTGTTTCTTGGAACCATCACTCTCTGGAAGAGTCAACCTGGGAGCGCGAGGACGAGATCAGATCTCGGTATCCACATTTGTTTGACTAATAAGGTATATTTTTGCACCTTATTGACACTATTCCATGCTTATCTGCACCTGCTTGTTTTGCACTTTGTGATGTATGATAATAACTGCTATGATAGTTAACTTGTATATGATTGAGCCTTGCTTGCCCTGATTTCACTATCCTGTCTTGGCTGGAATTCCGAGGACAGAATTTTTCTAAGAAGGGTAGAGATGTCACTCCCCAATCCTGGAATACGTATTTTAATATGTGAAATCAATAATTTGTATTTAACTTGTATTTATATTATATATATTATGCTGTATTTCTTCATGCATTTCCCAAAAATATTCGACAAAATATTATTTTCTAATTTATTTTCTGCATTTGGGCCTACAGTTTTGGCTCATTTGGGTAACCTATTCTTGGTTCACCAATGGTTCATCATGAACCCATGGGTCCAAGATCTATATATATAACTCATCTCATTCTCTCTCCTCTCATTTACTTCCTCTTATTTACTTCCTCCACCAACCAAGGCAAGTATCAACTTGCTCAAGAGATGGATCCAAAATTTTGTCAATGATTTCTTACAAAACTATTTGCCAAAACATGTTCTTCTCCTCAATCTATACTAGTTTAGAACTTGGAAATTTCCATTTTGAAGCTTTGATTTTTGTAGATCTAGGTTTTAATCATTTTCGGATTTTGCATGGTTTGATCTACTTTAGTTGGATTTTATGGGTTTTTGATGCTTCCATGTGGAAGAGCTTTCAGTTTCACCCAAGTTGGAACTTTGGAAATCTGGATTTGGAGTTCGGATGGCCAAGACATGATGTTTTGAAGCTTTGAGGTTCAACCATGGTGTTCTTGCTGTTTGGAGAAGACAGTGAGCAGTGTGCTCCGGTTTGAGCATGCTTCCTGTTGGAAGCGTGTCTTCCCTTGAGCTTGCGTGACTTTTCACGCAGCTCTCTCCTTGAGCTTGCGAGACTTTTCACGCAGCTCTCTCCTTGAGCTTGCGTGACTTTTCACGCAGCTCTCTCCTTGAGCTTGCGTGACTTTTCACGCAGCTCTCTCCTTGAGCTTGCGTGACTTTTCACGCAGCTCTCCCCTTGAGCTTGCGTGACTTTTCACGCAGCTCTCTCCTTGAGCTTGCGTGACTTTTCACGCAGCTCTCTCCTTGAGCTTGCGTGACTTTTCACGCAGCTCTCTCCTTGAGCCTGCGTGACTTTTCACGCAGCTCTCTCCTTGAGCCTGCGTGACTTTTACCCCTTGAGCGTGCGTGCTTTTGTGCGTACGCCTTTGATATTTTATTAGATATTATATGCACATTTTATATCCTTACGCCTTTTGTCCCAAGCATGATATGAGCACTAATGTGACCCCGGAGAACAAAGTGTTCCTACCTGATACATGTACCTGAATGTCCCAGTTCTTGTTCATGCTCGACAAATGACTCGTAACTCCACGTGGCGTATTTGCAATGATGCATTACACTAAGGAGGGTAGCACATGTTAACATACTGATTGACATGGATCCTCTTTGGGGTACTCGTACTAAAGTACGACTTTAGGAGAATAATCATGCAGGCCACAGCATGAGAGTCCAAGATTTCACCTAGGGTTAAATTAGGCAACTAAATGTACTAGATGCATGGGGAGGGCAAAATCCCGAGATCGTGTTACACCAGTCGCCTTGAGATATTGTCTTGACGCGCCGGCTGGTCTCCACGGATACTGTGTCATCTGCAACGAGTGGATGACTGTATCCGATTAATTCCTGCTATATATTATATGTCTTGGCAAGGTGGCCTTACGAGGGACCTGTGCTCAATGACACCTGTCTACGCGAACCCCTGGGTTGGCTAGCCTTGCTGGAAAGGCACGATCTGAGGATTTCTACATAACATGATGCATACCTTCCGTGAATAACTGAGGGAAGCAGACTGTCATGGTACGTGATCCAACCCATGTTCTTGTTTGATTGTTGGGTTGGTTATCGTACTATGACAGACTGTGGACCGAAGTTATGAACGGAAGACTTATTCTGGTTGTGAAGTGCTACTTCTGTGAATGACTGAGGAACATGGTCTATCATGGTACATGATCCAACCCATATTCTTGTTTGATTGTTGGGTTGGTTATTGTGCTGCGATAGACTATCGACCGAAGTCACGATCAGGAGATTTTATTGTTTATACCTTTTAACTTATGTGAAAGTTATAGAGTACGACACGTCCCGACTCTATGCGGCACCTTTTGTCCTTGTTTGGTTGTAAGGGTGCCATATGGGTTCGAGGACGTTGCGCTACCCTATAATAGTAGCATAAGTATTACTATTATTAATCATTCTATTTAACTGGGTTTTTAATCTTAACTCTTGTGCCCCTTTGGCGGTACTTGCTATTCGGGGCTGACCCCGCTGGTTTTGTTTGGCCAGATCTCGTAGCAGAGCCAGAGGACACGATCTTCCTCCCTGGCATCCATGGTGCATACTAGGAGCATGGCGGTTCGGGGACTCGAGTGGGTTTCTTCTCCACCACTCCTGCTTATATTTTGTGCGGCATTTAGCTACCGGCATCTGTTAGCCGGATTACTTGATATTTTGTGTCAGTACATAATTGTAATTAAACAGACTGCAGCTGTGTGTAATTTTGTACTCCTGACTCTCTGAGATAGCTAAATTATAAAGCTAGTCTCTCATGATCATTTTGATGAAGCGTCGGGGACGCCTTACTGCTTTATCTTTAATGTTCATTTCATTGCTGATGTGACTTGATTGATTGAGACATAGAACTCTGTGGGACCATAGGAGACTTGATTGTAGCATGTACCCCCTAGTCTCTCGACAGCCACGATCGCCGTATGATGTTACGTACCTCATATGGAGTAGCTGGCCTAGTCCGTCTCCGTATTTCGGTACTGGGGCGTGACAGAGAGTGAGGCCGAGAGTGAAGCCTCAACCCATCCATCCACTCCCGGCCGCGTCATGACAATAAATGTGACTGGGGCTGATATCGAGTCTGATGCGCTGCCAACAGACCTCGTCCAGCGCATGGATACCCTGGAGGGAGGACTCAAAACCCTCTCTGCCTCCATGCAAATACTGACTCAAACAGTGTTTGAGATACGGTCAGCTTTGGCCAGGACACCTTCTACCGGTCCCGACCTAGGGGCCAATGGAGAATCGAGTGTACCCCTTCAACGGGTATCCTCGGACATAGATCATCGCGAAGCACCTCGGACGTTGGAGCCCTCAAATGCTCAACTCCCGGTGGTACCACCTTCTCCAACTCCCAGCTCCACAGAAGACGTGGTCGAGATGATCAGGGACTTGCGCGAGCGCTTTGAGTCCAAGACAAGACAAGAGGAGCGCCAAAAGATGGGCATCCCCAAACCTTATCCCCTCGAATGGAATAAGGTGGTTTATCCTCCTAAGTATAAACCACAAACACTGACGCCATACGACGGGAAGGACTCTCCGCGTCGCTATCTGACGTATTTCCAGTCTCAGACGGGTCATCTTCCGAAGGAGGATGCACTACTTACCAGCATATTTGTTGGGGCACTGAAAGGAGTGGCGTACGACTGGTACTGCAGCCTACCCGACAATTCAATATCTTCTTTCGACGACCTGACGCGTCTTTTTCTCGACCGTTTCTACGACGGCGGAAAGGACATGACAATGGCGTCCCTTATAGAGATACGCCAGAAGGAGAAGGAAACAGTTCGAGTGTTCATCGAACGCTTTCGACAGACCTGCTTCAGACTGCCCCCGGGCATGCCAGAACATGCGCTTCTCTCCTCCTGCAGCATGAACATGCTGCATGCAGTCAAACTCTGGCTCAACTCTACTCCTCCTCCCGACTGGAGCTCCTTGATCATTGAAGCAGAAGCCGCAGAGAAGAAGGCGGCCAATGCCCGTCTTCTGGGAGTCAGTTTCTCTGTCTTTGAGGACAAGGGTAAACGGCCTGCAGCCAACAACCCCGGACGAGAGACAAAGGGGAAACAGGCATTGACTGTCAATGCCTCAAAAGGTGCGTCAGCACTTGCTCAGAAACCTCTACTTGCACCAAGGCCGAAGGAGGTTTATTCGTTCAACGACGAAGACACCCTGCAACTCTTTGAGATACTGAAGTAGGGTGACAAGATCAAGCTTCCGGACCTGAAGCATCCCGATGAGGTTAGGAAAGTGGACAACCCGAGGTACTGTCACTACCATCGGTTTGTCGGACACCCAACCAAGGACTGCTATGTCCTCAAGAATTACATCCAGCGCATGATCAATGCGGATGTAATCTCCGTCGACTACGAAGAGAAGACGGTGTCAGCTAACGTGGTGTCACTCCAGTTTGGCACCTTGTCGCCAACTACAACACAGGATGGCGTCGTCCCCATCCCTAAGGCGACAATGGAGGTGGTTAACTTACCACCTACCCGTGACAACGTGAGTGGACTCATCCCACTCACCACATCTCGGGGAGAGATCCTATGGGTTCACCCCGATCTTGTCTCCGAGGTGACTCAACCGGAGGTACGCCCTACCTCCAAATCCAAAGGCAGGAAGATCAAGTCTTGCCGTACGGTCTCTTCTTCAGCGGAAGAGGCACTTCCGGTGCAGATGCGTTCACAACAGAACGTCCAACCCGACGAAGCTGCCGTCGAGGTGGTGCCTTCTGGCACCGTCCCTGCTGTCCAGGACGAGGGCCCGTCTAAGCCCCCAGCAGCCAATAAGCAGAAGCAGATAGAGGTCTGCTTCGACAGGCCTCTACGAAAAGAGAATGCTTCGGGGCTAGCCAAGCCCCACAACTTCGACATACTGGCACAACTGGCCAGTACTCCTGCCCGCCTATCTCTGTTCGAGCTCCTTCGTCTTTCCAAAGACTCCCGAGAAGCTCTTTGTGAAGCTCTGAAGGATGCTGAATCCTTTCTCAGTCAGGTCAAGCAGCCTGAAGATCTTCCGACTGTATGCACGCACTGTTATTGTGCGGATGAGGTTATCCCCAATATAACCTTCACCCAATAAGATATGTTGCTCAAACACAACCGACACAACAGGCCGTTGTACTATACAGGGTATATTGGTTCAGTCAAGGTGAAGCGGATTCAGATCGATCCGGGGTCTTCCCTCAGCATCATCCCGAAGACGCTACTCTCAACACTGGGGATCCCAATGTACCGACTGGCCCTCTCCAACACAACAATCAGTGGCTTCAACGCTAGCAAAAGCGAACCACTGGACAAAATACGACTAAAGTGCCACATCGGATTCAGATCGAGAGGCTCACGATGGAACCTGCGGAGCCCATCAACCTGGCCCTAAGTTGCAAGACAGACTGCGACGCATGGGCTACTAATGGCCAACCATGGCCGCTGACGCTGTTGAATATGCTAAGAAGTGTCATGCGTGCCAACTTCACGCAGACTTCATCCATACACCGTCAGAACCACTACATCCTACAGTCGCCTCCTGGCCCTTCGAAGCTTGGGGCATGGACATTGGGGGACCGATCACCCCTCCTTTATCGAGAGGACACCGCTTCATCCTAGCAATCACCGACTACTTCTCCAAATGGGCAGAAGCAGTTCCGCTGGCAGAAGTGAAAAGCTCCAGGGTGATCAGCTTCATCAAGCACCACGTCATCTACCGTTTCGGAGTACCCCGGAGGATCATCCACGACAATGGTCCTCAGTTCATTAGCCATGTTTTCAGCAGATTCTGTGACAAGAATCGCATTCAAAATATGGCATCAACCGTCTACAATTCGGCAGCAAACGGATTGGCCGAGGCGTTCAACAAAACTATCGTCAGGCTACTCAAAAAGGTCGTGTCATCTAACAAACGCGACTAGGATGAAAAGCTCGGCGAATGCCTTTGGGCCTACCGTACAACGGTACGGACCCCGATAGGCAATACACCATTCTCCTTGGTCTACTGGAGCGAAGCGGTACTGCCTCTCGAGATCCAGATACCCTTACTCCGCGTAGCAATCACAAACCAACTCACAGAAGAGGACAATCAACGTCGTCGTCTGCGGGAACTGGAGGCACTTGACGAAAAGCGTCTCCTAGCTCAACAATGCATCGAACTCTACTAAGCCCGTATATCACAGGCTTTCAACAAGAAGGTCAAGCAGAGGACTTTCCAAGTTGGCGACCTGGTTTTGGCAGTCAGGAGGCCGATGGTGTTGACTCACAAGACACCAGGAAAGTTCGAGCCCAAATGGGAAGGACCTTTCATCATAGAGACGGTATACTCAAACGGTGCTTACCGTCTCGCCAAATCCAATGGGGACTTGTTCATGATGCCCATCAACGGCAAGTTCCTAAAGAAGTACTACTCTTGACATCTTTCAGACATGTGCTTCCACCCGGGGATCTGTGGACCCAATCATCAGGACTCACAGACAATTCCCTTTCACAAAAATCATACGCTTCCGGAACCCAGCTGTTCCGTAGCATCCTCCAGTAGAAGGACAACCACGTCCACATCACCTCTGAGTTGTCCCCCTACACCCTACAAAGCGGAATCTTACATCCCATAAGACTATGCTACCCACCATGTTTACCATGTCCACATTATCTCTGAGTAAACATCCCGTACATACAACCTTGCGTTGTCGTACATTGATCGCAGAACTTCCACATCCACATTACCTCTGAGTAGTTCCGCGTATCCTCCAGAATTATTCCTACCACATCCATAACACCTCTGAGTAGGGAGATTCCACCACTTGAATCCCATATTTGCCATGTCCACATCACCTTTGAGCAAACATGAGGGTTCTCTCAAACTTATTATCTGTACCTAAAAACTAAGGTGCGCAAAAGATAATAGGTCCACACAAATCATCAAGTTCATGACAGCAAAAATGAACACACCACAAAAAACTTTATATTCTTTATTTTTAAATAGAGAGTAAAAGTTTACATCTCCAGCAAGAGTTGCAAAAATACAAAAAGAAGAAACTATAATCCCTAAACATCCCCAGGGTTGGCTGAAAGCTCTTCAATCCGACGCCTCAAGCCCGCCGCTCGAGTCTCCACAGTCGCCAGGACTCGACGTTCAGCTTCTTGACGCATCGCTTCAATAGCCTCAGGAGAAGTATCGTTCTCATGCTTCTCATCCAGCTGTTGCCGCTGCTGAGCCAGGGTAAGAGCCCGGTGAGTGAAAGCTGCTTCCTCCTTCTTAAATGCTACGTGTTCAGCCTGGACACGTTCGGCGTCTAATAGGAGTCGGGCCCGCTGGTCCTCAAGGCGGCGGATCTGGGCGTCAATCTCCATGATATTAGCGTCCAGCGCAGCTCGCGCCTCCACTGTCTCCCGCGTAGACTGAGACAACTGCTCCACTGCAGCTTCAGTCTCAGCCACTTTACGTTCCTAGACACTCACAGTGGCCTGGTAAGAAGACTCAATCTCGGCGATCAGCTTCTCCTTTTCCGCATCTATCAGGACGGAGAGGTCATTTTGCTGGATACGCTGTAATTCGGAAAGTCGCTGGTCCAACTCAGCCACCGAGGCTTCCAGAATGACGGCCATATGATCGTGGCCCTGGTGAAGACGGATCAGGTTGATATGAGGTAGTGCCAGAGTTCTTGCCGTCGCAAAGCTCCCGTTGGCGTCCATCACTGCCGATACCCCCCTCTGCAGCATTTTATACACTGCCTCGACGATGAATTTCACGTATTCATCTGCATCCTCCAGCACCTGCGGCGTCATAACAGGAGTCGGAGGAGCTGCTTTAGCAGGTGGACCGCAAGAAGGCCCGTCTGCCTCAATCCGCGAGGCTGGACCCTCGGTATCAACAGGCTCTTCATCAAAAAGGGCTGGACTACTAGCCCGAGTAGCCAAAGGAACAGAAGAAGCCGGGACAGGCATCGAGATAGTACCCCAAGTGAAAGGAGCAACAGAGGGTTCCATCAAACCCTTACCCTTCCCAAGCTCGGAAGAACCTCCGACGTCAGTGGCCACCTCATCAGCCCCCAACGTGCTATCAGCAGCCAGTACCTCCCCTGAAATAATGGGGAGATCAACACTTGTCTCCTGACTCGCCCCTGAAGTCAGAACCGTCAGACGAGTCTCCTCATCAAATTCCTCTACAGGGACAGGATCTGTCGCTACCTCCTGATCGGTAGCCACCTCAGCTTCCGCTGCTGAGTCTGGGATAGGGCTCGGCAATGATGCAGCCGACCTTCCCTCATCATGACAAGAAGGGGAATCAACCCTCTCCTCTGTTCCAACCGTATCTGTTGCCCCCGCAACAGACTCTTGCAACTCTGGAGCGACGTCATCTGAAGACGACGAACTCCACCCCACTTCATCACCAGGAAACCCCGTATCTGCTGGGCCCTCGGCATCCAAGGCCCCCGCTGCAGCCTTCATCATCTCAAAAGTTGCTGCATCTTCAGCTTCCCTTCTGACATAATCTGGGGATGCCGGAATCTCCACTACAACAACATCATCCGGGTTCTCCCCCATGGGAGACATCATAATCGGCGGAATGCACACTTCAGACGAGCCCGCCATCTCTTTTGGCCTGCTCCTACCAGATTTTGGAGTACGGGGCCTCCTTTTTAGCGGCTCCTACAAAAATGAAGCATTGGTTACATAAAATGTTGAACCTAAACCAGACTATGTGGGACATCCTTACCTCTACAGATGCGGAGTCTGATGACACCGTCGACGACGATGCCTTCTTCTACCTTTTTGACGCAGAAGAGCCAATCTCTGTACCCGCACGTCGTTTTGGTTGATCAACCGAAGGTTCGACCTGATCCCCTGGGGATGCGGCAGGGACACCTCGATGACCCACCTCTGGCGGACGGTACGATCGAACCCTAGCCGATGTGTTCCCGGTCACCGCTAACGGGGTGCCCACAACAAGACTGGCCTCCCTATCATATCCGGGAGGCGCGGCAGCCATGACACAGTAAAACTTGGCGGCCGAGTAAAGAATGGGCGGCCGCGGATTCTGGATGGGCAGTGTAAAGCGAGCTCCGGTACACCCGGCATTATAGTAATGCCAAGCTCGAGCACCATCCAGCAAGCTCCCAGCATACCCCAGGGTGATACTGGGATTATCCAACATTAACTGAGCGTAGCCGAATTGTCGTGAAAAACGGCTCGGTAAATACGGTTCCAAGTAGCACTGGTTCTTGTTCCGATACACCAGATGGGACGGCCGGATACTTTGAAACCAGCAAAATCTCCATGGAGGCAGAGTGGTGGCATCCTCACCCGAATCCATCAAATCTTCACCGGCCTCAAAACCCGAAAAGACAGGTCCTACTTTGATAATCTTCCACCCCTGAAGGCGGGATAAAACCTTCCTGCAAACAGGAACGCCAGAATGCAACCAGCTCCTCTGGTAGAAACGACGAAAGAATGCATCTCCAACCCTATGGTCTTCTTCCGAACCCGGACTCATTACATTTGGATGGTGTAAAATCAACCACCCCATTAGATAGTGAAATGGCAGTTCGGCACGCGGGAAGTTGTCATTCCTACCGCGATCGTGGACCACGTTTCCTGTAAACTCCCGTAAACCTCGCAGCAGGTTACACACCATCGCGGGGAGTAGAGCCAGGCGCCGGCCGAAATCCAACTTCACTGCTGGCAGGATTAAGTTCTGGGTCACCCTCTCTACGGAGCCTGACCCACCCGAGAAGACGTAATCCCGAAGCCAAACCATAAGATACGCAGCTAATACTGCTTTCGACGACATCTGATGAGTTAGGTGCCAGAAACAGCTGTAGGAGCGTTCATCCGATTGCTGGTCCTCGTTCTCCCGGGGATTCTTCTCACCTAACCTGCTCATTTCGGAAAGTACTTCGCTACGGGAAAGCGCTGGCGGAGTGGTAAATTGAGAGGGATCCTCCTTGTCTTGCTTGAAGACGTAATCCCTCCAGGCGGTCACATGAGGCTGCGATCCGCTCTTATCCCTCTTCTGCAAATAGTAATGATGACTCGCCACTTCCTTGAAGACGGCCATCATTTCTTCAGCTTTGTCCCCCAGGACTTGGAACTCCTCATTCGTCGAAAAGTACTCCTCATAGGGTTCTGATCCCCAAGGGAGCTTTGATACCTCGTGCATTTCATGAAGTGCAAGGCCTAGCTCCCCCACCGGAGTGAAGAAGGCCCCGGTATGGGTATCAAACATCTCCAGGAGCGCGAGAAACATATGCCGGTTGATTTCAACACCTGTCTGAGTAGCACGGATCGCGGCAGTCAGCCCCATCTCTTGGAGTTCGGTTTGAAACCGTGACAGCATCCACAGTGTCAGCTTGTCCCATTTGGAAACATAATAACACCAACCCTCTACCCGAAATTCACCTTTCGGGTACGATCGCTCCATCAACAGCATGCGATTGGCAAAAGTCGAAGCGCCAAAGGCAACTGTATTGACGGGAACGTCACTATAAACGCTCCCAGGGCGTAGAGTCCGCCAGGTGAAAGAAGGCCCAGCCCACACGGCGGTTAAAATATCCCTTTGATCGGAGGTAGATTCGATCTTGATGATGCCTGCCACCGCTCCCCCCTGAGATGGGGTTAGATCCCAAGACATCCTCATCTTGGAAGCAAGTTGACAGAAGGCCGTTAAAGGCCATTGACGTTCGAGTTGCTTAACAGTCATGTGCACTCCCCTTGCTGTAAAGAACCAGTCCTCATTGACCTTCAACACCTTTGCTTCAGTAGAAGTAAGGCGGTCCCCAAACAGGAACTCAGGCTTCAAGAAGGTCAATTTATCAGATGTGGCAGACTTCAAAACACCACGCTCCATCATCCGTTTGAGGAACCCATTGGGTTGTTCCCGGATTTGAGTCATTCTTTCGGGATGCTGATCCAGCATAATAGCAGCTTGAGCAGGGTTTATCACCTCTTCATCGTAGTCTACGCCCATCTGGCAAAGGGCAGCGTCCAGAAGCACTTCATTCAAAAGTGGGACAGTCATCGATACTGGCAAAGATTCAAGGATGTTAGAAACAACAAAAGAATCCAAGCCTCGTTCTCATCAAAAGCATGAAGTGCATCTGAAAAAGGAGCCTCGGCGCATCTCCAGGGCTTAAACCCATGCGCGTCAGCAATGGAGCCTCGGTGCATCTTCAGGGCTTAAACCCATGCGCGTCATCTTCAGGGCTTAAACCCATGCGCGTCAGCAATGGAGCCTCGGCGCATCTTCAGGGCTTAAACCCATGCGCGTCAGCAATGAAGCCTCGGCGCATCTTCGGGTTTAAACCCATGCGCGTCGGCGAACCTCAGTACATCATCAAGACTCAAGGTCCATGCGCGTCGGCGTATGTACGATACAAGAACGGGATGATGAAACTCACCGACCACCGATGGCCGAACTTCAATAGGTGGACAGGGAACATCAGCCACAACAGCCTCTACGGGCTCTTTTCCTTTGCCTCGTCCCTTGCCAGCACCGCTGCGAGGAGTCTTGGAAGCCATTCTTTGAGAGAAGAAAAGTTAGGGTTTTGAGGAAGAACTCTAAAAGGCAAAAGCAAGGAGAATAAGAACTCTCTCTCTCTCTCTCTCTCTCCATCTCTCGCCTATTTATAGGGCTTGGGTGCACGCGTGAACCGATGAAGAGTGACCTCAGCTGTCGCCTCGGGTTCTGTGAAGAGATAACCGCAAATAAAACCAAAAAAGATCATCATTAATCTTTTCGGTTATCGAGGCGTTATCATTTGCATTAACTGAGCGGAGCATGCGCCCCATCACTGATGCGTGGAGTATCTATGCGCCCCGACAGTCATGCGCCTCTACCACCATGCTTCTTATTCAAAGTATTCCAAAACGTATCCAAAAGTTTTGAAAACTTTGAAGGGGGTCTTGTAGAAGCATGGAATTTCAGAACCAGAAAGCCCATGCGCCAGACTACATGCGCCAGAGCTTGGACAAAGTACTTCACAAACAGCAAAAATAGGCATTGAAAGAAGACTTTTTATTACATATAAAAGTCTATTACATGTCTAAGAAAAGATTATACAAAGGAGAATTTCTACAAAGAAAAGATCCTAAGTCTATAGCCAGCAGCCATCATGCGCCCTCAAATAGGCGCAGCAATCACCATGCGCCCTCAGTCAGGCGCATCCCACCACGCGCCCTCAGCAGGACGCATCCTTTTCAGTAGCTCAGTTATGCGCATCCTTTTCAGCAGCTCAGTTATGTGCATCCCTTCAGCAGCCCAGTTATGTGCCGCTCTTCCAGCCAGGCTCACCGCCGTCGAAATACTTCGACTAATGAAGCATTTATTGAGCAGAACGAGGGTGGCAATCAACCCTCTAGCCAAGGAAGAGAAGAGCACCGCAAGCCAACCTGTGGCCAGGGGAGGCTTCGAAAGAGCCTCCAAAGGCCAAGGAAGACCGTAATCGAAACTATGACTAAATGAGAAGCTTTCAACACAACCAGAGTGGGCAACGCCCACTTTGAAGGAAGAAAGAGCCCCCAAAGCCGCAGCATCGCCATTCCGATCTGCGGCTCTTCCTGCACAACGAATATGAGGCTCGAGCATCCCTATCTTTGGATGCAACAGGCACCTTCTACCTGCCTCAGAAGCCCTCGACTCCGACTTTTGGATGTAACAGTCACCTTCAAGTGCATCAATGAAGACATGGCGTCGCATCTTCACCCTCGGGAGCATCTCATCAACAGAATGCATTCGAGTAAACAAGTTCATGTCGGAAGAACGTGAGAGAACAAGAAGCAAACTCTCTCCATGCCACTATTTATAGGCCGGGCAAATCAAACCCATGCGCCAAGTGGATGGCTCTCCGAATTTCGTGCAATAAATTTGCATTTAATGGATGAACCGGACGCTTCGAATTCAGCCAAGTCAAAACGGCTATTTAAAGCACTCGAAGAACGTAACAGTCGCATCATTAAAGAACGTGTCACGAAGCGGATGCGCCGGCCAGACCGCGCATCACACAGACGCACCCTTCAGCACCAAGCGTATCACAGGGGATGTGCCCACATGCGTCGCCATACGCCTAGTGGAACGCCGATCGATATGCCCACTCAGCTGTCCATCGAATGTCGAAAATATTAAATGCCGAACAGGCAGAGTTGGCAGCACAACTCCCGAAGTCTGAATAGTTGACAGCTTTTTCAAAAGACGAAGCGTCGCCAACGTCAGCATCATCATTACTTCCCTCCGACGGTAACTGCCACGTGGCCACCCAACCACTCGTATGTGCCTCTGCAGCCATGCGCCCAAATCTGCATGCGCCTCAAAAGCCATGCGCCTCAGACTTTTTACTGATCCCTAAAGACAGAAGGAAAGTCACCATTGAAGCTCTGCATGCGCCTTAAAAGCCATGCGTCCCAGATTTCTCTCTGATCCCAAAAGACAGGAGTAAAGTCACTACTGAAGCCTCGCATGCGCCTGAAAAGCCATGCGCCCCAAATGGTTCGTGACTCCTAAAGGTTACGAGCTAAGGCCTCCTCATGCGCCCAATCCTAGGCGCATCCTACCAGATCATTCCCCCATCAAATCCGAGATCTCTGAGCCATGAGTCGAAGACACGTGTCTTTTGACTCAACTCACGCAAGATCTCAGCAACAGAAAGATCTTCTTCTCTGCTACGTGCCGGTTCACAACAGCAACATGAAGAAGTCAACCCCTCGATCAGGACGCATCGTTCATGCGCCTCCATCAGCAATCAGCACGTGGCGTCCCCGCGTACAGGCGCATCCTACATGCGTGCATGAGCAGCCAGCCTGCAAAACTATAAATAGAGGGATCATTTCCTTCTCACGGACGCACAGAACACACAACGAACAAACATACCACCAGAGAGGCAGATACAGACACTCAACGTCTTCCTCCTCTCAGCAAGCTCCAGCACCCAGAGCAATCCAAGTCTTCAGAGAACCGATAGCCGTCGTCAGATCGTCAATGGAGTAAACGCATTACCACTCACTCCATCGGCACAAGGGACCCAGATAAACAAAAGTGTACTCCTAGGACTACATCTAAGTCCTATATTGTAACACTGTTCTGTTTGTATTGAAATTTGCAATAAAAAAATTTTAATGGCAAACACATATCCTCCTTCATAGCGAACCTGACGTAATAGAAACCGTTCTCCCTCGAAAAGAACTCGATGGTCCCCTTAGGTCTCCACACGCGGTTGGCATATGCGCGAATTTGACCATACAAAGGTTTGTTACCAAGTACATATAGAACTACCGTGTTACTCCAATAGTCAGCCGTTTCTGCAAGATCTTCCTCTGTGAAAATTGCTCGCTCCCCCGTTGCACTCTTCAATGGAGGAACGAATTGCATGTGTCCATTGATTGCTGTCGCCGAGGATCGACAATAATCCGCCCATTAATGTCGAGAGAGAGAGAGAGAAAAGTACTTTGGAATCTAGAGAGAGAGAAAGAAAGTACTTTTGGAATCTAGAAGTCGTACGAGTCGAAAAGTTTCCATTAATGTCGAGAGAGAAATTAACAAATCAATTAAGATAGCTCATGCTTGTCTTTGTAACCAAGTAAAGGAATACGTAGATAAGAAATTTTCTTTTGGCGGGCGGTAACCTAAGCGCCTACTTGGATTGAGGTGAAAAAAAATATACATAGTTAAGTGGGATTAAATGAGGAAGAGTTAAGTGAGAAAAAAATAGTCAATATATAAAACTTTGTTTAAATTGGAGAGAGAGTTAAGTGGAGGGTGTTTAATAACTCTTACTTGGATTGGAGGCTTTGAGTGAGAGGAAGTTTAATAAATTATGATAGTTACCAAAATAATCTTATTACATATGCATAAAATTAAGTTTATTGAAATTTTAATTAGAACTTGTCAAAATATCTTCACAAATTAGGAAGGTACAAAACAACATGTTGAAAATAAGGAAAAAAAAAAGGGAGGGGAGAAATATTATATTTTATAGAACAAATAAAGGATATTTATGGCTTTTTAACAAAATTCTTCAATCCCCCTCGTTAACCCTTCGATTTGGGGGTTAAAAAAATGGACAAAATATGGTAAAATAAATCCTCACTTACCCCTCTATAACCCTTCCTCCTAAATCTCCACCCTCAAACCAAGTATAATTTTATTTTTCCCTCACTTGGCTTTCCCAAACTTTACTCGCTTAACCCTCAATCCAAGCAGACCGAGGTCCCAAAATCCAAGCAGACCAAGGTCCCAAAGATCTTTGTCTATTCTCTCCATTAATTGAATTGAAACGGCAGCTTCATTAGTAAGAGAATAATTCAAAGACGTGTTAGGAATTGTCGAAGTCCCACTGATTTTCAATTGGGGAAAAAACCCTAAATAAGAGCCCCCAGCTTCATTAGTAAGAGAATAATTCAAAGACGTGTTAGGAATCGTCAGTCCCACTGATTTTCAATGGGAAAAAAAAAACCCTAAATAAGAGCCCCCAGCTTCATTAGTAAGAGAATAATTCAAAGACGTGTTAGGAATTGTCAAAGTCCCACTGATTTTCGATTGGCAAAAAAACCCTAAATAAGAGCCCACTCCACTCCGATGACCAACTCCACAAATACTTCAATTTACTTGCTTGCATGGACCTCCTCTACATATACAAAATATATACGCTATATGTCACTCTTCCTCTAGGTACCAGTTGATAATTATGGAGCTTTGCATGCAACAAACTAGTTTCAAGTGATGGAACTAACTCATAATGAACACAGATCTAAACAAGACATGGCCCACGCACGGACAATCTGATTATATAGTAGTATAGATAAAAAAAAACGGTATTAAACTTTGGATGCTAATATCACTAAAAAAAAAAAAATCCCTCCGACAAAAATAATTCTTGCCAACTTAAACAGTGCTGCCTCCAGGTGCCGTGCTTATTAAAAACCCAAAGTTTTACTGCAGCAGTCCACAATAATCGCTTCTTAAACCTCTAATTATTGTATCTACCGCTCGATTCAATGCTTAATAAAACAACACAAAAATGGAGGCAATCCCCCAATTATACAGTAAGGCTGCCGGGTGGTGCTCCTGCTGCCGCAGGGGCCTTTGGCTTAGGCTTCTCGACGACAATAGCCTGGGTAGTCAACACCATCCCAGCTACTGATGCAGCATTTTGCAGTGCACATCTGGTCACCTTCGCAGGATCAATTACGCCAGACTCTACAAGATTCTCATACTTGTCAGTCATTGCATTGTACCCCACTTCCCAATCGCTGTCCTTGATCTTCTCCACAACCACTTCTCCTTCAACTCCCGCATTGCGAGCGATGAGGGATGCAGGTGCTAGCAAAGCCTGCCATATCCACAACACAGGTCAGTGTTACTCGTGATGCAAGTTAGTTGATAGGAAGTAGTGGTTGCTGATATTAGCAAGTACACTATATTATATCTTCCAGAAGTGGATTCAGATGGTTGGTACTTGGTAGGTATGTATGTAAATAACAACTAGTTACTACGAGTTGGTGGGCATGTAAATAAAAACTAGTTACTATGAGTAGTCACACCGGAAATTATATCGAGCAACAGAGATGATAATAAATAATATTCATCCCTTCTTACACAATACCTTATTTCATCAGCCCCACTAATATTTGTAAACTAACATACAGAAGAACTTTTGGAAAAAGAAAGTGCACGATTTCCATTCTATAACATTGTGGAGATCTCAAAACTAGGGAGGTCTCATCCTAGCAAACACGGAGACCCAAACAATCAGCACCATGCCCGTGTCATGTCAGACAGGTATCAGACAAACACCGATACTCCAAAACATATCACTAGGACACACCACAAACAGTGACGTCTCCATGACATGTATAAATCATGTTGTCATTTCTGTCCGTGCAACACAGGTTCCATCTAATTCTCTTATAACGGAGGCGACCACATGAAACTGAATTAGTAACTAAATTGACCCTAAAGTAAGTTTAAGACGGCTAATTCACCATCCAACTTTTGCCATAATGGTGTTGCTGTCAGTGTGTCCAGAGACTGTGGCCCAGAACCCTGCGAGAGATCCCCTTCCTTACACAGTTAGGTTTCCTTACAATACTCAAATGGACCCTACCAAGTTCTCACCAACTGTAAGAACCATACCTAACAATGTATGTTGAGAAGGGATAGTCTCTGTGCTACTCAGGAAGACTTGGCAATTACACCGGGGTTTCTGCTCTTCAAAAGATAGGATTCAACACAGAGCCCCAACCTTTCAAACAAAAAGGTTACAAACCAGAAGCAGAAGCGGGGGCGGGAGAGGGGAACGCAACTACTTAGAAGAGTCTAAAGTTAGGGGGTGATGGGTGCGCTAATAAAAAAATTATATTTATTAATCATTTTATCAAAACTTATAAATATCTTAATATTTATTAAAATATACAAAGTTCAGTTCAAAGTTATAGAGAAATCATTCGCATGTTAATTTTTTATGATGTCAAAGTAAATAACATTTAGTTTCTTGGTACTTTGATAAACGTTCTTGTAACTTTCTTCTCAAAATTTATGTCATCTTTCAAAATTATGGTCATATTATAGAAAACACTCATATTGTCGGAAAAACACGCTCCCGTCGTCAGAGAAACGAGCTCCTGTCATCGGGGAAGCGAACTCCCCACCAAATCGAGGTTCTTACTGAGATTTGTTTTTCTAGGAGTTTTTGGCTTCTAAGATCAGGAGAAAGCTAAATCCTAATCATGAAATCCATTGGAACCAGAAGAAACATCCGCCAGGTGAAAGTGGAAGTGAAAAACGGGAAACTTTTCGTGCATTCTTAAAGATCTAGTAAGCTGGACACAAAAAAACCTTGGCATCATACCTTCTGTATGATATCAGCACCAAGGCGCTCATCTGCATCTTGAAGCTTCTCCTTGATAGCCGGAACACACGCAGACAAGTGAACATAGGCAGCACCTCCACCAGGTACAATACCTTCCTCTATAGCAGCAAAAGTTGCATTCTTTGCATCCTCGATACGAAGCTTGCGGTCTTCAAGCTCCGTCTCAGTAGCAGCACCAACCTCTATAACTGCTACGCCACCAGAAAGCTTTGCAATTCTCTCAGCCAACTTCTCTGAATCATAAACAGAGTCTGTTTCTGCAAGTTCTTTCTTGATTTGGGCAATTCTAGCCTGGATCTCATCCTTGGTTGCTGTATCTGCGATAATGGTGGTCGAACTCTGAGAGATGGTGACCTTTCTTGCTGTGCCAAGCTGCTCCACCGATGCATTCTCAATCAATAAACCTAAATCTTTGGCTTGGAACTCAGCTCCTGAAATTGCAAACAAATAGTTAAAAGGGACAACAGAAGATTATAACAGTAACAACACAATGTACTGAAGAAACCAAAGTTCGTAAATAGTATTTATTCGCAATTACACAAACTTGTATCGTATTTCAAAAGCTGGCAAGGATAATCTATCTATTTATAACATTACATAAAAATATACATAGTATGGAACACTTTCTAACAATTAGCGTTATCTAAACCTTGTTGCCCCATAAAAGAAGTACATTCAAACAACTAAGAACTACATCATCCAACTTCAATTTGATATATTGCGAATTCACATGAAAATTGATGGGGGGAAATGAACACCAAATGTAGCTGCTATAGATCAAAGGACAGGAACTTGATCATAATCAACAACAAAATACAAATAAACATATAGCAAGTTCTCTCACCTGTCACAATGGCAATATCTTGTAAGAGAGCCTTCCGCCTCTCACCAAAACCAGGTGCCTTGATTGCTGCAACATTGAGAATACCCCGCAGTTTATTCACGACAAGAGTAGCCAAGGCCTCACCAGTTACATCTTCAGCAACAATCAGCAAAGGAGCTCTTAGTTGTGTGGTCTTTTCCAACAAGGGAATAATTTCCTTTATTGTTGAAATCTTTTGATCCGTCACAAGAACTTTAGCGTTCTCAAATTCCACAATCAACTTTTCAGGATTTGTCACGAATTGTGGGGACACATAACCTCGATCAATCTGCAACAGTATTTAAAGAGAACTACTAACCAAGGGACGAAGTTACTCATCTAGAAGATTAGGGACGAGAAAAGAAGTTCAAATGCAAACCTCCATTCCTTCCTCAACATCAACAGTTGTCTCAAATGATGATGAAGATTCAATAGACAGGACACCATCAGGACCAACTTTATCAATCGCATCAGCAATCATGTTGCCAATGAACTCATCATTTCCAGCTGAAATAGAGGCAACAGCTGCAAAGAAAACAATTCCGATATAATATGTTCAATATTGTTCAAAATGGATTTGTCAAAAACTTGAATACATTAAGGTAAAATCCCTATTAGCTTTGAGTATATGAATGGTACAGGTTCCTTGATGCTTGAAGCAAATATAGACAAAGTGACATGAAGTGTACACTTGCACATCAAAGTAAAATTAACTCAGAAATTCAAGGGCACCTTTAATATCGCCACGACCCTTAACAGGCCGAGCTCTCTTTTCAAGCTCTTCTACTAGGCCTTGTACAGTCTTGTCAATCCCTTTCTTGATGTTAACAGGATTGGCACCAGATGTAACATTTAGCAAGCCCAGCTTGATGATTTCACGTGCAAGAACAGATGCAGTTGTGGTCCCATCACCAGCAGAATCATTGGTTTTACTAGCAACCTTCCACACATATACAAAAAGAATAGATCAGTAATTACAGAAGTACAATACATCATTACCAGGCAATTATAAACAAACCACAATAACCAAAATAACATGGAAAAACAAAAGGTTATATATAGTATTAACTCACGCACCTCTCTAATCAAGGCCGCACCAGCATTCTCCATGCGATCTGAAAGCTCAATAGCCCGAGCAATAGTGACCCCATCGTTAACCACTTTCGGGTTCCCAAATTCATCCAAGACAACATTCCTACCTTTAATATGAAAAAGCACAAAATAAATCTAACTATATAATAGATAAGCATATCGTGCAAACAGCTTGTAAATACAAATAAGAGGATTAAAAACATTACTATTCATTTCCCAAACTAATAAATGCAAAGTATAGATAAAACACAATTCTTCCAATCCTCCAGATCAAGACTCTGCAAGATTTCTCACAAAGTAGTTCAAGACACTTGAACATTCTAAAGCATTGCCAAAAAATTACTTTATGTAGATACAAACACACACAAAATGCCTTAAAACTACTCTTTTCTCCACCACTTTCTTTGTAACTAAAGCCTAGAAAAATCTTTTAGATCTACAAGTAAATTTCATGACTGAAATTTGACCATAGGTTCTATGTAGTAATTTGAGCTCCTCCTATAGGTGCATGTTCATAAGTTATTGGGGCTGACCGGACTTGTTTGGGGGCTATAACCACTAGTGTGAATTCCAATATGCCAGTAATATAGGACTCTGCTACTTTAAACTATCATCAATGTTATAGATTTCGCTAGGCGGAATCGGTGCACCGAGGACCCAACTAACGCCTAGACGCCGATTTGTATATATATATATATATATATATATATATATATATATATATATATATAAACACAAAGTCTTATGAGCTCTTATGGCTAGCATAGCTAGGCCTAGGTTTCCATAGGAAATGGTTAAGAGTTCAAATCCTGGAGATGTACAAAATCTATTTTTTTTCAGAATTTTTTTTTAACTTTAGGAAAAAGAAGGGGGGGGGGGGGGGGGGGGGGGGGGGGGGGGGGGGGGGGGGGGGCTGCAACAGCAGCCCCTCCCCTCCCCTCAGCCAACAGCAGCAGCATCATCCACCACCACCAGCAGGCGGCGGCAGCATGTAAGTATATATATATATTTTCAAATATGATTTTCTTTGAATTTTTTGTTTTGAAAATTTTCAAAAAAAAATTGGCCAAATAGCCTGCCTAGGGCCGAAACCATCCTAGGACCGCCGCCTAGGGAGTTTTCAGTGCGACCGACGGCCACCTAAACCGAAATTTAGAACACTGACTATCATAAACAGCAAACATAAGTTAAAACTACTACAGTTGTCACCCAAATCGACAAAACTATCCATTGTGTAGCTTAACTAGGCAGAATTGGTTCTACCTAAAGGGAGTTTCGAGGGAACAAACAAGTGGGAACTTAGATAAGCATCCGGCTTCGCGGCTTAGCTGCATCAGTCAGACTGATTTTGCACGGCTAAGGGCTGAAATGGCTTATAGATAGAGAATTCAATCCTCTGAGGGCCACCAACTAGGCTATTGCATACCGTGATGGAAGGTGTATGACCCATCCTTACACAACACCACTACACCTCGTCACTGATTACCACTGATTGCCTTCTATAGAGATCTTAATACCTTCTATGACGGGGGTCCTAATTGTTGCTCATGTCTTCCGTCAGAGTACATCCCCATGTAGATGCCCCTGACAATGCCAAAATGTCACTTGTATGACATTTGAAAAAATGTTGGACGACATACCGGGCTTGATCCAGAACTTGTTGGGACACGGTGACCAACAAAAACCATTTGAGACTAATGAGTACTATTTGGTTTATATATAACTTCAGTTTCATACCCTATAACCCAACATGATTAAACAATTATTGATGATTTTTTTATCTAACAAGTAAAAACCCAATAAGAGTAGCTAATGAACAGCCATACTAGATCATACATCTTTTTCTTTCTTTTTCTTCCTTTTACTTCTTGACATCCCCTACTTGATCCCTTCGCACATTAAGTTTCTTGCAGTTGGTCATAGGAGTATCTGTTAAGGTATCACTTATTAGCAGTTCCTAATAAAAATTTCCATGATTTTTCGATGCTTCTCAGTTATAGGACTAGCATGTATTATTTAATAGCAATATATTTACTATATATCTTTAGTTGTAGAATTGTTTGATACTCCTTATAAAATACTAAGGAAAAGCTTCGAAATTTGCATGGGGCAATCAATCCAATTTCCTTAAAATTAAATTGCAACAAGTTGTTGATGCACAAGATGGATAGGAAGATGTCGAAGATAAATTAGTCTTTTACCATGATTCTTTGACATGGTTTACGATGATTCCTTAATACTACATTATATCAATGATATCATCATCATCCCCAAAGATGAAAAATCAGAATTCTCTGTTGTAATGAATCTTCCTTAATGATACTACTTGTACTTAAACTTGCATTTTATATCAACCAACTTGACCAAAGTTATTTGTTTAACTCAAAAATCTTTTATAGTTATCAGGAGCCCCAGTTTCCCAAACATTTCCAGACATAGACGCAACATCTAAGAAACACAATGTTTGCCAAATTCTATAGATTCTCCAATAAGAAATGATAAATCAATATAAACAAGTGGTTGGCCTTAAAATTCTCGTCAGCAAGATGCACCAGGAAGCACGGATACTACAGAAAACTGTGTTTTGTCCATGTCACGTCATGGCGTGGTGTGATGTGTCGAACATCAGGCACGCATTGAAAAAAGCAATAGGGCATAACAAAATCATTGTCATGTTCTGCTGCTGCGTCCATATTTCATTATGCCTCATCCGCGTTCATGAATCATATGTAATGCAACATTTAACAACTGTGCTAGTATGAGAGAGTCCAAAAAAATCCTCTGAAATCAATATAACTCTTCCCCCCACCCACCCCCCACCCCACAACTTCAAATCAGAACAGAAATTGTGAAAGATTCTGCAGTCACCGGGATGTACTAACAAAATTCTGAAAACCTTGGAATGCTTGAAGAAGATAGTATTTATACTGAACAACAAAACGAACAGATCTAGTTTATACAAAGTTCTCGATAAAAGATTCTCCCAATTATTACAAATCCCCCAACAAACCCTAATATGCATGAAGTTGCAACATTAGGAAAAAGAACAGTTTTCGTTAATGTGCTTTAAGTTGACACTGTTCACTGGAGTTCTTAGTTATCTCTATAGTTCTCGAACAATCGACATGAATTTCCACGAAGCCACTAGAGATTCCGCAAAAAGAAGCTACATTTAACAATTCCACACTCATTATTTTCTTCTTCTTCTTCTTCATAACAAATCCAACAATAAACAAATCTGAATTGAAAAAAGTGCAAGGAAAGCGATATATACCTCGAGGTCCGAGGGTGACCCCGACGGCGTCGGCGAGCTTGTCGGCGCCGGCTTGGAGAGCGGACCTGGACTTCTGGTCGAAAGCAATGTCCTTTGCCGAAGCCCTCACCACCATCCTCCTGCTGCCGGGACCCACCGCGGTTTTCGTCGTCGTCGTCCTCCTCCTCAAGCTCTCCTGCAACGAGAATTATTCGGAAATGAAATCTAATTGGAATTGTAAAAGAGAGGATTTTGGATGTGGAATTGAGGAGACCTGGGGAGGGGAGCAGAGCATGGTGGCGGTGGAGATCGCGTTGGCTGCCGCCATTTCTCTCTTTCGGAGGACTAATTTAGGGTTAGGGTTTGAGAGTGAAGTGGAGAGGAAGATAAGGAAATGAGCAAGTTTGGAATTGGGTACTGCGAGGGTTTTTGTAGGAAGAGAGTGATATTTTATTGTTACTATTAGGAGATGAGGACGGAGTTTCCAGAAGATTCTTCAATTAGGCGGGCTATTTATTGGGCTGGGCTTGTAAGCTGGGATTTGGGCTTTCTTAACTGGACTTAATAAGTAGGTTAACGAAAAAGATTTTACTATTGATAGGCCTTAGAAACAACCGCTTCAAGACTAATCTAGTTTAGATAGTGGTGTAAGATGTTGTAGTTAGTTATAACAAGTGTTTAAAAACCGAACCGGAGATCGACCCGGACAAGACGCTGGGTGGTGTCAAACTAGTTGAACTAGAGTGGTTCAACCACTAGGTTAACCTAAGTGGTCCAAGTTTATTCCCTTTTGAACACTGGCTTTTCAAAAAAAAAAAAAAATTATTAACAACCGGTTTAAAAAAGAATAGTAGGTCAACGCTGATGCGGCCCAAAAAAGCTACAGTTCACGGGTCAACCGGTTGAACCAGTCGTTTCGATCAGATTTTTATAACACAGGTTATAACTATCATAGGAGATTGTGCTGGCTATAGTTATATTTCTATTAGAGATATGATGATTATCAAGTATAACCAATTGTATTTGTATATAAACACATTCATTCTGGATTGTTTAACAATATCAGTCAACAAAGACCTCTCTCGTCTTCTTCCATAAGAGTATCCGAAGAACTCCTGACAAGTTTAGACTACAACACATTATCATTATGCTCTACGACAAATGCTACATAATCCAAGATCGTTCATGAAAAAAACAGAAGTATGATCTAAAGTTTTTTTCTTTACGATCAATTGTTTCCCCTATGTTTTTTGATTAGTAGATGAAAAAATGAGCAATCATGGCTAAATCCCTCGTGATCACAATCATCCTAATGACAAAATGATCATTTTTCTCGCATAAAACTTTGTTCTCACATAAAAAAAAAATTTCTTGCAGAAAAACATTGTTCTAGCAGGGAAGTTCTAGCAGGGAATGCTTTTCTTGCAAAAAATATTTTTTTCTCACAAAAAATATTTTTTCAAAAACATATTGCTCGCAGAAAATATCTCTCTCGCAAAAAATATTTTTCACAAAAATTATTGCTCTCGCAGAAAACATCATTCTCGCAGAAAATGTTGCTTTCACAGAAATTAGTCCCGAATAACTAGTCTCACAAAAATTTGTTTCTCTCAAAAAACTTGTATCTTGCAAAAAAAAAAAAAAACAACTTGTTTCTCGCAGAAACTAGTTTCAAAGAACTAGTCTCGTAGGAAAAAAAATCTCGACAAAACGACTCCTAAAGAACTAGTCTCGTAGAAAACTTGTTACGACTCCCAAAGAACTAGTCTAGTAGAAAACTTGTTTCTCGTGTGAACTTTGCTCTTCGCAGAAAACGTGTTTATGGCAGAAACTCTGTTCTAGCTGGAAAAAAAAAATTCTCGCAAAACTAGTTCCGGAGAACTAGTCTCGTAGAAAATTCTTTTCTCGTAAGCATTAGTCCCGAAGAACTAGTATCACATAAAACTCATTCTTGTATAATAAACCTTTGCATGACCAAACTTCGCAAAATAGAGCTAGTCCTGCAGAACTTGCCTAGCAAAACATATTTTCAGAGTTCTATCATGGAACTCATAGTAAAACTACTTGTCCAAAGAGGAACCCCCGTCGGACGGGCACTTCTTTGCGCCCACTTTTCGTAGGGTTCAAACCCGAAGTTTACTTGATTATTGTAGTTCATAAATAAACATAAAGTTCTTCATAAACATGCAGTCCATTAGTGACCCAAATTTCACCTGTTATGGGGGGTTATAATCTAGCCATATTGTCAGGACTTTTCTAAAAGCAAAATTTGGCGGAGGCATAGCTCCACCCAGACGGGCTTAAAGAGGCTTAGAATAATCAAACTTGAAGTTCATCTTAAACCCGAAGTTCATCTTGAACCCAAAGTTCATCTTAAACCCAAGTTCATAATTGAACCTGAAGTTCATATAGAACATAAAGTTGATCTTGAATGGATCAGGCATTAGCCTCGACATAGCACTAGCACTACCGCAAAGATAACCTTGCTAAAACCAAATTTTGGTTGAATAATTTCACCACTTGCATCGTCTAAAGGAAGCTAAATTGTTTTGGCTAAGGCATTAGCCTCGCTACAAATGTCAGCAACATTAAAATTGTGGTAATGTTAGCAACATTAGGACTCGTCACAATGCTAGCAACATTAACCTTGTCAAATATTGGCTTCGCCAAAAACCAAGCTCAATATTAGGAGAGGGCTAGCCTCATAATATTGCTAGCTTTGTCATAAACAAGGCTAGGAATGTCATGCCTCGGTTCCGTAGAACTGATAAGCCGCCGCGGTGTGATGTCATATAAGCCTAGATTGCACCTGTATAAGGCAAGAACGGTGCATAGTTGATACTACTAGTCTCAAGCGAACACATTGCAACAGAATAAGCAAACAAAATGAAGATATATTAATGACATCTCTTTATTGAAAAGATTCTTTATTAGTCATAGCAGCGGAATACAAAGATTTACAATCATTTACAAAGGCTCTTAATGGCCATCAACTCATGCCAACTTGGCTTACATTTTTACATACCGACTCGGCTTACAACTCACTAATACAATTGAATTACAATGTTCATACATTATGCCCTTTATAACAATCATCTTTTAAGCAGAGCTTCTACATGTCCAACAAATCTTCGATGCCTTAGAATTGGTCAAACAAATCTCTGCATATTGCATATCCCTAGCACATATGAAAAAAAAGCCTACAGAGACGTAGGTTAGTACATTGTCGTGTAATGGTGATTAGAACTAGTCCACTCACCTAAATCAACACTTTTAGTCATATGAAGAAGCATTATTAATATGATCTTTTCTATTTGGGGCCTAGGGTAAATTAATAGTTCATAAAATAGCAACAATGTATCATACTTGTTTTGACATGTTAACCAGTAAAAGTTGAATAACATGAAAAATAATTGTATCACTTTTTCAGTGATTTCTTACCAACAACTGATGTTATTGTCCCTGTATAAAATACATGATATATTTACTTACGACCTGCATAAGACATTCAATAGTATGCATTCGAACTACATGATCGTTGATGAAAACTGTATCATAAAGGACATCCCCAAAGGTATTGTAACGCAACATTAAAAGCAGGTAGTTAGCCTCAATGAATGTCTTGCAATACTTCATGCCATATAGGACTTCAAAGGGTAATGAAATGTGTCATTCCACCGTAGATTACAAGCCTTATGGAAGTTCTGTAATTACCTTGTGCCACCATAGCACGACCAATATTTCCTCCCTAAGCCGAATCGGCCCCAGTGTCCCTAGTACAGTTCGAGGAAACTCACTAAACTTTGTACAGAAGTTGTCAATGACCATGTGAATGCATATACGATTGGATAAGAATAAAGAGCATGGTAAAATACCGAAAGAAACAAAAATAATATTTCATCATCCCATCACATCCAAAATCGTATTCAACGACTTATCATTTTCATCATTCTTCTCATTTCCATACTTTTCATTCTCTTAGTGATCTATCGATCCCAAGTTTTATAATTTTACAGTATCGCATCATTTCTCAAATCATATCTCTTTGTGTCATTGCATTATCAATTCATTTCTCATGTGTAGGTTACATGGGCAGTTATTCAATTGTCTCATTCATTTCAGCAACATTAAACATTAGCAACATTGTAACACCCAGTTTTCCCGATGAGGGTAATTTTGAAAATTTATAATTTTAATTATTAATTATTGATATTTGATTCACATTATAATTTTTAGTGATTTTTAATAATTTTTAAACTATTTAAGAATTGATTTAAGTCATGACTTGTGATTTCGATGTGCTGCTAGTGAAACCTGAGAGACTGCATGACCTAGAGCCTAACCATGTCATTATGATGACTTAATTATTATTTTTAGCCTAGGGGTAATTTGGTCATTTTGACTTATTTGAATTATTTGGTGATTTGTTGAATTGGTGAATTCTAGTTTGACTTTGACTTGTTGAGACCTAGTGGACTAGCCTAGAAGCTAACCCTAACCATGGTGACCCTAGTCTAACTTGAGTTAACCTATTTTAGGCATTAGAGAATAGTTTAGAATGAGGGGGTGTGGTTTAGTGAATTTAAGTCATGGCTTATGGTTTCATGAAATGACTTATGGCTTAATTATTTAATTGATCATGACTTAATCCCATGGGCCATTTAGTGAACCCTAACCCTAATTATTGAACCTATGAGTAGCCACATAGGGATCCCCACCCTATTTAAACACTTGTTCATTAGAGCTTGCCTCTTTTTATCATTCCTACACTTGGAGAAAAGAGAGGTATTCTTCCCCCTTCCAAAAATTTCCATTTATTCATTTGATCTCCTTTTTCATCCTAGTCTTTTGCATTAGGTTCTAATTTTTGTATATTTAATATTTCTGGAGGTTAATCTCAGTTTTGGGCTTAATTGGAGCATTTGGCCATCAAGAGGAACACCCCCCATTTGGAGCTTTTCTTGCAATTTGCACCTATAGGTAAAACTCCTCAAATTGATTTAAAATTCGATTTTCTTTGCATGTAGGGCTAGATCTAGGAGTCCCCTAGGTGTCCCTAAAATTTGGGTAAATTTTGTGTCCGTTTGGTGTCCGTATCGGACACGTGTCGTAGTGTATGTTAGGTGTTCGATGAAATGTCTCTAAGGATTTTAATTTCAATTTTTTGCTAAACTAATTACATGATTTTGAATCTCTTGATGTGTACATTAATATTGTTGAGGACTGAGTTGGTTTTTGTGCACATTTTGTGTCCAAAATGGACACGCAAGTCGTGCACGACACTGCGTACAGGCCCGTACGACTGTCCTGCAGTTCGAACGCCTTTACGGACATGACACGACACGAGACACCACAAAAATTGGTGTGTGGGTGTGGGCACTGACTGACAGGACCCCCACAAAATTTCGTGGGTCCTCGTTGTCTGTACACAAAGAAAACGAGGCTGCACTGTCTCGTGCCTGCTCGTGCACACTGTGCGCGTCCCCTGCATTTCGGGGATGACACAGGACACGACACTCCACTAGGACACATGGAATTTGGTGAGGTGATGGGTCCCATGTCTGACTCGACCCTGACCAAGTTTCGTGGCACTTGGTTGCGAGTCGAGGAAGTTCTCGCGCTCGCATCGAAATTTCTGACACACACATACACGAATTCAAGCCACTGATACGGCTTTGAATCTCGGACACGACACAACTTGGACATGACTCAGGCACCCTAGGACCTAGCCCTATGACTCCTCTATCACTGTACACGTGCCCAGGGTGTCTCGTACACTGTGTCGAGTCCATTTTGACTCAATACACGTGCATGAGGCTGTGCCTAAGCACAGTTCAGTCACACACTGACACTTGGGTTAGACCCTGTTTGGACACGTTCGTGTCCAGTTTCCTAGACATGAACACATCCCTCATGACACGTATGGCATGTATTAACCTCTGCACACATCAATTGATGATCGTTTGGGTTTTTTCGATTTCAAATGGGTTGAGTTTTGTCGAGTTTCCCATTTTTCTGATACACAGTTCATGTTATTTCAAATTTTGAATTTTTCTGATAAACCACTTAATTGATTCCTACATGTGTAATGGGACTTGCTAGGTTGATTTTGATTTGTGTTAAGTTTGGAATATCGAAATTGGTTGGGGACTGCTAATTCTGTTTCTCTACTATGAAATCCTGATTTAAACCTTTTTTTTAAACTGTTTTGATAGTTATTTGACATATTTAGTTGATTGATAAATTGATGATATATATACATGTATGTACACATTTGAATGGGTTTCGAAATTGAATGGACTGATATCAAAACAGGAATTTAATACTGTTTTCCTTTATTCCTTGATTTAACTGATCTTGATTCAGTTTGGGGTTTTGAAGGATTTCGATTTGATTGGTATGGGGATTTCATAAAAAAAACTGATTTTTGATGCACTATTTTAACAGTTACCTCTGAGAATAGGATTTGATTCCCATTTCCTGAGATTGTTACTATCTTTCCCAGTTTACACACAAACTGAGATTCATTCTAGTTCAAGTCTGAGAATTGAATTCTAACATTGATTTCTTTTTTTTAACTGAAATTGAGTCACATTTGCCATGTATACATCTGGATTTATATATGGGTTTCAGTAATTGGTTTTGAATGAATTAGGGTTTGATTTGGTCCTTGATTTCAGTATGTACTTCTTGAATAGCTTGTTAGCATCAGTTGACTTGTATCTCATTTTTTCTTCCATTATGTCCTATATATAGCTATGTATGTATACTGTTTGGAAGAGGGGGAGTGTGTAGCAGGTGTTAAACATGTTAGGAGAAATTTGGGGTTAGTTCTAAGGTTGATGTGGCATCCCCTACATGCTTAAGAGGGTGGCAGCAGGAGCTTGAAACTGTGGCAGTCTTGCCATGGCTTGCCCTGTTATGGCATTGCCTTGTGGCAGCAACATGGGCAGCAGGCAATGTACTGCAGCAACAGTAGATGCATTGGCATCATGCCATGGCATTCCTGCTGTAGGCTGCCATGATTTGGGCATGAGTGTGTATCACCATGTGTTGTTGTGTGCTAGAGGAGAGTCCATGAACATTCTAGTTAGCTAACTATGTTAAGAAGGGAGGGTAGTGGTTTGAGTTTATCAGTTGTGTGAGGGGAAGCCCCTTATCAACAATGGGAATAGGTGAACAAGTAGAGGAAATCAGTGAGGGGGGGGGGGGGAATGTATGAGAATACCTAGATATGTATATATGTATATGTGTGTTAGTTGGAGGGGATTGTATTAGTAATGATTTGGGTAGGTGCTTATATGTAAGCATGTCCAAATTGCCACAGGGGCATATCCAAGGATCCATATAGGCTTAGTGTCTTAGGTGTGGTTTCATGAAATGAGTATGAAGTAAATATTTTATATATATAGGTGATATATGAGTTGATGATGGGTAATGTAAAGTGCTAGGTAGGTAATAACTTGAGGGTATGTTTAGCTTGACTAGAGTTGACCCAAAACCCTAGAATTGACCAAGGATTGACCCAATGGTTCAGGATTGACTAGATGTTGATTTAGCTTGACTAGAGTTGACCAAGTTTGACTTAGGCCTAGTTTGACCTAGACAGTTGACCATGTTTGACTTAGAGTTGACTTTGACCTAGATTGGCCTAGAAATCACGTAGATTGTATCATAACCATTATTTGTCTTATTTTAAACATATTATAACATGTACTATTCTATTTAGGATATTGTGACTTCGGTGCAGATATCTGACATTACACTACTCTTTTCAGAGTATCAGGCGAGTACATTCTCTGATAGTTCTCTCATTTATTTGCTAGTTACTGTATTTCAGTTCTATTTAGTTTTATGTGATTCTTTGATACCACACGTATGGATATTTCTAGATTCATGTATGTGACACACTCACCATATTATCTGGCCTCTATTACTGGAATCACTGGAATTATTTTGGAATCTATTTCTGGAATCATCATATTTTGGCTGGCCTCATCTCGATTCTCGTGTCGAATTCTGGATTCATTTGTATTGCGGGGTAGGGAAATATTGAGTATGACATGTAGACATACCCCAAATCTGGAATCTCCAACTGGAATCTACTGGAAGCATAGCCATCTCTTGCCTGATCAGTGAGAGGTGTGCCTGATTACCCACAGCCGTTTACATGTCGATCTCGGTATTTTAAAACACACTATTAGAATAGTTGGACTCACCTGGATTCTTGATCACTACCTAGAATCATCTGGTACTGGATTCATCTTGTATTAGATTCATCTCGTACTGGATTTATAGCAATTTACACTTGTTTTACATTTAGTGCCTGGACTTATCATGTTACTTTAGTTCAGCTAGATTTATTTACAGTCGTCATTGCCATTATTCTTCTCTTATTTAGTTACTTTACTTTCCTTGTATCTTACTGTTTTTCTATACCATCACTTGTATATAAACTGCCATATTCATCAATAAAACTGTCTATAACTGCTTTATAGTTCCCTGTCATTTACTTGGGTTTTCTTAATGAGTTGTACTCGTTCCTGTCCTGACTGGACCTGTTGAAAATTTTACAGATGACTGCCCTGAGGACACATGCCCTACATATTACTGTGGAGATAGTTTAGCTACCTATGGCCCCGACACTCAGGAGTGATTGGGAGATTATCTAGTTGTTGTTTAGCTTTTATGTTTAGAACTGGAGCTGTATGTAGTTGAGATTGTGTTTGAGATTGTAGTTGAGATTTGTAGTTGAGATTTTCTGAGTTTATATTATTAGTTGTTGGTTTTATCTCTGTTATTAGTCTTAGATTTTATCTTCTGTGATATCTTATCGTTCTTAGACTGTGATTGAGATTTATTATATCTATACTTGTCCTCCGTTCGGAGTTGAGATTTGACAAATATATTATATAATTGCATGAGTTGTTGATTAGATAGTAACCTAGGACATCGTTCTACTGCCGACACTGCGACGTAGGCTGGGCGTTTTTACGTGCTCGTACCCTCACAGCGGGTGCAGGTCGTGACACGTTTTTAGTGGTGGCCCATGCAGGTCGAGAGTCGCATCAGTACGACATCGTGGTAGTACGGTGACTTAGTTGTACTGCCGCGAGCCTGCGATAGGATTGAGAGATAGGCTTTAACGGAGAGGTACTCAATTACAGTTAGGAAAAATTCTTCTTCAATTCATGCCATCTACATATCTTACTGATTGTCTTCTTTGAAATAAACTGTCCTCCTTTGATTTTATCGATTCCTGCTCAGTATTGACTTTCTTTTCGATCTGTCTTCAGGATGGTGGAGACACGATCACATCGCTCTGGTATAGTAGCCGCTGCAGAGGGGTCTGCCACCTCTCACCTTCAGCAGCCAGCCCCTGGTACCGTAGCCCCAGTCATGTCAGCTGGGGTGGGTGTTTCAGCAGCTTTCGGAGATCTATCAGCTGGGGTGGGTGTTCCATCAGCTGGGAGGCAGAGTCCGGTGCTTCCCGAGATCCTTCCACCGCAGCAGCCTCTACCTGCGGGGATGGTAGATGCTGCTCATCTATTCTCTTTCGTGGAGAGGATTCTGGCGTCTCATCAGCAGCAGCAGCAGCGACAGACTACCGATTATTGTCAGGGGATTGACGAGGCCCACCAGCTGGTTCGTGCTACAGTAGAGATGGTGACTGCTAAGAGGGAGCAGCAGTAGCCTCGTCGGAAGGAGAAGGATAAACAGGACTTCCAGAAGATGCATCCCAGAGAGTTCCTGGGCACTGAGGGCATCCATTATACAGAAGACTGGATAGAGCAGATCGAAGAGATATTCAGGCTGGCAGAGATACCAGATCAACTCCATATCGAGGCGGCAGGCAGTTAGATGCAGGACTTAGCTCGTTCGTGGTACCAGACAGATCCCAGGATGGGAGTTGAGGGCCAGACTTGGGCCCAGTTCAAGGAACTGTTCAAGGAGCAGTTCTTTCCTGATGTGGCCTTGGGAGGCTTAGAGGCACAGTTTGAGGGTCTGGTTCAGGGAACCCAGACGGTAGCTGAGTACGCCGGAGAGTTTTGTCGATTGGCCCGGTTCATAGATGACTTGACTGAGAAGACGAAGGCGAGGAAGTTCCGCCGAGGCTTGATTCGAGAGGTTTGGTCGCTGACTAAGAGCGACTGGAATGCTACCTTTGCGGAGATATTTTCTGGGGCTATGGCAGCGGAGGACGACCTAGGGTTGAAGTTGAAGAAGAGTCGTGACCTCCAGAGTGGTAGCAGCAGCGGAGGCCAGGCCAAGAGGCCTCACATTCAGATTCAGCAGACCCAGGCACCAGTGATGGTTCAGCAGGTGCAGCATCAGTATCAGGGTCAGGACCCGAAGACGATCAGTTGTTCCTACTGCAGGATGTTGGGACACACCAGGGAGCAGTGTTGGAAGAGGCTGAAGGTTTGCTATTCCCGTGGGTCTGAATCCCACCAGAAGATAGAATGTCCCTTTGCACCTCCTTTTGAGGGAGCTAGGCCACTTGTAGCCCAGCACTAGAGGGGTGGAGCTTTTACGATGGCGGTCGAGGAGACCGACACTGCAGGTGATGGGTTAGCAGGTTTGCCCTTCTCATTCTTCTTTCCCACTTCCTGTGTGATTCTATTAGTACCTGCCAGGATATTGTTTTGATTGCTAGATAGTGTAGCTACCCCGTTCGAGACTGTGAAATCACGACCAGTAGGATTGTGTTGCTTCGACTTTGATTGATTGGGGGTTTGACCAAGGAAGCGTGCGATCATCTTAATTTCGAGGACGAAATTTTACTAAGGCGGGTAGGATTGTAACACCCAGTTTTCTCGATGAGGGTAATTTTGAAATTTTATAATTTTAATTATTAATTATTGATATTTGATTCATATTATGATTTTTAGTGATTTTTAATAATTTTTAAACTATTTAAGAATTGATTTAAGTCATGACTTGTGATTTCGATGTGCTGCTAGTGAAACCTGAGAGACTGCATGACCTAGAGCCTAACCATGTCATTATGATGACTTAATTATTATTTTTAGCCTAGGGGTAATTTGGTTATTTTGACTTATTTGAATTATTTGGTGATTTGTTGAATTGGTGAATTCTAGTTTGACTTTGACTTGTTGAGACCTAGTGGACTAAACTAGAAGCTAACCCTAGCCATGGTGACCCTAGTCTAACTTGAGTTAACCTATTTTAGTCATTAGAGAATAGTTTAGAATGAGGGGATGTGGTTTAGTGAATTTAAGTCATGGCTTATGGTTTCATGAAATGACTTATGGCTTAATTATTTAATTGATCATGACTTAAGCCCATGGGCCATTTAGTGAACCCTAACCCTAATTATTGAACCTATGAGCAGCCATATAAAGATCTCCACCCTATTTAAACACTTGTTCATTATGGCTTGCCTCTTTTTATCATTCCTACACTTGGAGAAAAGAGAGGTATTCTTCCCCCTTCCAAAAATTCCTATTTATTTATTTGTTCTCCTTTTTCATCCTAGTCTTTTGCATTAGATTCTAATTTTTGTATATTTAATATTTCTGGAGGTTAATCTCAATTTTGGGCTCAATTGGAGCATTTAGCCATCAAGAAGAACACCCCCCATTTGGAGCTTTTCTTGCAATTTGCACATATAGGTAAAACTCCTCAAATTGATTTAAAATTTGATTTTCTTTGCATGTAGGGCTAGATCTAGGAGTCCCTAAAATTTGGGTGAATTTCGTGTCCGTTTGGTGTCCGTATCGGACACGTGTCGTAGAGTATGTTAGGTGTTCGATGAAATGCCTCTAAGGATTTTAATTTCAATTTTTTGCTAAACTAATTACATGATTTTGAAGCTCTTGATGTGTACATTAATATTATTGAGGACTGAGTTGGTTTATGTGCGCATTTCGTGTCCAAAATGGACACGCAAGTCGTGCACGACACTGCGCACAGGCCCGTGCGGCTGTCCTGCTATTCGAGCGCCTTTGCGGACACGACACGACACGAGACACCACGAAAATTGGTGTGTGGGTGCGGGCACTGACTGACAGGACCCCTACAAAATTTCGTGGGTCCTCGTTGTCTGTTCACGAAGAAAATGAGGCTGCACTATCTCGTGCCTGCTCGTGAACACTGTGCACGTCCCCTACATTTCGGGGCTGACACAGGACACGACACTCCATTAGGACACATGGAATTTGTTGAGGTGATGGGTCCCATGTCTGACTCGACCCTGACCAAGTTTCCTGGCACTTGGTTGCGAGTCGAGGAAGTTCTCGCGCTCGCATCGAAATTTCTGACATACACATACACGAATTCAAGCCACTGATACGGCTTCGAATCTCGGACATGACACAACTTGGACACGACTCAGGCACCCTAGGACCTAGACCTATGACTCCTCTATCACTATACACGTGCCCAGGGTGTCTCGCATACTGTGTCGAGTCCATTTCGACTCAACACACATGTACGAGGCTGTGCCTATGCACAGTTCAGTTACACACTGACACTTGGGTTAGGAACTGTTTGGACACGTTCGTGTCCAGTTTCCTGGACACGAACTCATCCCTCATGACACGTATGGCATGTATTAACCTCTGCACACATCAATTGATGATCGTTTGGGTTTTTCGATTTCAAATGGGTTGAGTTTTGTCGAGTTTCCCATTTTTCTGATACACAGTTCATGTTATTTCAAATTCTGAATTTGTTTTCCTTTTAAACTGATTTTAAATGCTATTTTAAACCACTTAATTGATTCCTACATGTGTAATGGGACTTGCTAGGTTGATTTTGATTTGTGTTAAGTTTGGAATATCGAAATTGGTTGGGGACTGCTAATTCTGTTTCTCTACTGTGAAATCCTGATTTAAACCTGTTTTTTTTAAACTGTTTTGATAGTTATTTGACATATTTAGTTGATTGATAAATTGATGATATATATACATGTATGTACACATTTGAATGGGTTTCGAAATTGAATGGACTGATATCAAAGCAGGAATTTAATATTGTTTTCCTTTATTCCTTAATTTAACTGATCTTGATTCAGTTTGGGGTTTTGAAGGATTTCGATTTGATTGGTATGGGGATTTCATAAAAAAATGATTTTTGATGCACTGTTTTAACAGTTACCTCTGAGAATAGGATTTGATTCCCATTTCCTGGGATTGTTACTGTCTTTCCCAGTTTACACACAAACTGAGATTCATTCTAGTTCAAGTCTGAGAATTGAATTCTAACATTGATTGATTTTTTTAAACTGAAATTAAAGTCACATTTGCCATGTATACATCTGGATTTATATATGGGTTTCAGTAATTGGTTTTGAATGAATTGGGGTTTGATTTGGTCCTTGATTTCAGTATGTACTTCTTGAATAGCTTGTTAGCATCAGTTGACTTGTATCTCATTTTTCATTCCATTATGTCCTATATATAGCTATGTATGTATACTGTTTGGAAGATGGGGAGTATGTAGCAGGTGTTAAACATGTTAGGAGAAATCTGGGGGTTAGTTCTAAGGTTGATGTGGCATCCCCTACATGCTTAGGAGGGTGGCAGCAGGAGCTTGCAACTTTGGCAGTCTTGCCATGGCTTGCCCTGTTATAGCATTGCCTTGTGGCAGCAATATGGGCAGCAGGCAATGTACTGCAGCAGCAGTAGATGCGTTGGCATCATGCCATGGCATTCCTGCAGTAGGCTGCCATGATTTGGGCATGAGTGTGTATCACCATGTGCTGTTGTGTGCTAGAGGAGAGTCCATGAACATTCTAGTTAGCTAACTATGTTAAGAAGGGAGGGTAGTGGTTTGAATTTATCAGTTGTGTGAGGGGAAGCCCCTTAGCAACAATGGAAATAGGTGAACAAGTAGAGGAAATCAGTGAGGGGGGGGGGAATGTATGAGAATACCTAGATATGTATATATGTATATGTGTGTTAGTTGGAGGGGATTGTATTAGTAATGATTTGTGTAGGTGCCTATATGTAAGCATGTCCAAATTGCCACAGGGGCATATCCAAGGATCCATATAGGCTTAGTGTCTTAGGTATGGTGTCATGAAATGAGTATGAAGTAAATGTTTTATATATATAGGTGATGTATAAGTAGATGATGGGTAATGTAAAGTGCTAGGTAGGTAATAACTTGAGGGTATGTTTAGCTTGACTAGAGTTGACCCAAAACCCTAGAATTGACCAAGGATTGACCCAATGGTTCAGGATTGACTAGATGTTGATTTAGCTTGACTAGAGTTGACCAAGTTTGACTTGGGCCTAGTTTGACCTAGATAGTTGACCATGTTTGACTTAGAGTTGACTTTGACCTAGATTGGCCTAGAAATCATGTAGATTGCATCATAACCATCATTTGTCTTATTTTAAACATATTATAACCTGTACTGTTCTATTTAGGATATTGTGACTCCGGTGCAGACATCTGACATTAGACTACTCTTTTTCAGAGTATCAGGCGAGTACATTCTCTGATAGTTCTTTCATTTGTTTGCCAGTTACTGTATTTCAGTTCTATTTAGTTTTATGTGATTCTCTGATACCAAACGTATGGATATTTCTAGATTCATGTATGCGACACACTCACCATATTATCTGGCCTCTATTACTGGAATCACCGGAATCATTCCGGAATCTATTTCTGGAATCATCATATTTTGGCTGGACTCATCTCGATTCTCGTGACGAATTCTGGATTCATTTGTATTGCGGGACGGGGAAATATTGAGTAAGACATGTAGACATACCCCAAATCTGGAATCTCCAACTAGAATCTACTGGAAGCATAGCCATCTCTCGCCTGATCAGTGAGAGGTGTGCCTGATTACCCACAGCCGTTTACATGTCGATCTCGGTATTTTAAAACACACTATTAGAATAGCTGGACTCACCTGGATTCTTGATCACTACCTAGAATCATCTGGTACTGGATTCATCTTGTATTAGATTCATCTCGTACTGGATTTATAGTAGTTTACACTTGTTTTACATTTACTGCCTGGACTCATCATGTTACTTTAGTTCAGCTAGATTTATTTACAGTCGTCATTGCCATCATTCTTCTCTTATTTAGTTACTTTACTTTCCTTGTATCTTACTGTTTCTCTATACCATCACCTGTATATAAACTGCCATATTCATCAATAAAACTGTCTATAACTGCTTTATAGTTCCCTGTCATTTACTTGAGTTTTCTTGATGAGTTGTACTCGTTCCTGTCCTGACTGGACCTGTTGAAAATTTTACAGATGACTGTCCTGAGGACACATGCCCTACATATTACTTTGGAGATGGTTTAGCTACCTATGGCCCCGACACTCAAGAGTGATTGGGAGATTATCTAGTTGTTGTTTAGCTTTTATGTTTAGAACTGGAGTTGTATGTAGTTGAGATTGTGTTTGAGATTGTAGTTGAGATTTGTAGTTGAGATTTTCTGAGTTTATATTATTAGTTGTTGGTTTTATCTCTGTTATTAGTCTTAGATTTTATCTTCTGTGATATCTTATCGTTCTTAGACTGTGATTGAGATTCATTATATCTATACTTGTTGTAGTGCCCCGTCCCGCAAAGTCAATCGGAGGAATCGAAACGCCAACGACGTTCGGCCTTAGCCTTGCAATGGCTTGCTCGGAGACATCGCTCAGGTGGGGTAGTTTCGGTGAACTTGCCTCATCTTTGCCTTCACATAATAAATCGTGTTTTCAACTTGCACAAGTAGGCTTAATAATAAAAGAGATAAATCCACATAGCTAAGGGAATAATCACTACCAAAATTTATCGATTTAGCGACGGCCGGATTCGTCGCTAAGACGACGGTAATAACTATTAGCGACCGATTGCCAACGGATATTGGCCAAAAACATCCGTCGGCAATAAGCTCGTCGCTAATAACCATCCGTCGCTAAGTTGTCGTCACATGACGGAATAGCGACGGATAGTCGACGTCACAATACGAAGCATTAGCGACGCATTGCCGACGGACTGTCGTCCACTTCAGCTTTTAAGTACTTAATTGTGTAGACAATACCGACGTAAATTTCCGTCGCTAACCCGTCGCCAAAGCGTATTAGATCGTATCGTTTCGTCGCTAATCCGTCGATAACGTCGATATTAAGTGACGGATTAGCGACGGTTTTCTGACAGAAAAACCGTCGACAAGCTTCTGGAAATTCATGTCATTTCCAGCAACTTGGCGACGGATAAGTCGTCGCTATGCCGTCGCAATTTATCGACCGCATAGCGATGGATTAACCGTCGACCTTGTTCTGGAAATTTTTGTTATTTCCAGAATACGGGCGACGAATATGTCGTCGCTATTCCGTCGAACAATAAATCATGCCGACGGATGGTCCGTCGACCATCCGTCGCTACCTGGGAATAATTTTCAAATGTCCAGTTAGCGACGGAATGACCGTCGAAAAGTCGTCGGGAACTGGAGACATCCATTGCAAAACGGTCACAAGTCCGTCGCTAACTGAGAATATTTTGAAAAAAATTACTGCTTTTTAGCTGTTCGCAAAAATTTGCATAAACCAAACCAATATATAATGCATACCAATTATCCAACAATCACATAGACCAAATATATTATGCACACCAATTATCCAAGAATCACATAGACCAAAATATGCACATACGAATTTAATGCACACCAATTATCCAAGAATCATATAGACCAAACCAAATTAATATAAAATAGACATCAGTTATCCGGAAGAGTAACCTAATATCCATCGTTATAATCCGATCATTGCACAAATATTCCAAATTTTTCACAAATATTCCAAAACACATAGGAAAGAGTTGGCCAGTTACAGTAACCTAATATCCAATCCTGACGACCGATCATAGCACAAATATTCCAAAATTTTCACAAATATTCTAAAACACATAGGAAAATCGACTTTGGCCTCAACAAAGACCACAAGTCAGACGATGAATCCTCACAGCCAGGGATGATAGTTGCGTTGAGGCATGTACCATTCTATCAGCCACTTTGCATACGAAGGCTCAATCTGGTTGAGGTCTTCTGTAGGGATAGGAGGGTCGGTCCCGATGCTACTACTCTCTGATGGTGGCTCCTCCTTAGCTTCAAGCTTGGGAGCAATCTCTTCCCTGATGGTCATCGGTTCTTCCTTGACAGTCACCGGCTCTTGTTTGACGACGGAGACTTCCTCCGTGTCGACCTCCAAGGGTTTCTTGCCTCGACCCCTTCCTCGACTAGCAGCACCACCTCGACGAGTCCTAGGAGCCATCTTTCTGACAACAGAAATTTTCATATAGGGTAAAGAAATTTACTCAAGTTATAAAAGTTGTGACGTTGGTTTTTTGCGTTCATCATCATTAGAGGGAGCAACACTCGAAAAGTTGTGATGTTGGTAGCATAAGAGAGTAAAAATCTGTATCACAAGACTAACAGAATTACTATGTAATCATGTACTCACCAATAACCGGATGTAACTGGAGTCGTTGGTACTATCGTGCAGTAATTTGTGGATCCACAGAGATGCTAGATGTACTTAGTATCTAGTGTATCAGATTAGTATCGGTCTATCGGTTTGGTATAGGACGTATCATATTGGTATCGTCCTATATCCGATATGTACATGTATCGGCCGAATAGCTAGGATTCATATTGGTCTTATCGATTTGGTATCGGTCATATCCGATAGGTATCGGCCGTGCTGGATTAGTATAGACTATTTCGGATTAGTATCGTGGAAGGTTTAGTAACAACTGTACTTGAATTTCTCTCTTCTCGAGCTAGAATACCATTGTAAGAGAATCACCAGATCGTGATTGGCCAGTTACAGTAACATACATACTTCATTTTCCATCAGGAAAAGCGAGATTGAAAAGGAAGTATGTATGTTCTGTAACTGGCCATCTACGCTCTCGTGACTCTTTTGCAATGGTAATCTAGCTCTAGAAGAGAGAAATCCAAGTACACTTGTTACTAAACCTTCCACGATACTAATCCGAAATAGTCTATACTAATCCAGCACGGCCGATACCTATCGGATATGACCGATACCAAATTGATAAGACCAATATGACTTAATGGCTATATGGCCGATACATATCGGATAGGACGATACCAATTCGCTAAGGCCAATACCAACCGATACGGTCCATACCAAAACGATAGATCGATACTAATCCGATACGGTCAATACTTATAAGTACCTACGGTCCAGGAGGTTGATCCGCTAGTACATCCATGTACGAACAACGAAGTAACGATCCATTTCAATTTGGATGTGAAAATCTGTATCGTAAGACAAAATAAACATAATCAGTTCTATTTCACATGCTTAATTGTCAAGTATGGGAACGAATAGCTCAGAACACAACCCAAAATTTATTCTAGATGAACTCACATAATATTTACAGTCTTGGTCTCAACTGTCTTCGATTCTATGATCCCATGTCTTAGGTTAAATAAATCACTAACCTCATCACGGTGGGTCTTGGTGTAGCACTCAAATGTGGGGCACCCGTAAATTCGCCGAGGTTTTAAATCATCGACATTGAGTTTTAAACCCTCACGTAGCCTTTCTGCTTCACTTCTAGGGTCGAGCAGCATCTTCTTGCAAGCTTCGGTCTCCAGATACTTAGTGTCAAGATTCTGGACGCTTTCGTAGAGCATGTCAACGCATCCTAGCGGCAATTTACTCGGCAGGAAATTGACGCTAGGATGCGTTGACATGCTCTACGAAAGCGTCCAGAATCTTGACACTAAGTATCTGGAGATCGAAGCTTGCAAGAAGATGCTGCTCGACCCTAGAAGTGAAGCAGAAAGGCTACGTGAGGGTTTAAAACTCAAAGTCGATGATTTAAAACCTCGACGAATTTACGGATGCCCCACATTTGAGTGCTACACCAAGACTCATCGTCTGTATAGTTCGGTTATTGGCGCTCGATGTCCCTGTGGTAAGGCAATGGATGAGGATATTGCGTGGGAGGGGGTTGCAGATGGAGGCAACAAGGATGGCGTGTTTGTGAAAGGAGGGAAAGGATACATAATCACAGACGATTTGCATGTAAGGCCATTCTATTCTATGGAGTCTGCGTTGTCTATTTTCCGAAAGCATGGGATCATAGAATCGAAGACAGTTGAGACCAAGACTGTAAACATTGGCCACGATGAGGTCAGTGATTTATGTAACCAAATGTAGTAATCTTGTAATTTAAAGTTGGAAGAACATGCAAGTAGCCTTATATATAGTTGCTGCATCACCAGTCGAATGACTTAATTGCCAAGTATCGGAACAAATGGCTCAGAACACAACCAAAGATTCATTCTAGCATACATTAGTGAGTTCATCTTGATTCTCTTACGTCCTTCAGATACTATATACGATAAGAAAATAGATGATTCACACTAATGTATGCTAGAATGAATCTTGGCTTGTGTTCTGAGCCATCCGTTCTGATCAAGCATCTTCTTTCTCCTCTCCTCCACCATGGCTCTGAACCAATCTGCTCCTCCCTACTTCCCTTCTTCTTATTTAACTCTCTCAGCCACATATGACATCCAGCTCAAGTGTAGAGTCGGGGGAGAAGAAGTGGGCAGGAAGATGAGGGAGAAGCAGCACAGCCGGCGGCATGACCCGGAGGAAGCACATAGGTTTTCTTCAACAGCCGTAGGAGGACTATTTCTCCTACGGCTGTTGAAGAAAACCTCTGTACTTCCTCCGGGTCATGCTGCAGGCTGTGCTGCTTCCCCCTCATCTTCCTGCCCACTTCTTCTCCCCCGACTCTACACTTGAGCTGGATGTCATATGTGGCTGAGAGAGTCAAATAAAAAGAAGGAAAGTAGGGAGAAGCAGATTGGTTCAGAGCCATGGTGGAGGAGAGAAGAAGGAAGATGCTTGATCAGAACAGATGGATCAGAACACAAGTCAAGATTCATTCTAGCATACATTAGGGTGAATCATCTATGTTCTTATCGTATATAGTATCTGAAGGACGTAACAGAATCAAGATGAACTCACTAATGTAATACTAAGACATCATCTACTACTATATAAGATATAGTGATAGGTTATCGTATCATCATTGCCGAGGGATGAGGGTCGGAGGACAGGCAACTTTATCTACGGCTACATAGTTTCTGCCTCGCCAGTCGAATGGCTGCAGGGACTAATGCAAATGGAGCTGAAAAAATATGCATAAACCAAACCAATATATAATGCACACCAATTATCCAAGAATCACATAGACCAAATATGCACATACGAATTTAATGTACGCCAATTATCCAAGAATCATATAGACCAAACCAAATTAATATAAAATAGACATCAATTATCCTGAAGAACGTAACAGAATCAAGATGAACTCACATAATGTAATACTAAGACATCATCTACTACTATGTAAGATATAGTGATAGGTTGTCGTATCATCATTGCCGAGGGATGAGGGTCGGAGGACAGGCAACTTTATCGACGGCTACATAGTTTCTGCCTCGCCAGTCGAATGGCTGCAGGGACTATGTCCTGATCACCATGTCGTACCGTAGATCAAATGCAAATGGAGCTGGAGCCAAAATACAGAAACCAAAATACAGAATCAAATCCCTAGGATGGATGGCTCAGAACACAACCAACCGGAGAGGATACTCTGAGAGCTCCATCTGAGTAGGACGTATACTCTGAGAGATCACCTTTACAAGAATGATATCAGTAGTGGGATTGAGTGCTGGAGGGGATACTATCAGAGTATACGTCCTACTCAGATGGGTCTCTCACCGTTACTATTTTTTTCTAACAGCATGGTGGATGTGCTCCGTCAACAGAGTCTGGCTCCGAGCCAAAACTTTGCTCCGGAGCTCAAGTGGACATCCTTCGTGTAGAGCTCGAGTGAGAGGTTCCTGACAGCAAGGTGGTCTCCTTTGTCAAAGTATCCGTGCTCGTCCCACAACCAATGTGGGATGAGCACGAATACTTTGACAAATGAGACCACCATGCTGTCAGGAACCTCTCACTCGAGCTCTACACGAAGGATGTCTACTTGAGCTCCGAGGCAAAGTTTTGGTTCGGAGCAAGATTCTGTTGACGGAGCACATCCACCATGTTGTCAGAAAAAATTAGTAACGGTGGGAGACCAATCTGAGTAGGACGTATACTCTGATAATATCTTCTCACTCAATCTCACTACTGATATCATTCTTGTAATAGTGATCTCTCAGAGTATACGTCATACTGAGATGGATCTAATATTCTCTCTTGTTGGTTGTCGTATCATCATTGCCGAGGGATGAGGGTCAGAGGACAGTACAAATAGTCTAATACAAAAACAACTCAATAGGTAGTCCAATACAAATAGTCTAATACAAAAATAACCCAATACCAATAGTCCAATACAAATAAGTACTAATAGCTAATGAGAACCACGCTGCTCACGCAAACGCTCAGTGATACGTTCACGCATCCACCTCGAAAAAGCGAGACTTTTGGCGCGAGGAGAGATGTCGTCCCTTGCAAGGACTGCATCAAGAGAACTCTCGGTCTCACTAGCTACCGGTGCTGGATGAATAGAACTCCCGGTCTCACTAGCAACCGGTGCCACTTCCTCCTCAACTGTAGGAGGAGCCACCTCAGCATTCACTGTTTTCTTCAAACGACGTGCCGCTCCTCGGGTCATGGGTGCCATCTGGTAAGATCGAAAGTCACAAATAATATAATTGTAACATAAGCAAGCTAACTAAAGGAACCATCATGTAATTTGAGTACATTTTTGAAAGCCGATAAAGTATAAAAAATTCGATTTTTTGCCAAGTGTGAGAACGGATGGCTCAGAAGACAACCCAAGATTCATTCAAGCATACATTAGTGTGAATCATCTATATTCTGTACATATGGTGTAGAATATGTTCTTATCGTATCTAGTATCTGAAGAACGTAACAGAATCAAGATGAACTCACATAATGTAATACTAAGACATCATCTACTACTATATAAGATATAGTGATAGGTTGTCGTATCATCATTGCCGAGGGATGAGGGTCGGAAGACAGTCAACTTTATCTACGACTACATAGTTTCTGCCTCGCCAGTCGAATGGCTGCAGAGACTATGTCCTGATCACCATGTCGTACCGTAGATCAAATGGAGCTGGAACTGGAGCCAAAATACAGTACTACTTCACCATGTCGTACCATTGATTCATTCCTATGTGTTTTAAGTGTGAGAACGGATGGCTCAGAACACAATCCAAGATTCATTCTAGCATACATTAGTGTGAATCATCTATATTCTGTATACATATCGTGTAGTATATGTTAATCATATCGTATCTAGTATCTGAAGGACGTACGTAACAGAATCAAGATGAATCACTAATGTAATACTAAGACATCATCTACTACTATATAAGATATAGTGATGGGTTGTCGCATCATCATTGCCGAGGGATGAGGGTCGGAGGACAGGCAACTTTATCTACGACAACATAGTTTCTGCCTCGCCAGTCGAATGGCTGCAGGGAATATCCGTCACCATGTCGTACCGTAGATTAATGCAATTAATGGAGCTGGAAATATCCGTCGCTAACCAGTAACTAGTCCGTCGCTAACTGAGATTGTCACATACACATATGTATATCACAGCTAGATGTATAGATATATACATCTATACAGAAGCACACAACTGATAGAACTCGCACTGTCCTTGAGACAGTGAACATATACACCATGAATCCAAACCCCATATATTTTCACATTTACTAATCCAAACACCACCAAACTAATGGAACACCCAATATGGATAACACATTATTTAGCCAATATACAAACTCAGATGAATTTGAGAAGCAAAGCCACCCGCCGCCCCCGACCAAAGCCCGCCGCCCCAAGCCCGCCGCCCAGTAGTTCGGTTGCATATATATATGAAGAGTGCTTATGGGTGTGCGTCGGTTGCAAATAGCTCCGACGCACCCGCCCCAAGCCAGCCGTCCAGCCCCCGACGCCGCCGTCCCAAGCCAGCCGCCCAGCCCCCAACCCAAGCCAGCCGCCCAGCCCCCGACACCGCCGCCCCAAGCCAGCCGCCCAGCCCCCAACCCAAGCCAGCCGCCCAGCCCCCGACGCTTCCGTCCCAAGCCAGCCGCCCAGCCCCCGATGCCGCCGCCCCAAGCCCACTGCCCAGTCCCCAACCCAAGCCAGCCGTCCAGCCCCCGACGCCCCCACCCCAAGCCAGTCGCCCAGCCCCCGACGCATCCGCCCCAAGCCAGCCGCCCAGCCCCCAACGCCTCCGCCCCAAGCCAGCCGCCCAGCCCCCGACCCAAGCCAATCGCCCAGCCCCCGACGCCCCAACCCAAGCCCACCGCCCAGCCCGCCGCCCCAAGCCCGTCGGCCTCCCAGACCCCGACCCAAGCCAGCCGCCCAGCCCCCGACCCAAGCCAGCCGCCCAGCCCCCGACGCCCCAACCCCGGGCCCACCGCCCAGCCCGCCGCCCCAAGCCCACCCGCCTCCCAGACCCCGACCTAAGCCAGCCGCCCAGCCCCCGACGCCCCAACCCCAAGCCAGCCTCCCAGACCCCGACGCCCCCGCCCAGCCCCCGACGCCCCAACCCCAAGCCTGCCTTCCAGACCCCGACGCCTCCGTCCCAAGCCCACCGTCCAGCCCCCGACCCAAGCCAGCCGCCAAGCCACGGACGGCCCAGCCCCGATCGTGCCGCCCAAACCCTATAACCGAGAGAGAGAGAGAGAGAGGGGGGGTTACCTTCGGGAGAGAGAAAGGAGAGGACGTCGACGCCGACGTCGACGACGACACCGACGTCGATCACCGATACCGACACCGGCGAGAGAGAGAGAGAGAGAGAGAGAGAGAGAGAGAGAGAAGAGAGAGTAAATTTGGGGGGAATGCCAAAAGTTCCTCCCGCCTTTTCATTTAAGTCTGGAACGCTCATTTAGCGACGGAATAGCGACTACAAAAAATCCGTTGCCAGGTAGTCGCTATTATCGATTATCCGACTGAATATCCGTCGCTACGTAGTCGAAGATATGTCCCGCCAATTATATACACAATTTCCGCCAAATAAACGACTACGTGGCGACGACAGAATATCCGTCGCTATAACACCGACAAACTAGCGACGAATTTGCGACCTTTCCTGCCCCTAAATTTAAAATAAAAATGGCAAATGATTGTGGTCGGTAATCAATCGCTGAGCGGCCACGAATCCGTCGCTACTACCGACGAAATAATTCCGTCGCTAAATTTCCGTCGCTAAATGAGCGTATTTTGGTAGTGAATCCCGACGGGTCAAAATGAGTTAGAACATGGAAAATGTCCCACGGTCGGCTTAGAGTTGGTGCACGGCGTGCTTTGAAAATGACACTCGGTCCTTCGTCCCGTGGCTTGGGAGAAGGAAAGTTGGTCTTCGGTGCAAAAGCTGAGAGTTAGCCTAAGTCATAGGCGTCGCCCGCACAAATGCTTGCTAAAGCATGCACGGTCCTGTCCCGCAAGGCTTGGCATAGCCTTTGCTCGCCCTTTGGGTTAAGTTGTAGGCTTGAGTGAGTTAGGCAAAGTTATGCCGGTCGACCTAAGTTATTCTACGTGCTGTCCCGCTCATTCTGCGGTTGTCAAGATAAATAGTCCTACGACCCCAAGGCCCATCATATGAAGTATGACTTGGGCGATAGCATTGCGTAGAACACGAGTCGGTTTAGAGGCACGAGCCACGGTGGGTTCAGTGGAAAGTTAGCCACGGTCGGTCGATACTTAAGGAAACACGTTATGTTCAAGTTGAGTTGGAAGGCTATGCAGTAGCCGTTCCCTGAGTTCAAAGAATGTTAAGTCTAAGCGATGGCTAGTCGCCGAGAGAAAATATGTCGGGACTGTGGTTCAGTCGCCGAGGAAACCCTGGTTTGGGGCTCTGCAAAGGAGGTACGAAAAGTGGAAAGAGTAAAACAAAGGAACTGTGATAATAATGAGACCATGCATTACGTTAAGTCTAGAAGTTAGCGTAGGCGCGTGGTCATGAACGACTTGTCGACAAGGGGTGGTTCTTCGAGCGGCAACCCGGGGCCACGGGACCGACTCGGCCTAGGAAGAACTGATTGTAGCCGAGCTGAGTAATAGGCAATTGGTAGTACGGGGACTTGCCTCGAGGATCACAACTGGCGGTACAAGGGTCCCGTTTGCCAGGCTACGTCCAAAATGGCTGGTTAGGCCAGTGACCTTTCATATAGATGTGTCGGCACGGGCGGCAATCTGCGTGGGTGCCATTGGATTGAGTTGAATATGTATGAGTTAAAAAGACACAATGTCTGAGCCTAAGATTTGGCTACAGCAAAGGCGACGTGCTTCGGCACGAGATATGGCATCGAGTGTTAAGTTGTTAGGCACGGCCGCATTGTCACAACACAAGTGTAGGCGAGACTAAGTGGGGAGGCGCTGCCTCGGAGATATTGAAGCATGAATCGAGTATGGCATGACCGAGTCGTTACGTCCCAGAGTTTGGCACGAAAGATAAGTATAAGTCGGTGCGTCGACAATGCAAGCACGAGAAAGGTCTAGAGGCAAGGAAATAGAGTCTTTCGTGTAGTTGCGTCTCTGATTATGGCCGTAAGGCAAATACGACTTGATAGGTTAACGTTGTTGGCACGAGGAGTAGTCTAGAGACAAAGTATGAGTTAACGTTGACATTGCAAGCACGGGATGGTTCCGATACACAAGTTGCGCTAAGGCGCCGGTCCTAAAACTGATCCTAAGGCAAGAATAGAAAGATAATCGTAAAAGGGTTTATGTTGCAGAAAGTAAATGAAACATGTTGGTTTTGTATGGGTGGACGAGGAGCTCACTCCACCAGTACAGTGGTACTGACACCCACACAGTGTTTCATGTGCAGGCACAGGTAGAAGCTCGTGGTGCGGAGCTCGCTTGAATGCGTCGAGGCACGGAGTTCCTTGGCGAGTCGAAGCGTGCGGCCGCGTGATCTGAAAACTTATACAGGACATAATGTATGGACATCGCCTTCCGAAGCTTCCGCTGGCTCAAGCAATATAATCGAGAGATGAGAGAGAGCAGAGTGACTTGTAATCGAGAGAAAAGTGAGCACGAGAGACTTGTAATTTGGCCTTGCGCCCACAAATGAAATCTTGTATTCAATATCAATAAAGAGCTTCTTTTGAATGACTTGTGTTCATGTGTTACTTGTTCTTAAATTCCGCTGCATGTTTCAATATTTCTGCTTGGGACTTCTGTGCGACGACCGTCGCCGCCGATGTAATCGGCCGTTATGAAACTGTCTTGCACGTGCGCAATCTAGGTTCGTGCGGCATTACGCCCTAGCGAGGACGATCGCTCCTACGGGAGCGGGGCGTGACATAATGGTATCAGAGCACGGCTTTACGTCCTTGGACCGTTTATTGAATTCTTTAACTTCGATGTTCCTGCAAAACTCTGTTGCTTCTGCAAGTTGTTATCGTTGGTGCGCTCTCTCTCTAATGTCCCTCTGCATGTCCATACAATAAGTATAAATATTTTTGAAAGCTCGTACAAGTACTTGGTTGAATGGGATCGATAGGCGAAGGCCTTTGTGCCGAACGTTGCAAACTTGACTCGATAGAAAACAGGTGCTAATGTTAGCAAGTCACGTGCATGCCTAATTAGTCCAATATCGACCCTAGCAATTGAGCATGCAAACTCGGAATATAGTCCGCACAGGATGGCTATGCACACGGCCTTTTGGCTTAGTTGTGTTTCGCGTCGCGCACCTCGACCTTTTGGTGCAAACGAGTCACGAGCGATATTAAGAATCGTTCGGTCGGGAACGGAGATACACTTAGAGTGTCTATCGGTAGGAACGCTATCGGACTAACGCTTAGGCGTACACGGAAGATTGATTTGGATTTCGAGGAAATAGTGCGAACGACTTAGTGCATCGATACGACGCGAGCGACTACGCTAGTGATTCGTCGAACAAATCTGAAAGATGTTTTAGCGCATGACGCGAACGTGATTGAGGACTAGATCGTATGGCTTGAATCCGAGTGGTGTATGTGATAGGTTCGGAGAAGAATAAGAATGAGTGTCGACGACTAGTCGAGTGGTTTGAATCCGAGTGGTGTATGGTTCGTCTTGGAAATTGTTCGAGTGAATATTGAGGATTACGAGTATGTCGGCGAGGCGATGCGATCGCGCAAAGCCTTAGAACGCGTCACGCTTAGTTGGTCGTGACTTCGAATGTTCCGAACGAGCAGCTCATTCGGACAAATTGTGAATGAGCAACGCGAGTTAGAAAACGATTCGGAACGATGAATGAAAATGAATGGTCTTGATCGAGGAAACTTAGAGGATCGCGCGTGCGATATCGGATTGATGTAAATGAAATATGACTTGAGTTTTGAATAACGATCTTGAAACGAACTTGAGGAAAAGCGACTGAACTTGATCTTGAATATCGAGAAAATTGTGGAATATCCAACTCGGACAACAGCATCAACGTACCACTCGAAATTGGTTGCAAAGGAAGATCGTCAGGTTAAACATATCGTCGATGGTATTGAGGCGTATCAAAGATCGATATACGATAACTCGGGGGTACTCTGACTCGGCGAATGACGATCGTGCAAATGTCATTGTTCCGATGGATGTTATACTCGGGAATATTGAAATGTGTCGAGAAAAAGATAAACTTGGCTCGAGGATTTCTAGTTGAATGAATGACGGCCGGACTATCGAACTGAGATCTTGGCTTGGATGAAAATGAAAATGGTTGGATTTGCTTCATCGATAACCACAACTTTGGCATTCTTGTCTTAGGCGAGCGCAACTCCAGTCTCGCACATGCGTCGTGCCGATTAGGGCGATCACTCAGCGTGAGTGCTGGTATGGTGATTCATATAGCGGGAGTGATTGAACTTGGATGGCGTGGCAATCTGATTGCTTCGACTTGTGGTTTGACGCGAAGGTAGACTCGAGAATGAATCAGCGTATTTGATGGTTAAATTTGAGGATTGAGTAGGTCCAATCCGCGTATCGAGAATGAGTTAGTCTAAAACTCAAACAAGAGTTACGCCCCGATGAGAATGATTATTCCGCGGGAGCATTGCATGGTGATTCATGAACCACTGTGGATAATCGGACTCGCGTGAGATTGGGGCATAATATATTGTCGAGCAAAATGACCTCGTGATCGAATACATGAATTGGTTAGAATGGGTGAATTGAAGGGATTCGAATATACGCAACGCGTGCCGTAATACGAATTAGGTGATCGTGCTCGATGTTTAGAAATCTGAGTGACGCGAGCTTGGGTAGAAGACCCCGTATGATCGACTTTGGTTTGACCCTAGGATTGGGGTCAGTGTTGGCATTATTGTTGGGGAACTATGATTCCAATCCTGACATTGACTTAGCCTCGAAAAGAAATGGCCTAGCGGTTAGGCGAGACGCCCTGTTTCATGAGTTATCAATTGAAGGATTGATCTTTAGGATTGGCATGGATGGATAGCGCGAATCACGAATGTAGGAAACCCAGCTCACGAGGCTCGGCTGACATGCATATATTTCAGGGACGCCTGGGTATGTGCACGATGCAACTCGAGTGAGAATGACAAATTTTCTATCATGCGGCTTGGCTGAATGTATGTATTTTGGGGACGCTTGGAATGCGTACACGATCCAGCCAAGTGATACAATGAGTTCAAGGAAGACTTGAAAAGGGGAGAGTGTCGAGATCTTGAAATTATGTTAACGGAAAGATTGATAATAGTGCGAGCGTGGCTCGGAATCGAAGGAACGCGTAGGCGAAATGTGTACGATTAAGTCTTGGCCATAGAAATGGTAGGATAGCTTGCCTTCAGGAAAGTCTTAAGGACGAGACTTGTTCTGAGTGGTGTATGATGTAGTGCCCCGTCCCGCAAAGTCAATCGGAGGAATCGAAACGCCGACGGCGTTCGGCCTTAGCCTTGCAACGGCTTGCTTGGAGACATTGCTCAGGTGGGATAGTTTCGGTGAACTTGCCTCATCTTTGCCTTTACATAATAAATCGTGTTTTCAACTTGCACAAGTAGGCTTAATAATAAAAGAGATAAATCCACATAGCTAAGGGAATAATCCCGACGGGTCAAAATGAGTTCGAACATGGAAAACGTCCCACGGTCGGCTTAGAGTTGGTGCACGGCGTGCTTTGAAAATGACACTCGGTCCTTCGTCTCGTGGCTTGGGAGAAGGAAAGTTGGTCTTCGATACAAAAGCTGAGAGTTAGCCTAAGTCATAGGCGTCGCCCGCACAAATGCTTGCTAAAGCATGCACGGTCCTGTCCCGCAAGGCTTGACATAGACTTTGCTCGCCCTTTGGGTTAAGTTGTAGGCTTGAGTGAGTTAGGCAAAGTTATGCCGGTCGACCTAAGTTATTCTACGTGCTGTCCCGCTCATTCTGCGGTTGTCAAGATAAATAGTCCTACGACCCCAAGGCCCATCATATGAAGTATGACTTGGGCGATAGCGTTGCGTAGAACACGAGTCGGTTTAGAGGCACGAGCCACGGTGGGTTCAGTGGAAAGTTAGCCACGGTCGGTCGATACTTAAGGAAACACGTTATGTTCAAGTTGAGTTGGAAGGCTATGCAGTAGCCGTTCCCTGAGTTCAAAGAATGTTAAGTCTAAGCGATGGTTAGTCGCCAAGAGGAAATATATCGGGACTGTGGTTCAGAGGCAACCCTGGTTTGGGGCTCTGCAAAGGAGGTACGAAAAGTGGAAAGAGTAAAACAAAGGAACTGTGATAATAATGAGACCATGCATTACGTTAAGTCTAGAAGTTAGCGTAGGCGCGTGGTCATGGACGACTTGTCGACAAGGGGTGGTTCTTCGAGCGGCAACCTGGGGCCACGGGACCGACTCGGCCTAGGAAGAACTGATTATAGCCGAGCTGAGTAATAGGCAATTGGTAGTACGGGGACTTGCATCGAGGATCGCAACCGGCGGTACAAGGGTCCCATTTGCCAGGCTACGTCCAAAATGGCTGGTTAGGCCAGTGACCTTTCATATAGATGTGTCGGCACGGGTGACAATCTGCGTGGGTGCCATTGGATTGAGTTAAATATGTATGAGTTAAAAAGACACAATATCTGAGCCTAAGATTTGGCTACAGCGAAGGTGACGTGCTTCGACACGAGATATGGCATCGAGTGTTAAGTTGTTAGGCACGGCCGCGTTGTCACAACACAAGTGTAGGCGAGACTAAGTGGGGAGGCGCTGCCTCGAAGATATTGAAGCACGAATCGAGTATGGCATGACCGAGTCGTTACGTCCCAGAGTTTGGCACAAAAGATAAGTATAAGTCGGTGCGTCGACAATGCAAGCACGAGAAAGGTCTAGAGGCAAGGAAATGGAGTCTTTCGTGTAGTTGCGTCTCTGATTATGGCCGTAAGGCAAACACGACTTGATAGGTTAACGTTGTTGGCACGAGGAGTAGTCTAGAGACAAAGTATGAGTTAACGTTGACATTGCAAGCACGGGATGGTTCCGATACACAAGTTGCGCCAAGGCGCCGGTCCTAAAACTGATCCTAAGGCAAGAATAGAAAGATAATCGTAAAAGGGTTTATGTTGCAGAAAGTAAATGAAACATGTTAGTTTTGTATGGGTGGGCGAGGAGCTCACTCCACCAGTACAGTGGTACTGACACCCACACAGTGTTTCATGTGCAAGCACAGGTAGAAGCTCGTGGTGCGGAGCTCGCTTGAATGCGTCGAGGCACGGAGTTCCTTGGCGAGTCGAAGCGTGCGGCCGCGTGATCTGAAGACTTATACAGGACATAATGTATGGACATCGCCTTCCGAAGCTTCCGCTGGCTCAAGCATTGTAATCGAGAGATGAGAGAGAGCAGAGTGACTTGTAATCGAGAGAAAAGTGAGCACGAGAGACTTGTAATTTAGCCTTGCGCCCACAAATGAAATCTTGTATTCAATATCAGTAAAGAGCTTCTTTTGAATGACTTGTGTTCATGTGTTACTTGTTCTTAAATTCTGCTGCATGTTTCAATATTTCTGCTTGGGACTTCTGTGCGACGACCCCATCGCCGTCGATGTAATCGGCCGTTATGAAACTGCCTTGCACGTGCGCAATCTAGGTTCGTGCGGCATCACGTCCTAGCGAGGACGATCGCTCCTACGGGAGCGGGGCGTGACACTTGTCCTCCGTTCGGAGTTGAGATTTGACAAGTACATTATATAATTGCATGAGTTGTTGATTAGATAGTAACCTAGGACAGCGTTCTACCGCCGACACTGTGGCGTAGGCTGGGCGTTGTTACGTGCTCGTACCCTCACAGTGGGTGCGGGTCATGACAAACATTATTTTTGCAGCAACTATAGTATTAAATATTTTAGGGACACACTACAAGAAATTCGGGTTTTCGTGACAAGTAATCTGTGACAAGTGTAAAACTTGTCACTTAAAGGGATATTTTTGTGATAAATAATTTTTAATTTAACTGTGTGACTAAAAATAACTGTTGTCACAGAATCAAATTATGAGTGACAACAAAAATTATTTGTCACAAAAATATCCCTATTAGTGACAAGTTTTACATTGGTCGTCACTTAATGTTGTCACTGAAATTAAATTTAAATTTTAGACTTATGTCAAAGATAAGTTATATGTGATAAGTGAAAATACTTGTCACTTAAGGGGTTTTTATAGTTACAAGAAAATATTATTGTCATATCAAAGTATTAGCCACAAGATCAAAATTTTATTCTTGTCACTTAAAAGTTTCTTTTAATTACCAAATAATTGTATGTCACACAAAAGTATTAGTCACAAAAAAGAAAATTATTTCTTGTAACAAAAACTTAAAGTAATTTAAAAAAAGTTAAATAAAAAATATATTCTGTTTTTGATACTTTTTTGACATTAATATTTAAATTATAACCGGATTTGACCATACCAAAAATATTCATAACTTCTGTGACAACTGTACATGTCACATAAACCATGTTTTCTTGTAGTGACATAACACAATAACTCAATATGTTCATTTTATTAAGCGTAAAGGGGTAGAGAAGAAGAGACAGTTCCACCAACCTATACAAATGGTCTTCCTGCTCCGATCACATATATGCTCAACTGGTCCTCTAGAGATGATTTAACGCAATGTATGATCTTCCTTACTTGACATAACCATACTAGTGAGCCACGTTCCATAACTCATCCCATCTCGATAATCTGGGAATGACTGCATCATCCTCAAATCTTTCGATTTCTAACACAAGTTACAATCTGACAATCTGATCAAATCCAACAAGCCAACCAAATGTCTCCGTGCGGCGTGGGGCATCACATAGTATACCACTCAGAAGAAGAAAAAATTTATCCTTGAAACTTAAGAGAACAACGCATCCTACTAATTCACTTAGTCACAATAGTCTGTTCATTCAGTTTCATTTCAACATTCTATTTAGGCTCTCTTGACAAATTTAAAATTTTGATCCAACCGCACAAATTTATGTATTAGTTATTCAATTCGTCTTTTTTCTTTCAAAATGCTTGTAACTTTTTATTAATTCACTAAAAAAATTCATGCAGTTCTATTTGGTCGTACCCTATCACTTCATTTAGATCATACACATATTTTAAACGTCCCAGAAATATATTCACCCAATTTTTGTGTTAGTGTGATTTGATAGACTACATATGCAACTTTTTTCCCCAATCCAAAGAAATATTACTCCCAATCCAACTTGCACGCTTTGAATATTAAGTTTCGGTCTAGGCATTCTCAAAATCGATCAACATCCTTTCAATTAGTTTATAGAAACTTCTTGCTTCATTCATTTTGCTATAACAGCTATCTTCCAAGCCACAAATATTTAATTATCATGGACTATCCAAATAGGTTACTAACCCAAAACATCTCAATTATTTTACCCAAGGATCTAACTTAAAACCAACCATATCAAAAATTCTCAATATTCAAAAATCATCATTCTGTTCCATCTATTATAAGTACTCCAAGATATAATCACATTGTTTTGATTCAAATTTTCCACGGACTTATTTGAAATCCAATTCTTCCATCACTCGATATTAGAACATCACAAGTAATTGAAACTCTCCTTTTATTTGTAGAAACCCACATACAAGTGTTCCAACAATTTCTTTACTTAGTATTCACCCCACAAAAGTTAAATTGTTAAATATAACTTCCGAATCTTCCAACATTTTTCACTGAGGCAAATCATCATTTCTAGAATTTCAATTCCAAGGGTTACTCGCTATCATTTATTCGTGCCAAGAGCACAACTCCATGCATGTAACTCCACTTCCCGATTTTGAGAAAATAAATTTGATTTCTAATAATTAACAATTATTGATTTAAGTTTCATAATAATAAGTTTAGTTTAAATAATAAATTTGGGATCTATATTTTGGAGGGAAATGATTTTAGGAAAAGATTTTCAAATTTGAAAGTTTGTTGTAACAAACTTTGTGGTCCCCACTCTTTAAAAAAAATTTCTAACTGTTTTCTTTAATTTCCTGAAATAGTGAAAAGGCAAGGGGCCTTTTTGCCTAAAACTATATGTCACGCCCCAGTTCCGGAATACGGGGACGTACACGGCCAGCTACACCGTATAAGGTACGAATACGCTATACGGTGATAACGGCTGTCCAGTCTGGTTGGGTATCCTAGCATGTAATCAATCTATGGCCTAAATCCGATCTCAAGAGAGATAATCATATGAAAAACAGGAAATACTCATATGAAAATTTGGAATCTACAGTACATGATAATAATGTAGACAAGTATACCTTCCCACAGTTCCTAGCATGGTCTAGAACTGAAGCACACCCTCCAAGTCAAGTCTGGAAGATCCACCGGGTCGGTCTCAGACAATCTGGGAACAATCCAGGGTTGGTCAGGCCAACCGCAGCAAGTACCAGAAAGGAAGGCTCAAGGACGGGCGAAGAAAACCAGCAGGATAAAATATGACAAGAATAACATCTAAAAACAGTAAATAAAGGTAAGGGATCGTGCGGTACCAACGCATGATAACAATCCACAAGTATAGTGAAGCTAACACAATCACAGTCTCCCTAGCATCCACTAACACCTGCATTGCCAGCTGGAAATCAATATCAGCTGGCTAGCAGGCAACAAGCCAAACAACACAGAAGGACAAGCGGCCACACAATGCCTACGGCTTGCTATTATTAGCTAACTAGGGTTATCACAGGCCTAATTACTAACAAGATGCAGTTGAGGTATTCCTATAGCCACAAGCCCTGTAGACTATCCAGGTTATCCAGGACGAATATATATAGTGGGTACATCAGACAAATGTACCCTAATAGCTAGCTGGAGGGGTGCCCCACATGACAGTGGGCTGGAAATGTGCCCTACTCGACGGCAGGCTACAAGTCCACATGAGCGCCCAGATAACGGGATTGCCTGTAGCCGAAATACCTCGATCTATATGAGCTATTTGATCAATCTAGTTGTTAACCTAGTCAGATTCATTATGAATTCCTGACCGTGGTAACCAGGAATCCATGTCCTAGACATGATGCAAGACGAGACAGGTAGTTTGTACAAGCACAATCAGGAAAATCAACCACGGTGTCAAGACAAGGTCATACCAAGCAAGTTAGGACTGGCTGTCACAACAACGATCAAGAGTAAACATGTCCTGTCAAGAGTACTAGACAGGAGTGCGCCACCACAGGCCACTATCGAGAATCAAGAGTATACATGCCAGGTTTACCATCAAGTCCAGAGTGCTAGTCAAGAGTGCACCTCTACGGGCCACTATCAAGAATCAAGACAGGTCCAGGTCATCGTGTAATACCAGGAACAAGGTCAACCTATCAGTCACAAGAAGTCACATGCCCAAATCGTGACATGGGTATCAAGTCGGTTACAAGATCAAAATCTTCACTATAATAGTCTGCCAAGTACACATGGGAACCTACAGCTCAAATCATCAAGTCGATCCATCCACCTTATCAAACTATCAGGAGTCTCCTATCTATGATGGAAATCAATATCATGTCAGGAAGGTCAATAACCAAATACCAAGCTAATCACTATAAGCAACGCTAGGCCCTCTGGCTCACAAGAATCCTCCAAGTCAATGATCACCAGCCACTAGAAAAACGAGCCCCTCAACTACCAAGACATAGCAATCAAACCAGGTTCCCCAACTACCGGAATACACAAAGGTACCAGGTTTTGGGCGTTTGGGAAGTCGAGTAAAAATTATATAATAATACCCTCAATATTCTCCTCGTTCCATAAAATATTCGAAATCACCAAAATCCAAGAATCCACATAGATCCACCAAGTCAATATCCCGAGATCGTACTCTCCATAATACTCAATCCTCAGTTATATCCACAAGTCACAACTCCCAATACATAGGACAACTGTCAGCTCTATCTGACTAGACTAGGACACCCCCTAGGATGAAGGGTCAGGGGACAAGAGTCTGGTAATAAATATCGTCGAAAGTGGCAAGGATTACACGGACCGCTCTGGAGCAAATCCACAACCCTTAAACCAAACAAGGACCAGGGTTACAGACCGTCTTCCGAGTGGAATCGCTCTCCTTACGCTATCCGACGGACAAGACAGATCAGTAGCTAGGCGACTGATCTAGTCTGGAGTCTACCTAGCAAGCAATGGGATCATGTATACTATACCAAGGTGAACAGGCACGAGCCCAGTCTAACAACCAAAGGAATGGTTCTGCCCAGTCCTTCGAACCAAATTCTCGATCGGGAATTTTGGAAGAATCCGGCAGAGTCTCCTCTGTATTCTGGACAGGAGCGAGTTGGGGCTAAAATCCACTCGGCGCAACCCGCCGCGGAATCGCAGAATCGCAGACTGAGAATACTAAGTCTCAGCTACCAGCAGCACTACGATGTGTACTGGGAACAAATCGATAGCCGAGAACACTAAGCCCCGGCCTCCAGCAGCGCTACGAGGCGTACTGGGAAATCAATCGAACCCGAGACCACTAATGTCTCGACCTCCAGCAGCACTACGATGCGTACTAGGCGCCAAGCCAACATGCATAATAATAAAATAACTGCCTCATAGGGCGCACCATAACACATGCCCATAAATCCCTAACCCAAGCACAATCACCGCCACAAGTAAAGTTAGCCAGAGCCGTTACCCGACCGCGAGTCGGACACGGGGCATACAGGGACAATCCATACATGTGAGTCGTGCTTGTGTCCTCGGAGGTGTGGATGACCCATCCGAGTCGTCCGATACGGTCTATCCCAGTATCGGACCAAGCTAGTCTAGGTTATCATGGCAGTTCTACTGCTAAGCTACACTACTCATGATTATACAATTTTATAATAAATTAAATACAATAAAATCTAGAAGAGATGGCAAGAGCCGCCGATGAGCAAGGGATACTTGCCTAGAGGGCTCGGCTAGGTAAGCAAGTCTTCGGCAGTCGCGATCCAAGCTAGCACACCAATCAAGATCCTCAGAACACACAATAAACAATCATTAGAATAAAATAATAAAATAATAACAGGAAGCACAAAGGATGGCAGGTGGTTATACCGTACGGGTCCCGCAAGCAGCACAGGGATCTGGCACGGAAACCGAGGCACATGGATCGATACGGGCACGCAAACCGAGACACGCACGCATATCGAGACGCGTACGAGAATCGAGAGCACGAATATCGAGACGAACGAGAAACATAAATGTGTACGTAAATCGAGACAACCCAAGGTCCAAGGAGCACATAAATCGATGCGACATATAAATCGATGTGTACACGTAAATCGAAAAGGTGCAGAGTCCAATGCGTCACACAACCGAGGCGGCACGCAAATCGGTGTGCGCACACAAACCGAGGCTACACAAGATATAATGTGACACGCAAATCGATACGACACGTATATCGGTACGTGTACATAAATCGAGGCGGTGCGTAAATCAGCGCGCGCACACAAATCAAAGCGATACTAAAATCGAAATAGCACAAAGGTCGAGACATGGGAATCGAGACAACGTACAAACCGAGATAGCACGGTGCCCGAGACAGCGTGGGGCTCAAAGCGTCCTACTGCCCGAGGCAACACATAAATCGAGGCGACACGAGAACCGAGGCAGCACGTATACCAAGGTGTACGCGTATCGAGACGGCATATAACCCGAGCAGTACGGGGCCCAAAGCGTCCCGCTGCTCGAGGGCTCGCTTCCCAAGATGGACGTAAAACGAGGGACTCGCACCCCGAGGGTGCGTCGTACGAGGCAGCATGCAAACCGAGGAGAAAGAGAGGGGCAGAGGAGCTCACCGGGATATGTTGGTTACCGGCAGAGGGGACAGCAGCCGCGGTGGCACGGTGCTCAGAGAAGTGAGAGAGTCGAGGCGAGGCGAGGGAGCTCGCCGCCGGCGCGGAAGAGAGGGACGGCAGCAGCAGCGCTGCACCACGAAGGGGAGACGGAGGAGATGGAGACGGCGGCGTCGGCGGAGGGGGCCGGAGGCCACGGAGGAGACGACGACGGCGATGATGATGGTGGAGGCGATGGTGCTGGCTGAAGTGGAGGTGGCCGGAGGAGATGGCGGTGGTGGTGGTCGCGGAAGTGGTGGTGGAGACGGTGGCTGGCGGTGGTGGGAGCAGTGGAGGCAGTGGCGGCGGTCGGTGGACGGAGACGAGGGGAGGTGAGCGAGAGGGAGCGTGGGGAAGAGGGGTGAGCTCGGGAGAGAGATGAGCGGGGGAGAGAGAGAGTTGAGGGAGGAGAGAGGGGGCTGGGGGTGAGTGTGGTCGGGAGAGAGATGAGAGAGAGAGATGGTGAGCTGTGAGAGGGGGGGACGGCTGAGAGAGAGTGTAGAGAGAGGGTTAGGTTTGGGGGGGGGTAGATATTTAGGATTATAATAATAATAATAATAATAATAATAATAATAATAATAATAATAATAATAATAACCATAATAATAATGATGATGATAATTGATAATAATAAAAACAGCTTAATATAAGCTAGCCATGTTAACCCCTAATAATAATAATAAAATAATATTAATAACAATTAAATATAGACAATAATCAAATGTCAGGTCTAAACAATTAAGGCTAACCAAGGTCCAGAAAAATAAATAAAATTTTAAGAATACCCAAAAATTTAAAATCCTTCAAATACAGAAATACAGTCATTTACGTATTTTGGAAAAATAGGGAGATGCCATTATACCCACCTTACAAAAATTTTGTTCTCAAAATTTCAAAATTATCAAAATAGGGTTTTCAAAACTAGTACATATATATATATGCCATGAAAACTTTACCCACCTTACAGAAATCAAGTAATATAATAAGAAACGAACAAAATCTCAATATAAAAATATCAAGGAGAACAAGGTCTAGCTAAATAAATCAACTCGCAAGGTAAATCCAAAACATCGAAAGAATCTCGAAAATCAAAAATCTCGGATTCACGAAATAGCCCCATAGATCAAAACAAGTACAAAATATCGAAAACAATGTCCAAAAACGTAAAATCCCAACTGCATAAGAAAATAATAAATCCGTATAAAATCATAAAATTCAGGATATCTGTCTCGAACCGATGACCGTAGTTCCTAATATCCGAAAAATGTGTGTCATGATCATTCCTTGCCGCGCCATCCGGAATGGCTGTAAAAGATTCACCAAAATACTGTAATCGAGCGGCTGCAACTTTCGTTACCACGCCGTCAAGGTATACTAGGGTCACCCGGTACTCTTGACAAATATCCAAAACAATTCAAATCCATAACCCAAATATCCAAATCACTAAGATCACAAAATCTCTAACAATGTAATGAGAGTCCTAGAAAATAATCAAAATCCAAAATCCAGGTGAATCGTAACACATATCCAAAAATATCTTCAACAATAACCACAAGATAGCTTTTCTAGGAAAATGCTCCAAACCAAGAATCCACATCAAAATATAATGTATAGAAAGTATATCTATAATCAAAATAATATCTGAAATAGATAATCATGAGTGCGAAACTGTCCGGAATCAAGGAAGCCGAATCGATACGAGAATATCCCTCGGATACTCAACAAATGTTAAAATATCCAATCTCAGAGTCCTGATGACATCTTCATTTCGCAGCAATCCAGCCAACGCTCGAAGAGGGCGATAATGATACTAAGTCAACACGAAGTCAACGCACGAAAGGGATAACAAAAAATCAACCAAGACGAAATACCGGTAGAGAGTGCAGAACCCAAGATAAATAATCATGTATTCCAAATGATGGAGATAACATCTCATCAAATAAGGTGATCGACATGACCAACTATAGGATCATATCCATCAAACAAGGATCAGAGGTAGATAACACGAATAAGACATGGCCAAGCAATATAGGTCCAAGTAGAGATGAGGACCAATTCACAAGTTCAAGGGAGCGAAGGACAAGTGTAACAAGTGAGAATACCAAGAAATAGTGGACTGAGATCAATAATCATGTGATACCCAACAAAATATCAAAACGAGTACGTGCACACAAACCGAGGCAACACAAGATATAATGTGACATGCAAATGGATACGACACGCAAATCGGTACATACACGTAAATCGAGGCGGTGCGCAAATCAGCACGTGCATACAAATTGAAGCGATACTAAAATCGAGATGGCACAAAGGCTGAGACACGGGAATCGAGACAACGTGCAAACCGAGATAGCATGGTGCCCGAGACAGTGCAGGGCTCAAAGCATCCCGCTGCCCGAGGCAACACGTGAATCGAGGCGATACGAGAACCGAGGCAGCACGTATACCAAGGTGTACGCGTATCGAGACGGCACATAACCCGAGCAGCGCGGGGCCCAAAGTGTCCCGCTGCTCGAGGCGTGCACGGAGCTCGAGGGCTCACTTCCCGAGATGCACATAAAACGAAGGACTCGCACACCGAGGGTGCGCCGTACGAGGCAGCACGCAAACCGAGGAGAAAGAGAGGGGCAGAGGAGCTCACCGGATCTGTCGGTTCCCAGCGGAGGGGACAGCAGCCGCGGTGGCGCAGTGCTCAGAGAAGAGAGAGAGTCGAGGCGAGGTGAGGGGGCTCGCCGCCGGCACGGAAGAGAGGGGCGGCAGCAGCAGCGCTGCACCACGAAGGGGAGGCGGAGGAGATGGAGACGGCGGCGTCGGCGGAGGGGGCCGGAGGCCACGGAGGAGACGGCGACGGCGATGATAATGGTGGGGGCGATGGTGCTGGCTGAAGTGGAGGTGGCCGGAGGAGATGGCGGTGGTGGTGGTCGCGGAAGTGGTGGTGGAGACGGTGGTTGGCGGTGGTGGGAGCAGTAGAGGCAGTGGCGACGGTCGGCGGACGGAGACGAGGGGAAGTGAGTGAGAGGGAGCATGGGGAAGAGGGGTGAGCTGGGGAGAGAGATGAGCGGGGGAGAGAGAAAGTTGAGGGAGGAGAGAGGGGGCTGGAGGTGAGTGTGGTCGGGAGAGAGATGAGAGAGAGATGGTGAGCTGTGAGAGGGGGGGCGGCTGAGAGAGAGTGGAGAGAGAGGGTTAGGTTTGGGGGGGGGGGGGTAGATATTTAGGATAATAATAATAATAATAATAATAATAATAATAATAATAATAATAATAATAATAATAATAATTGATAATAATAAAAACAACTTAATATAAGCTAGCCATGTTAACCCCTAATAATAATAATAAAATAGTATTAATAACAATTAAATATAGACAATAATCAAATGTCAGGTCTAAACAATTAAGGCTAACCAAGGTCCAGAAAAATAAATAAAATTTTAAGAATACCCAAAAATTTAAAATCCTCCAAATACAGAAATACAGTCATTTACGTATTTTGGAAAAATAGGGAGATGACACTATAACTGGAGGGGCTTACTATAAAATATTTTAGAGCGGGGGGGGGGGGGCTTTATGCAAAATTTCCTTTTCTCTCCTTTTAAACCGAGTGAGGAAGAGAGAGTGTGTGTTGTGTCATTTTTCTTTCATTCTTCCCCAATTCTTCTTAACCACCGACCGAGCAACCTTAGCTTTCCCCAAGCGGCGGTGATGGCGAGCGGGACAAAGACGGAGGCCATGGCAGTAACTTCCACCAGCGCCTGAAGGTCGGACCGACGCGATGAGGAGTGGCAGCGGCGGCGTCCAGTTCTCCGGTGGTTTTTCGTCGGCAGTACAAATTGCTCCGACAATTCACGTTCTTTTCGGCGAACTTCGAGAGTATGAGTGGTGAGTATCACTCGACCCTCCTTATTCTTCTGTTTTCTCGGGATCGAGAGATCTGATGTTTTGATCTAAATTTTAGATCGAGCAATTAAATCCTGACGTCTTTGTGTTTCCTGTCGATCTCGAGATAGTGAGTTTTCGGTTTCTCTGTGCTTTGTTCTTTTTATTATTTTAGTGATGATCGATTATTTTCGATTTGGAAATTTCAGATCAAGAGTGATCCAATTTTCCTTTCGGAATAATGAACAGACTGTCCGAGCATCAATTTGGACGGGTGAGCCGATTAACTCTTGATTCTTGAGTATACTCTTAGAATGATGATCTAATTGAATGTTTTATTCTTCTAATTTTCGTTAGTATTGTCATGATCAACTCTGTTGACTCTGATTGATTCCGGGTTGGAGGAAGAATTGTTGAGGTATCAGTATTTGAATCTTCGTTGAGATCTTCTAATATGTTCCCTACTTTCTTTTCTAAATTTTGCAAAAATTCTTGTTGAATGGATGCAGTACTGAGATCGGTTGTGTTGAAGCCGGACTCGCAGTTTTGTTCTGAGAAATCTTTCAGATAATTCTTCCAATTATGTTACTCTGTTTAATCGCTTTTGGGAAGGGGTAATGTCGGTTGTATTTTGTGTCCAGTGTTCGTGTTGTTTTGTGTTCGTATCCGCTGGAGTCGTGGTGGTGTGTTTCAAGTTTGATACGACTCGGATGAGCCGTATCTACTTTAGAGCATCAGTGCCTTGAGTAGATGGACCTGGGAAATATTAGAAGTCGATGGGTACTTCTGAACCTGGTGGCAGTATTTAGTTCGTGTCTGGATTGTGTCAATGCAGGAGCTGCTGCTATTTTGTGTGGATTTATGATCTTCTATTATATTTTCATTGTAATTAAATTATTATTCTAATTTCTATTTTTTTTCTTCCTTGTGTAAGTTGAATTGAATGTTAGCTGATAAGCAGTAGTCTTGGCATTGTGGTTAGTTGTCGAGCATTGGGATCTATAATTATGTCCGAAGACTGGTGGCATATCCAGGATACAGGACATAATACAATTGTTAGTTGAATGGGTTTTTGAAAAGTTAATTATATTTTTCCTTTAAATAATTTTGCCATGTGTTTGGATCTAGTTAGAATATTGGTGCTGAGTTTTTAGCTGAGCAATAGATTGATGGCTGAGATTGAATGCTGATGAGTAATTTCTTTAGAAATTAGACTGTGAGAATTTTGTTAGAATATCTTGTTTGGGATTAATAGAGTAAGTAATTCAATAGCATGAGTAGACTTTGTAATAAAACTAATTTGGGAAGTTGGATGTGGTAGAATTATCAGATTTTAAGTTTTAAGCTATGTGATACTTGATTAATTAATAAGATAAATTATGTGGTTACTAGGCTACCTTTCCAGTTAATATTTTTTCCAAATTCATGTGGAAGTCTTAAGTATACTTTTATAGATAGTGAGTAAATTGATGGTAGTAAAGGTACTAATTGGTTGTCATAAGAATAGAATATTAATCAACTTGTAAAATATCATAACATGAGGACATCTAGCTTCGATCTTTTCCCGTACTTTTTCGGAGCAAGGCAAGTACTTTTCTATGATTTTGTGCATTTACATTCTTGTACTCTTTCTTGTGACACATCATGACACGGTATCATGTACCCCTGTACTATCTTGTTCTTGTACTTACTAGTGTCGGGCGGGAAAATACACTAGCCATGTGACCAATCTTCGGTTACTATATTCATGTAGATAGCTTAGGCCTCGCATCGTGCACGCGGGCCCTAAGCCGTACCATATTCATGTACTCCTGTGCATGCTCTTGTACTCACCCCAGCCGGTCACATGGACTAGATGTATTTCGATATTGTGTAATTATCATGTCTGGTACTTCAGGATTATAGTTTCATTCATGTACTTTACATGCTCCTGTACTTTACATTCCTGTACTATAGTTCCTGTACTTATTTCCTGTACTACTTTTATGTACTTTCATGTTCATTTATGTATTTCATATTCATGTACTCTTGTACGCAGTTCATATCATGTTCATATTTCATTACCTAGAACTGTACTTTGCTCCGCTCCTGAATATGATATGTTGCAGGTGAGTTGGAGGCCCTTTGCGACACATATTATGGCCGAGAGCCAGTAGCTGCAGGAGAGACAGCTAGAGTTTTTCTCGACTTAGAGGCTGCAGAAGCCTAGAGTTTTACCATTAGCACTTTACATTTTCCTTGTATTTTGAGACTAGTAGACTCTATCTTTCATTTGCTGGAATGTAATAAATTCTGAGACTTGTACTTTACTCTGGGTTTGGGATACATTTATAGATATTGTGATTTCATACTTGTTCGTAATTATCTGGTTAGATTTCCCTAGTTTGGTACAGCTTACTTTGTCGTGTCTAACGACGAAGGCTGGGCGTGTCCGACTCGTGTCCGATTATTCGAGAGCGGGTCATGACATGTTTTTAGTGGTGGCCCATACAGGTCTATCCTAATAGTACCTAGGCATTAGAGTACTATTGGGGGACTTGATTTAAACTAGGAAAACTTGAATCACAGCATAGAAAATTGGGTACATCGGGTATATATGGTTATTATAAAACATTTACATTTTCCTGGTAGGTTAGGTTTTTATCAATCACGAAGTTTTCTTTCTATTATAGGATGGTCACTACGAGGAAGACTGCGGATCAACTCGGAGTTGCAGGCAGTTCGGATCAGGCCGCACCAGACGTTCCGACAGATCAGCTTCCACCACCACCTCCGATCTTTCCTTCGCTGCCTCCGACGATGACTTTTGACGGGCCCAGGTGTCACGACCCGCATCCATTTTTTCGAATACGAGACGTGTCCAAGCCAGCCTACGCCGCAGAGTCGGCGGTAGAACGCTGTCAAGCGCGCAAGAAATAAATGCTCAAAATACAATATTTGCTGCTCATTCACATTTCTATATTTATTATAACATTTACAAGATTTATATTTAAAGGAAAATACAAGTTCTCATAGTTAATAAAAATGACAACTAGTTCCACTATCTAGGTCGGCCTCAGCATACCCATGTCTTCCCAGTACTAAGAGTGATCGCGGCTAAACCTGAAAAATATTGGTTATCCAGTCAGGATTGGAACAAGTACATAAATCGATGGCAATGCGAAAACACAATAGAATTAACAAGACATGAAAATAACATATGAGATATAAAAAACTGGAAGATAACTGATGACATAGCACGATAGAGAAGTAAAGGAAAAATAAAAGACATCTACCTATGTGGTGTAAAATATCTGTTTCGACATGTAAATGGCTAGGAGGTAAATATGGCACAATGCACGTGTCGTGTGCAGCTGCTATCATTCACGAATGACACGGGAGATAGTTCTGGGTGGTCCACATGTCTACTAAGATATTTCCCCTCCCGACTACTCCGTGTGACGAGCGTGTCAACAAACAACAAGATATATGTATAGACATGAAATGAAAAGACTACTATGAATCGAAAGCAATCAGAAAGTGCACTTGCCTGAGATCCTTAGCTGGTGAAACCAATAATACCATACCACTCAATGAGCCACAATCAGTCAACGCATGCAGAAGTCTCCAGATGCTGAAATAAATAGTACCAACGTTCTCAGAATAGTCAAATTAGCTAGGATTGCCTGTCCTTAAGTCCAATTCTGGACACAGGGGCAAAACGATAATTTTGGGTCAAAACGGTGTCCGCCGTTGGACCCGCTTTGCACCGAAAAGTATGCCAGAGTCAACGGTCTCTAAAGTCGTCAAACTATTCTTTGATACGAACCCAACCGTACGTCCAAAGTTGAATTTCGGCAGGTCGTGCACAAAATCACGCGTTGAGTCGGACCGTGGGGTCCGCAAAACGGCGTCCAATTCAACTGTCTCAGAATTGGACCAAACTTGGCATACAGGAACCAAAAAATGACACGGTCCTGTTGGTGCAAGTTTCGTCTCGATCTGACGAGCGTGCACGAAGTAATTGGAAAACTTGTACAGAGGCTGATACGGTAAATTTTGACGGATACGCATCAAATTCGTCGCGCACACGCGACCAATTTGAATTCCGTCAAAGCCCATACGACCACGAAGCCATTACGCACATTTTGATGCTTTCGGTCCGCGACCACGTCATCCGGATTGGCGGGACGCACGTCGTACCAGAGAGTTTTCTAAGTTTTTAAAACAGGTTTTTCATGAACTTTGGGATCCGATTTCTCGGCGCGTAGTCGATGAAATTGACTTCTGTGATGAGTTATAGAGCCCTACATGTTGTCAATAAACTCCTTCAAATAGAATTTCTAATATGGCATTAGATCGATCAAAATCGATCGACAAACATGGATGATTGGACTGCACTATGTTCTGTTTTTCGCAAGTTTTCTCGGGAATTTTGGCTCGATCTCTCGAACGAACCCTGGGGTTTTACCCGAAACTATATAGGAGGGTTTGAAGGGGTTCATATAGTCTCTCTAATGCAATTTATGAAATTGAAAATAATCAACTATGCAGGGAGAAACTTATCTGTAAAGTGGCGCGTTGAACCCGCATCTACTGTTGCTGTCCTGCTGCGTTGTTGCCGCGCATGGCTTTTCCGGCCGGCGGCGATGGCCCAGGGCGGCGCTGCGGTGGCGCACGGCCGCCTGGAGGTCGGGGGTGGTCGTCGTGTGAAGAGTTTAGGGTTTTTTTGCGAAACTCTCTTTCGATGTCTATATATCTACACAGCGCAAAACCTGGGGTCGGGTTTATGATCGGGCTTAGGGAAAAATTTGAGCTGTGCTTAGGGCTCAGGCCTGGCTAGCCGGGCTTGGGCCTGGGCTGGGCTGGGTTGGCTCCTATGTTTTTTTCTATATTAATACCATTTTATATATGTATTTACATATATTTATACATATAGCTATATATATATATATATATATATATATATATATATATATATATATATATATATATATATATACACACATATTTACCTTTATATTTCTCTATATATACACACATATATAATATATTCGTATATACATATTTATATGTATATACTTACATAATACTATATATACACATACTTTATTTTACCTCTGATCTTTCCTCCGCTGCCCCCAACGATGACTTTTGACGGGCCCAGGTGATGGCTATGTTTCAGCAGTTTATGGAGGCCCAGAACCACCAAGCAGCGCAGTTTCGGGTAACGGTTGTAGATGCGCTCAAGGCTAGAGAGCCGGCAACACCAGCTCCAGCAGCACGTGCATCACCAGCAGCACTGAGACCAGGAACGACCAAGGAGTACCAGAACCTCTGCCCGATGGACTTTTGGGACAACGAGGGGATCATCTATGTGGATGAGTGGCTAGAGAATGCGAAAAAGACCTTGAAGATGGCATAGATCCCGGATAACCTGAAGGTGGAGGTGGCGAGTATGCGACTCTTCGATTTGGCCAGAGCTTGGTACCGGGAGGAGCGCCGGTTGGCAGAGCCTCAGGTGTCTTGGGCCGATTTTAAAACTCTGTTCAAGGAGAAATGTTTCCCAGATGTGGAGCGGAATGAGCTGAGGATGCAGTTTGAGATGCTGCAGCAGGGGACTATGACAGTTGCGGAGTACACTTCAGAGTTTACTAGACTCATCAGGTTCGTAGAGAGCCTAGTCAGAGCACCGGAGGACAGAGCTTGGAGATTCAAGAAGGGTCTCACCAGGGAGCTGCGACACACGGTGGTGATTAGTCAGGCGACGACGTATGCGAGCATCCTCAAGATTGCTCAGGTTGTAGAGAAGGAGGCAGATCCTAAGCTGAAAAGAGATCGGGACATTGGCAGTAGCAGTTTCCAGGCACCAGCGAAGAGGGTCCAGACTCAGATTCAGGCGAGGCCACAGCAGCAGCAGCAGCATCACCGTCCAGCCAGAGCTCCTGTACATCAGCATCAGAGACAGCAACAGCCTCTCGATTAGAGGCTGCAGAAGCCTAGAGTTTTACCATTAACACTTTATATTTTCCTTGTTTTTTGAGACTAGTAGACTCTATCTTTCATTTGCTGGAATGTAATAAATTCTGAGACTTGTACTTTACTCTGGGTTTGGGATACATTTATAGATGATGTGATTTCATACTTGTTCATAATTATCTGGTTAGATTTTTCTAGTTTGGTACAGCTTACTTCGTCGTGTCTAATGACGAAGTCTGGGCGTGTCCGACTCGTATCCGATTATTCGGGAGCGGGTCGTGACAATGCAACATTCCATCTAACATAACATCAATCCATCTGTCACGACCCGCTCCCGCTTTTCGGAATACGAGTACGTGGCCAAGTCCAGCCTACGCTGCAGCATCGGCAGTAGTATGCTGTCTGGGCTCAATATAAATCTCAAATACAACAAATATCTCTATTTTGCTCATTCACAATAATTATTTTAATTACAATTCCAATGATACATTCAAATTTGTATACAGATACAAACCCGCTACATGTGACTACTCTTAGCTAGAATCTACGGTTGGCCTCCAATATGGCTCTAACTCCACCCGAAGGAACCGAAAGCAAGAAAGAAGTCATCGAGAATAGTCATCAAGAATTTGTCAACTGAAAAATGGTTATCCAGTCAGGATTGGAACAAGTACAAGTCTAGCCAACATAATACAAATACAATATAAAACAATATAACACTAAACATGGAAACAATGATCAATGGAAAATATGAACAATATGAACAAGAAAATATACAATATAATAAACGACATAAGAAGGAAGCGAGAATGAAAAGACAAAGAAACTCATATAAACCATAATAGTGCATGTGTCATGAGAAGTACAACGTTCCTACACATGGACGGCTTGGGCGAACGATGAGGTTATAAGGCCGGCCCCCGTAACCGGAAGAGTTGCCAACAATACAATCTGGGTTTTGTCCGCGTGCCTAGTAATTGTACCCCTCCAATATCCATACCTCACAACCATAAAAACACGATCACAATAACGATCACGATAACAATGAGAAAACATGATCAATAGTCAACACTCAACTCTCGTGTGTGTAACAGTCAAGACACGGAAGATAGCATGTATAAGTAAAATACGACAATATAAAGTAAATGCACATGAAGGTGTCAACAAGTACTTGCCTTGATTTGGTTGCAGTTGACGCGCGGTATGATTGTGTTAGCACAAATAGTCGTAGATGCCAAAAATACGCAAGATGATCTCAATTGATGAGACGAGCCTCTAAAATAAAAACAAAAAAATAAAATATTTTGGAAAATTGTTAAGAAAAATATATGATGTGTACTTTTTCATCAGCGTTCCGAAACTTCAAACGGATCGTGATTCCGATTCCTGGTTCTCCCGGAATCTCGAAAACACCGAAACGTGTCAAATTTCGGACAACTGACACTCCACGAATTTTTCAGAAAATTAGGTTAAAATTATTTGAAAATAAATTTTATATTCAGAAAATATACCTCGAGACAGATTTAACAAAAAAAAATTGGAGGTCAAACGGAGTCTAGAGTTGGAAGTTATGGCCCTTCGAAGTTGGTAAAATATTTGAAAAGGAAGGCTGAATTTATGACGAATTTGGGGTAATTATGACGAAAAAAGAGAGAAATTTTGGAAAAGAAGGTATTTGAGATGATTTTATTTTATAGGTTCGATATATATAGATAATGGAAAGCAATTAAAGAATTAGGATATGATTAGAACTCAATCAATAAAGATATGATTAGGATTACCAACTAATTTGGATAGGAATGTGATTAGTTCAAATAAGAAATAATCTATCTAATACTAGATATGATTCAAATAGGATAAAAATTTCTAACGGATAAGTCTCTCCATAAATTTAAATAAAATAAATTATTTAAATGCAAATCATATGAATTCAAATCCAAATCAAATTCAACATAATAACTTTAAGATAAATTTAATATTTATCAAAGCAATTTAAATCATATAATAGATAAATCATTAAATCAAATAATATTTCAAATCTAGATTAGATAATTCTTAATGCCACAGTTAGTCACCATAAGTATTTTAAATAATATTTGATGTTATCAAATAAGGTAAAATATATTTTATAAATCTAAATCTTATTCAAAATAAGTTACTAAATTTTTTTATTGCTCCAAAAATAATCATGATTTTCAAACTATTTTTGAAACCAATATTTGTTTTGAAAATCCAAACATAATAATAAATAACTTTATAATTTCAATAATAAAATTTCAAGAACAAATATTTATTAAAACTAAATAGTACTTTCAAACCATTAATTACAGACTACATTTTGAAATGCAGAAAAAAAATAGTAAATATCTTTTACAAAGTTTCAAAAATAAATTACTTTCAAACACAATAAAATAAAATATAAAAAAGTTTGAGAAACAGGGGTTACAAATCTACCCACCTTAGAAAAATTTTATTCTCGAAATTTAAGGATGACAGAAAAAATAGGCTTGGTTGGTCAGGTGAAAAGATAGAAAAATTTAAAAAGGAATAATGATCAATGAGATAAAAATAATATTTTTTTCTTAATAAGAAGATTGATCAAGAAGGATGGAAGAATGTAGTCAATGGATATAGTTCGGAGGAGGATTATCTACATGACATCTAAGTTATCACTCATCAAATAAATTCGTATCCTCAAGAATTTTTTATAAAAATTCCTCAAATTCAATCATATTTTTTTAAAATTACTAACTCAATTTAACACCGTGATGTAGCAATCATGAATATCATCTTATCAAATTCACAACCCTTAATCCAACTTGATAAATATCTTCAAAATCTAACTTCACAAAACTTTAAATTCCTCAATTTTATTTTAAATTCAAAATTCAACATTTTCATAATCCCCTCAAAAATTTAAATTCCATAAATTTTCAAATCATACCTCAATTTTATTGATCAAATCAAAATTATTTCCTTTAAAAATTAAATATTCGACCTTATCAATAATTCATCAATCATATAGAAATTTAAACCTCAGAATACCAAAAGCCAAAAATTTCATCTTAAATAGTAACCAAAATATTCAATTTATCAATCGAGAATTCTATTGATCTTTGATTAGAGTCATTTATCAAATCACAATTTTAACTTCATCAAATAGGGCATCTTAAAATTCAACGAATATCACCACCTTAATCATGTAGCCTATGTAACAACCTTAACTACCCATACAATCAATTCAAAATAATTTTATGGGTTACCCACGGGGTACCTAGTGCTAGGCCTAGTCATTTTCTAAAAATCAAATCAACCTAATTGTGAACGAGCATCCTAATTGCAGGCTTGCAGTAGTACGACTAATATAGGTACTACCACAAGTTCGTATAATTTTGCAAAAATGGACCTGCATGGGCCACCATAAAACTTGTCACGATCCGCTCCCGCTTTTCGGAATACGAGTACGTGGCCAAGTCCAGCCTACGCCGCAGTATCGGCGGTAGTACGCTGTCTGGGCTCAATATAAATCTCAAATACAACAAATATCTCTATTTTGCTCATTCACAATAATTATTTTAATTACAATTCCAATGATACATTCAAATTTGTATATAGATACAAACCCGCTACATGTGACTACTCTTAGCTAGAATCTACGGTTGGCCTCCAATATGGCTCTAACTCCACCCGAAGGAACCGAAAGCAAGAAAGAAGTCATCGAGAATAGTCATCAAGAATCTGTCAACTGAAAAATAGTTATCCAGTCAGGATTGGAACAAGTACAAGTCTAGCCAACATAATACAAATACAATATAAAGCAATATAATACTAAACATGGAAACAATGATCAATGGAAAACACGAACAATATGAACAAGAAAATATGCAATATGATAAACGACATAAGAAGGAAGCAAGAATGAAAAGATAAAGAAACTCATATAAACCATAATAGTGCATGTGTCATGAGAAGTACAACGTTCCTACACATGTACGACTTGCGCGAACGATGAGGTTATAAGGCCCGCCCCCGTAACCGGGAGAGTTGCCAACAATACAATCTGGATTTTGTCCACGTTCCTAGTAATTGTACCCCTCAAATATCTATACCACACAATCATGAAAACACGATCACGATAAAGATCACGATAACAATGAGAAAACATGATCAATGGTCAACACTCAACTCTCGTGTGTGTAACAGTCAAGACACAGAAGATAGCATGTATAAGTGAAATACGACAATATAAAGTAAATGCACATGAAGATGTCAACAAGTACTTGCCTTAAGTTGGTTGCAGTTGACGCGCGGTATGATTGTGTTAGCACAAATAGTCGTAGATGCCAAAAATACGCAAGATGATCTCAATTGATGAGACGGACCTCTAAAATAAAAACAAAAAATAAAATATTTTGGAAAATTGTTAAGAAAAATATATGATGTGTACTTTTTCATCAGCGTTCTGAAACTTCAAACGGATCGTGATTCCGATTCCTGGTTCTCCCGAAATCTCGAAAACACCAAAACGTATCAAATTTCGGACAACTGACACTCCACGAATTTTCCAGAAAATTAGGTTAAAATTATTTGAAAATAAATTTTATATTCATAAAATATACCTCGAGACGGTTTCAACAAAAAAAACTGGACGTCAAACGGAGTCTGGAGTTGGAAGTTATGGCCCTTCGAAGTTGGTAAAACATTTGAAAATGAAGGCTGAATTTATGACGAATTTGGAGTAATTATGACGAAAAAAGAGAATTTTTTTTGGAAAAGAAGGCATGAGAGATGATTTTATTTTATAGGTTCAATATATATAGATAATAGAAAGCAATTAATGAATTAGGATATGATTAGAACTCAATCAATAAAGATATGATTAGGATTACTAACTAATTTGGATAGGAATATGATTAGTTCAAATAAGAAATAATCTTTCTAATACTAGATATGATTCAAATAGGATAAAATTTTCTAACGGATAAGTCTCTCCATAAATTTAAATTAAATAAATTATTTAAATGCAAATCATATGAATTCAAATCCAAATCCAAATTCAAATCAAATTCAACATAATAACTTTAAGATAAATTTAATGTTTATCAAAGCAATTTAAATCATATAATAGATAAATCATTAAATCAAATAATATTTCAAATCTAGATTAGATAATTCTTAATGCCACAGTTAGTCACCATAAGTATTTTAAATAATATTTGATGTTATCAAATAAGGTAAAATATATTTTATAAATCTAAATCTTATTCAAAATAAGTTACTAAATTTTTTTATTGCTCCAAAAATAATCATGATTTTCAAACTATTTTCGAAACCAATATTTTTTTTTTGAAAATCCAAACATAATAATAAATAACTTTATAATTTCAATAATAAAAATTCAAGAACAAATATTTATTAAAACTAAATAGTACTTTCAAACCATTAATTACAGACTACATTTTGAAATGCAAAAAAAAATAGTAAATATCTTTTACAAAGTTTCAAAAATAAATTACTTTCAAACACAATAAAATAAAATATAAAAAAGTTTGAGAAACAGGGGTTACACCATCAATGTCTTATATCAAATTTCCTTTTCGATTATGAAATCACCAACGAAAACTTTTGAGTAAGGATTCATATTTTTATCGCTAACTTTATTCTTCCTTCCAACTCGATACAAAGTGTTACATGTTAATCCTGCCAACCAAAATTTAAATATCGATATGTCATCTTCGTCAAAAGCGGTCAATTCCAACTTATGGGACAATTCAGTTCCTAAGCTCACTTCTCGATACTCCTCATTGATGTCTCAGCTTATAAGGTTGTTTCATTACTTCTCCAATTGTCAAACATCTCTGAGGCCCGCGTTGCAACATATATTCCTTAGGTCTTACTTATCATCACCATCTCTTGTACAATATCAAAAGGGTCATCATATGGCTCTCCAAAGGTCACCTTATTTCTCGGTCAAATCTTTAAGGCTAGCTATACCAACAACTAAGCTTAATCTTTAGGTGATTCCTCTACAATGGACAACTGCTAGGAACCATACTAATTTCTTACTCTTATGACCAAATTATCAACCGACAATTCTAAGGAACTCTACCCAAACCTATGGGTATGATCTCTATCCGAACACTGATCGCCATTGTCGACCAACTCGAAAATGGTTATGCAGCCAATGGTATCTAGGGTCAAGTCTATCTACTCATGGTCATCCTCAAGGAACTACCTCAAACAAAGTCTCATTCTAGACTTACCCTAAAAATCAATAAGATTGATCCAACAACATTATGGTATAAATTCCAATCCATCATGTAAAGTTTCCAACAATCTAATTTTAATTCCATTCCCTCAGTTTTTTATCGCATAATCCTCCAATCATATATTTACCCCATCTAGAATCTTTATCTCGCATTCCAATTCCTTTAAGGCTAACTATTCAAGAGTTGCCAATTCCTTTGTAGCATTTTGATAGTTTATCATTTGTATTCTTTGTTCTGAATTCTTTCCCAACTTATTATATATTGTATCCATGTAGTATATTTATCCATAAAATAAGATTATATTTATCTAATTCTGTCGATTGATTATTTACTTTTGTTATATCCATATTCATTTTGATAGAGTCATAATAAAATTATCGAATCACATTAACCATCAACTTGTTCGCATCACATCATCAAACTCGTAAAGAAATTCACATTCGATAACACAAGTTCAATAACTATCCACATTTACCATTCAATGATCATATGATCGTGTTACATATCTGCCAACATCAACAATCATATTATCTAAGTCTATATAACAAGACCATATCATCCAATGATAATCTGATAATCTATATTCCAACAAACTATCATCCATATTGTTACATTATTTTTCGACAATGTTTAACACATCTTGATATTTCTAAATCTTTATTCGTATCCCAGCCATCTAGTCTCGCAAGGAACTTTCATAATTTTCCATACCGCAAGGGTGTAATCCATTTTAATCCGACAATTTCATATATTGATTAATCATTCTCTATACAACACAAATATCCAAATCAATACTTGTTTCTTTTGTGACACATTTCATTCCTCGAGCATACATGCATATATTCAACGACTATCCATCCTATCAAGCATGATCCTGTAATTTACTGATTCTATCCTTTGATGAACTAGATAGGTGAGCATCTATTATACCCTTATGGTCGAAGCACAAATTTTCCACATTCATTGAGTCATCGACAACATTTTCCAAGGACTTTCAAATTAATAATCGAATTGTAATAACCACACATGATTTTTCGTCCAACCAATTGCAATTATCATTCAATTTCCCAAGTATAAATTTTCGTCCGGCTAGCTTGAGTCCTCGTCTGTATGTACATTTCATTGGTTCTTATTCCCCACCAAGCTATCCATTTATAATTTCCAAAAATTCGTATACATCAACTTATCAAGGGATTGGTACTTATAAACTAAATTCAATTTATCAAGGCACACTCGAGTCACCTAGCAACAAGGTATGACTTCCAGCTAAGTCTTGGCACTACCCATTACCCACAGATAGACTCATTGCTATCATCATGAAAAAGGTCAATATACGTCTCACTACTAAGAGGGTAGAGGGATATACCACTCAGAAATAAAGCTATTCCTGAATTATACCATTTCTCTATACTGAACCCATGTCTATTCCAGACAATCATGTTCTGGTGATACTACAGATCCCAACACAAAATCAACTTTCTCATGGTCTCAAAATAGCAAGCCACCACGAGTCAACTCATCATTTTGGTTGATGTCAAACATCAATTTCTCATTCACAATTCCTTTCCGACATACAATATAATTTCTCGAATAGGTTGCAGCATACATAATAACTTTCCTCTATTCCTATATTTCGAACATCAGTCACAAACATAGAATACTATGGCATCGAATCAATGTTGGGTCATTAGTGTCAAAAGCATCAACAAACACAATCAGGGCATCAAAATTTATTTAAACTTATTGTATGGAACATCCAGTGTGACGCCATGTCACGACCCGCTATCCAAATTGTTGGGCCGGGCCGAGCCATGTCCAGCATACGCTTGAGTTATAGCATAGTAAGTTGTTCCTTTAGAAGTAAACAGTAAAAGATCAAAGTGTGCTAACAGTTCCATTTGTCATATTGAAGAAATCATTACAACACAACATCTAATATATGAATATGTTTAAAGATACATGGCCAAAATGTATAACCGGATACAAGTCCAGTAGCAAAATACATAGACTAAATAGTCCTGCTCTCAAAGACCAGAGCAACTAAAATAAAAAACTAGACGAGTTTCCCCGTAGGTACATCCTCGTGGGCTAAAGCCTGATCCTCAATGGTGACCCCATAATGGGAATCACATAGCAACTCCTCCTTGGTAAGTATACCTGCAACGTTTCCTGTCAGGAAGGGAGCAAATACTAGTTCTACAAACTGAATATACGGAGCATGGTAATGAAAAGTGGTGTAATAAAACAAGAATCATGGCATATCATAATTTATTATGTAGAAGATACATTTGTCATTGCGACATATGTACATATAATCTTTAAAACTGGAGCAGGCACGTGATCGGTCAATAGGTATAAAATGTACTGGCGTACAAGTCTACATGTAATAAAATGTACGTACGTACAAGTCTACAAGCATAGGTGTACATACATACAGAAATGCAGGATAATGGCCTACTATAAGGTATGTATGTAATACAACCTTGCTCGGTATATATATACGAAAGAAATGGCATGATCGCGTACTCAACTATCAGTTTTCCCATAACCCAAGTCATAACATGTGAGAAATATAAGAATAGTTTAAAGCATGTGAAACATACGGTAGGTACATAGAAACATGTAAGCTATGATTTAAGTAACTGTATTTAACATAGTTCATATGCAATTCATTATATACAGTAAATAAAGTTTGTAGGGGTACTTATCTCATGCAAAGCAAGGATATGAATATGAAGCTATAGATGTTTAGTGTCCTGTCACTGTCAAAAAAGATATACAATCTTAGTTTCTACACTAAGTTCAAGACTAGGACACCAGTGGTGTGACACGACTTTCTAACTCGACTCCTAGCCAAATGATGACTTTAGCATAGGAGACCAATATGGGATGATACAACATCTAACCCAACACTTAAGGTCTCTTCACTAAGGTAGGGTAAGGTCCCAATACTAAAATATTCAAAAAACACACATAACTTTACAAGACATAATTATTTAATTAATAAATCAGACTATTCACTATGTTCCAACAATTATTAAGATAGTCAAAAATCTCTAATATATATAAAATAAAGTACCAAAATAATCCTTGTTAATTATAGAAATTTATACTAATTTTTCTGGAATTTATAAACCACTATAGGTATTTATTAAAAATCAGTAAACATAAGTACTCTGAAAATGAGTTATGTTTTCCTATTTTTATAAAATGGAAAACATAAATATTAAATCCTGAAATAATTACATTAAATTATCTAAATTAACATAGTATTTAAATACAATTTTTCTCAGATTTTTACAGTATTTATATACTATCTAAAAATTCAAATACAGCAAGGTATAGTTTCTGAAAATAAATAAATAATTATTTATTATATTTATCCACGTATACGAAATTGAACCGAAGTCCAGATACGGGACCCAAGGCCATGAATCAAGTCCGATTGAATCAAGTCCGATATGACTCGTACAGACCTTGAATGTACTTAGACTCATTTAAGTCCACAAAACCCATGCTTGGTCTGGACTCAAATGGCCATAATTCATAGAATACATAAAAATACAAATTTTAATATATATAAACATATGCATATTAAAATAATATAATAATATTTTAATGTAGTAGAATATACTGAACCATAATATCTACTGATAATAAACTAAAATGTAAATTTTCATATATTAAAATATAGCACAAATCATACATATACATAGAAGTACAAATATACTAAACAGTATATGTATATATATATATATATATATATATATATATATATATATATATATATATATATATATATATATATATATATATATATATATATTCAAAAACCCAGCCCAAAATCCATTGGGCCGTAATCCATACCCGCATGAACAACAAACCCAAACCCATTGCTTAAACAGGTTTAACCCATTAACATATAAAAACAAACCTGAACCCATTAACCTATTCTCCATGTTCGGACAGTTAGGGACACGAGTTTTCTGGATTCGACACGAGCCTTGTGTCCGAGGCAAGAACTCGCGTTCTGACACGAATTAGCCGTGTCCAATTCCACCATCAGACTCCTCGATACACGGCGACTCTCCTATGTGAATACGAGACACAAGTAAACGGATACGAAGAGACACGTATGTGTCCGACGGGGGCTGTCGGGGCTATTGTTCGGCGAAGGAGGCGTTGTGGTCATCGGAAAAAATTGGATCGGGGTTCGTCTCGTCGAGGCGAACAATTTGGTGGTGGTGGCTCATCGGGAAGTGGGCGGTGGCGACGCCTAGATCAGATCTAGGGTTCCGACGAACTTGTCGGAGAAGACGGGCTAGGACGGTAGAGGAATGGAGTTAGGGTTTCGGTCGAGAAGGTTTTATAGGGTCGAAACAGGATTTAGATTAGGGTTTCGATCGCTGGATTAAGGATTAGGGTTAGGGTTACAGTGGGGTCGACGGGAAGACGACAAGGCCAAAGGCGGTGGTCATCGGTCAGATTTGCAGAAAAATCCTCGTAGTTTCATAATTTACAGAAAACCCCCACCGCCTTCAATAAATACAAATTTCCAATTTGCAAATCCTATCCCGTTGTGTTCTGTGTAAATTAAATTTGCACAGACAATTATAATATTGCAAACTATCTTAAACATAATTTAAATAATTACAAAACTAATTTTAAAAATTGTAAAATGATATTTTAGTCTTTAAAAACTATTTAAAATTATTTTAAAAATTCTAAAAAATTCTTAATAATTATAATAAATTATTTTTAGGCTAAAATATCATTTGTACTTTAAAACCCTTAATTTAAAATAATTAAAATATCAGGGGCTTATACGCCATGAGGGTCAAAGTACTTTCAGATGCAAAAGCAACTTGGAATGATCGTAGAAGCAACATTAGTTAATCGTAGAAGCAACTTTGAGTTAATCGCGGATGCAACTTCGATTAATCGCGGAAGCAACTTTGATATGAAATGAATCGAGTAAAAATTCAAGGACGTAAAGCCGTGTTCTAATACCATTATGTCACATCCCGGTTCCATAGAACTGACAACCTAGATTGCACTTGTACAAGGCAAGAACCTTGCAGAGTTGATAACTAGTTGTCACTACCACTTTTTCAATTAGGAATTATTTTTGTTATTTTATATTATTTATATAATGTGATTAATTTTAATATGATGTATTCATTAGTTGTTGGTTAGTAGACTAGACTATATATTAGACCTAAGGTTAGTGGACCCAACTTGACATGACACTAGACCCAACATTTTAAACTACTCACACTAGCATATGTGCACGTGCCTTGTACGTATTTTAACATTTTTTAGTTAATTTAGGAACTCTTTAGGAAGACTAAATGGTAGTCTTTCTAATTACTAAGTTGTCCTTATTAAAATTAATGAACTATTTTTAATTAGTATAAGTATGTAAGGGTATTTTCGGAATTCAAAAGTTTCACCATCTAAGTTTTCCTATTATATAGTAGAATAGATTTAGGCTCATTAAGCCATTCATTTCATTAATTAGAAGATTAGAATAATCCCTCATTAGGACTAGAAGCTTTCTATTAATCAATAGTCTTCATGCCAATTCCTATTAACCAATAGTCTTCATGACAACTTATTGGGGGCATTCTTGACATTGTACATTACATGAAGAGGGTTATAGTGGCCGGCCCTAATTCCTAGGAGGTACACACTCTCTCTCTCTCTCTCTCTCTCTCTCTCTCTCTCTCTCTCTCTCTCTCTCTTCATTATTCACTCCAATTAATTTTTATTTGGTGTTCTTTCCCAAATTGATTCCATTCCTCCATGAATTTCTTCCAAATCATTCTCTATCCTTCTCAATCATCATTCAAGGAGTCTAGGAGCTTTGGGGAAGCAAGGAGCACTAGGAAAGGAACCATTGGCTAGGAGCTTGTCCCTAAATCGTGTCCATTGAGCCTTGCATTGTGAATCCATCTTCCAATAGGTGTACATCTTAATTTCTCCTTTATGTAGACTCTAATTGTTTAATTTGACCATTAGGAATCCACCCATGGACTAGGACTACCTATAGGAAGAAGAATAGCTTCTAATGACCTTTTATGTAAAAGTTACATTGAGTTTTTGTGTCAAAATTGAAGAAAAATCGAGATTGGTATACCAAGTGTTTGTCATTTGGTGATTTAAATCTGTATAGATTTATTTTGGTTGTGTGTAGCTAGATACATTTCCACAATTGGATACGAGTAGGCCATATCGTGATACACCATGATACAGAGTGATTTTGGGAATTTTTTCTTCGACACTTGTGATACACATGTCATATTTCTCATAACACATTATATTAGCTATGATTTGTATTAATTAAACTCTAATTAGTATATTAGTCATGTTCATATATTTTAGATAGTGTTTGGTGAGCTTTGGTAGAGGTATCTTGAGCGTATCACAAGAGTATCATTGAATAGTCTGATACTAGTGTGGTGCACCATAGGTGTTTCTCAAATTGCATAGTGTGTGTATCATATGTATCCTAATATATTCTTAAATATTAGATTGATATATTATTTGTATTATATATATATATATATATATATATATATATATATATATATATATATATATATATATATATATATATATTAATGATATATAATGTATATATTAATGATATATTAATGATATATACATTATATATCATTATATATCATTAATATATCATTAATATATACATTAAAAAAATATTAATGATATATAATGTATATATTATTATTATTATTATAATTATATATATATATATATATATATATATATATATATATATATATATATAAAGAACACCCCATTTTATTTCAACAAGGCTGAAAATGCCGAAGCCTGTACAAGTATACCCCTATGCACAAAATGTCGACGCCTATACAAGTATACCAACAAAACCTGAACACCATAGGTTAGGAAAAAAGAGAAACCCAAAAACTTGTCTGCCCGTGCAAACAGATGCCCCTGATATTATGGCACTGCCTGGTGACCTCCCTAATGATCTGGTCGGCATTGTACTGATAGCCCTCATATCTCGCCTTGTTGCGATTCTTCCAAATGGTCCATATAGCAGCAGCCGCTATGATTTGGTGACAGTGGGAGGCGAGTGTCCAGCCAGCCATGAGGCAATTTAAGCAGCCAACTCCCTGATCCCTTCTGCACCGCTGAGATAGCACTCTCCAAACCTTGGAAGATAATTCCCCCTGACAAAAAATATGGTCGACGATTTTCGTCTGACGCTCTGAGCAGCAGTTGCATGCATATGCCAAGCTGAATCCTATAGTGTGCGAATTATCGTCGGTGGGCAACTTCTTACGAAAGGCTCTCCAAATAAGGATAGACCACTCCTTTGGGATGCATGTCTGCCAGAAAGCGGCGTTGATCTGTGATGGCACTCCGCGACCATGGACAACTTGTTTGGCCGAGCTCACAGAGAAGCCTCCCGAGGGGGTCAGCCGACCATCGCAGCTCATCTGTTTCATTGCCTATCTTTAGGCCGCGTTGACGGATACATTCTTCTGCCTCATCGCCGGCCCAATTGCGGATCCTGCTCCCAATCCCAGTCGTTAACAGAGGAATCCCATAAATCCCTGATCCTGCTGTTCCCACGTCCCGCCGTGCGGTTAGGAAGCAAGGTTTTTCCAGCCCAACGTTCAAGGAAGGTCGACGATTCTCCATTGCCTAATTGGAGGCAAATCAACGGTTCGGCCATAGTGCGCCCGATTAAGATGTGCCGCCATGTTGCTGATGATCTCTATTGGGGATGGCCTGAGATGGGTAGATGTACTTGAAGTATCTGGCCTTCATGAATCTAGTCCATAAATTCTGACACGTCCGAAGCTTCCACCATATCTTCATTGAGAAGGTGTCAACAATGTGAGAGAGTCTGGCAAATCCCATGCCTCCTTCCTCGGTAGGCCTAGCCATGGTGTCCCAGCTCGCCCAATGATGCTTAATGTTGCCGCCGCTGTGTCCCCAAAAGAAGTCGTACAGAATGCTTTCAATCAAGCGGATCACCTTCTTAGGGGGGAGGGGAGGAGAACACTGCTAGGGTGTATATAGGAATGGATGTGAGCACGTGGTTGATGAAGATCATCTTACCGCTCGGGGATAAGGTAGTGTTGTGCCAACCCTCCAGCTTTCTCCTGATTTTGTTAATCAGCCCGTCAAAGATGCCCGCATTAGATCTACCGTACACCAGGGAACATCCAAGGTAAAGGAATGGAGGGTGTTCAATTGAGAAAGAGGTGATGTTGGAAATGATAGCCGCGCTCTCTCTCCCAATGTTGTGATGCGCGTATATGACACTCTTGGCAGGGTTGACCTTCTGACCGGAGCTGGAGGAATATCTCTGAAGGGTGTTATGGACCACCTCAACCGACCCGACATCCCCGGATGTGAAGATGAGGATATCGTCAGCATATGCAAGGTGGGTTATGATCGGGCAACCGCTGGCGGTATAGAAATGCTGGAAGTTAGGGGTGCCAACCATCTTGTTCAGATTTCTGCTCAAAGCGTCCGTCGTGATGATGAAGACGGTGGAAGATAAGGGGTCTCCTTGCCTTATGCCTCGGCTCAATTTGAAGAAACCGTCGGCTTGACCGTTGATGACTGTAGAAAATCACGAGTTGCTGATCGATCTCCACACTATATTAGTCCAAGTTTTCGAAGAGCTAAAGGCCCTAAAAATCCAAATCACGAATTGCCAATCGAGCCTGTCATAAGCTTTCTCTATGTCCAATTTGATCGTGATATTGCCACATCTAGCAGGAAGTTTCATGCAGGTGATGAGCTCCTGAGCTAGCATAATATTATCTTGGATGTTTCTACCTCGGACGTAGCCACTTTGCTTCTCAGAGATGATCTTGGGTAGAAAATCAGACATACGAGAGGCAATGATCTTGGAGATGATCTTATTAGTAAAGTTACATAGGCTGATGGGGCAAAAATCACGAAAGGTCTCAGGGTTATCTTTTTGGGGGATGAGGATTAGGTTTGCGATGGATATGGCTCTGGGGTAAGTCGCTCCCTGAAAGAATGTGATGACCGCTTCATGGATGTCCTTCTTGATGATATCCCAGCATTCACGAAAAAAAAACCCTGAGAAACCGTCAGGTCCAGGCGCACTGTGGGCGTCTAGGGCCCATACCGCGTCTTTAACCTCCTTCTCGGACGGAGGGAGTTCCAGCTGTATGTTGTCATTGTCGTCGACGAGGCGTGGTATCTCAGCCAGAAGGTTGTTGTCTTTGTGGAACCTTTGTTTGGTGAACAGTTGAGTGTAAAAATCAGCAACAGCCGCTTGGATATCCCGCTGGTTACTGATGATGTTACCCGAGTCATCAGTGATCTGGTGAAGGGTTAGTTTCTGCTTGCGGCCGTTGGCACAGGCGTAGAAATAGGTTGAGTTTTTGTCTCCCTCGCTGTCCCATTTCAGCCTCGCTTTCTGTTTCCAAAATTCTGTTTTCACTTGCAGTCAGAATTTGAGAATGGATTTGGAGAGGTTAAGGGCAGTCCTGGCTGTCGGAGATCGATCTATCGAGAAGAGCGCCTCTGCACGGGTGACATCATCTTCAGCAACGCGAACCGCCTGAAAAATATCCCCGTATGCCTGTTTACTCCAAGATGCAAGGGCTTTCCTTGTCGCCTTAAGCTTGCTGGCATTCTGATCAGCGGGTCTACTTCGTCCGCATGATTCCATGATTCCGCAACGACATTCTTGAATTGAGGGTGTTCGCTCCAGAAGTCGAGAAACCGAAAGTTCTTTTTAATCTGGTTGGGAGGAGTTTTTGATTTCAACCAGCAGGGAAGCGTGATCGGACTCGGTAGCGTTAAGATGAGAGAGTCTGGAGCTGATACCATGCCATGCTAAAGGGTGTTTGTGAGAGCCCTATCAAGACGGGAATATTGCCGACGATCGCCTTCATGTATGTTACACCAAGTGAATGCATTACCTGAGAACTGGAGCGAGGAAAGGTTGGCATTAGAGATGAAGTTGTTGAAGTCATACATGGTCATAGGTGGAGGCGGCCGGCCACCTGACTTCTCCTCTCTACAAGTGACGGCATTAAAGTCCCCAGTACAAAGCCAAGGGAGATTAATGTGGTTGAAGTGGGTGTCGAGGAGATCGTTCCAAAGCTGTTTGCGTTCAATAATGTCGTAACTCCCTAAACTGCAGACAGAATGGCGCACTTGGGAAGGTAGGGATGCTCTATCCAGCACGAGAGAGCCTGCCTGGAATCCTGAATAACTCCGATATAAATATCCGATGAGATGATGATCCAAATGTCGTGGTTGCCTGCCACGGCGTTGTGGAAACCTAATTGAAGTTGTATGGATTTGATTTTCTTGGAAGGGATCTTGGGTTCGAGAATGATCAAAATGTCAATCTTGTGAAGTTTTTTGAGGGCAGTAATCTGCCTCTTGGTGGGTTTGTTAGCCAGACCGCGAACATTCCAGGAAATGATGTTAAGCATTAATGTTATGATTGAGAGCATATTTTATCCGCTTGGCTGCGGATCTTGTGCGTATAGTTGACGGCTCGGTGGCTTTTGTGCTGTCATTATTATTGGGATAGATGGGTGTCGAAGTGGCCGCGGACTTGTCATGGACAGGGTCCTGAGTTTCTGCGGAGTGGTGGTCCTTTGTGGAAACGATCCATTCTCCCGTAGAGTCCAGGACGGCCTCCCCGTTGGGTAAAATGAGGGTGTCTTCGGTGCAACCCGATAGCTCTCCTGCTGACTAGAAAGGGAATCCTGCGGCCATGACCTGTTGACCTCTCAGGACCTGCTCTGGGCCCAGGATCGCAAGAGCATCGGCTACGGCGGTCTCATCGCTCGGTGGATGGCTGACAGGGGTTCGGTAGGGACAAAAATAAGGTCTTGAGAGGCATTCGTGCCATTGTCCAAGGGGATATCACTGAGTATAGCGGACTCGGAGGTCAATTCCTTAGACTTGTGTGGGTCCTCAAAGATGACAATAGCCTGCGAGGGCTCGGTGGCTTCCGAATCCAGGACATCGAACTTATTGGAGAGGTGTAGGGATGCGGAGGTGCTGTGGGCCATATCTGCGGCAGGGGAGGTAACCTTGTCTGGCGAGCCGCTGTGGTCATCGAACCTAACGTGGGTGTTTGGGAGCAGAAGCAGGGGGGGTTGCGAATGTTTATTATTGCCGCCCTTACTAGGGATGTCTTTTCTGGCGGAATTCCTCTTGAGCTCGGGGTGTAGACGAAAACAGTGTTCTGCCAGGTGTCCTCGCAGATGGCAATGTTTGCAGAAAATGATATGGTTGTCGTAGAATATATATATATATATATATATATATATATATATATATATATATATATATATATATATATATATATATATATATATATATATAGAGAGAGAGAGAGAGAGAGAGAGAGAGAGGAGGGGGATGCTTGGGGATGCAAAAAGTGCGGGGATGCGTATCCTTCCTCATATATATATATATATATATATATATATATATATATATATATATATGATGTGCTTTAAGTCATCTAATCTTAACCGTTGGTAAATCAATGGTTAAGATTAGATGACTTAAAGCACCATCCAACGGTATGAGTAGGGGGGATGCTTGGGGATGCAAAAAGTGCGAGGATGCGTATCCTTCCTCATATATATATATATATATATATATATATATATATATATATATATATATATATATATAGTGCTGGATAAGACCGATGATGTTTGCCCTTTGGAGTCGAATCACAGCACGAGCATCGTAGACAGTAGAGATGTCAGCCTACCGTTCGACGCCCCTAAGCGTCATCGCAGGAACAAAAATAAAAAGCACAAAGATATTGATAACAACAAGGAAGACAAGGCCGATGTTTCTTCTTCCATTACCAGGTCCTGTTCGAAAGAGAAGGCTCACGGATTGGCTTCAGCACCTCTTCCTCCCCCACTTCCACCCCTCATGATTAGTATCCTCACATGGAATGCGAGGGGCGTCGCTAACAAGCCCACATGTAGAAGGATCAAAATTTTGTGCATGCTTCATAAAGTTACTATTTTCTCTATCATCGAGCCTATGCTCCCAGCGGCTATGATGAATAATCTCAGAATCAAATTGGGTTTTGCGTATGCGGTGGCTGGGTGTAAGGACATTTGGATTCTTTCATAGTCTGAGGTGCCCGTCTGCCTGTCATATGATTTTGATCAGTCCTTGACGGTGAACGTGGATATGAGTAGCATTGGCGTTTGATCGAAGCTCACTGTTGTTCATAGAAGTTGCGATCAGCGTGATCATGTAGACTTCTATGGGCTCACTTACTGGACAACATCGACGTCAATATCTAGACTCCTTGGATCTGTACTGGTGACTTCAACATTGTCTCGGAGAGAGCGGAGAAGTGGGGAGGTCGACCACCGTCCTTGTCGGCGATGAATGAATTCAACAACTTCATCATGGAAGTCGGCCTATACTCCCTTCCTTACTCAAGTAACTGTTATACTTGGTGTAATATGCAAGAAGGGGAATTGTGCCAAAGATCTAGGTTGGACAGAACGATGGTGAACCATGGCTGGGAGGATCCGTTTGTTCAAATGCAACTGTCTCACCTGAATGCCACAGAGTCGGACCATGCTTCACTGCTCTTGAAGATGACACCGGTGCTTCAACCAACTGCTAAAGCTTTTCGTTTCTTGGACTTCTGGACCCATCATCCGAGTTTTTTGGAGGTGGTTCAGTCGGCTTAATTGGGGTACAAAGGTGAGTACCAACCCGCTCATGCAGGTCTCTCTCCGTGTGAAGGCTGTGAGAAGAGCGCTCTCGACATGGAGCAAGGAGACATACGGAGACATATTCTAGGAAGTCAAAATGGCAGAAGATGAGGTGGTCAGAGCGGAGACGAATTCGACCCGTCATGACACTCCGGATAACAGAGTAGATCTGAACATTGCGAAAGCTCGACTAAAACTGAGGCTCAGGATGGAGGAAGATTTTGGGCTCAAAAAGCTAGGACAAAGTGGTGTTGGGAAAGAAGCGCGGAAACCTTTCCCCAAACCGGAGAGTACCTGCGAGAGGACCGAGCAAACAACGCACGAACTCCAAAAACAAGCACACAAAAACAATCACGCAGACACAGAGAATTTTTGACGTGGAAACCCTTGCGGGAAAAAACCACGGGACGATCGGAGTCCAACCCTGAGAAGCCTCCACTAATGGAATAGAAGAATTACACCCTCTACAAACTCCTCCCGATCCAAATCGGATCCCCACAATACTCAGAGACAAGAACAATGATCACAAGGCTACGAAGAACGAGAACGACGAGTAGAGATTACCCGAAACACGATCTCCTTCGAAAACGACCTTCGATCCTCCGTCTTCTTCTCCGAAGTTGCAATGGCACTCTTGTCTCCTTCTCTCTCAAACTTGTGTTGTCCAATGCGATATGTTGCACTCCTGAATTAGGGTTGAGAAATCTCAATATAACTCCCTAATCCCGCAACCAACCTGGACCGTTGGATTAGATCCAATGATGAAAACTCATCCAGAAATCCGCTTCAGCCCCCCGACACACAGAGTTCGGCCAGAACTCTGTGTGGGGCAACCAGCACTGGATGGCCAAACCTTGGAACGGCCAGACCGAGTTCGGCCAGAACTCGGCCTGGGACCGAGTTCGGCCCGAACTCGGCAGACTTGGTCCAGAACCCCCTTTGGGGCAGCAGCAGCAGTAACAACTACTCCCGAGCTTCTCCGACATCGGACGGCGCTCGTCGCACTCCGGGATCTTCTCCACATAGGTTGGGAACCCCACCCACTCCAACAAATCTCCCCCTTCACAACTATGGGGAGGACGTCGTCATTCCGACGATCTGCCTGCAGTACTCAAACTTCCCCCTTGGTAGAATCTTCGTGAACATATCAGCTCCGTTGTTATCTATATGCACCTTCTCAAGCTCCGCGTCCTTCTTCTCAACCACATCCCGTATCCAATGATACCGAGTCTCGATGTGCTTGGACCGGCTATGAAACGTCTGATTCTTCACAAGATGGATAGCACTCTGACTGTCACAAAGCAAAGTATACTGCTCTTGCTTCAGTCCTATTTCCTGCAACAGCTTCTTCATCCACAACAGCTCCTTGCAAGCCTCCGTCGCCGCAATGTATTCCGCCTCCGTCGTCGACAAGGCAACACACTTCTGCAACCGCGACTGCCACGACACTGCTCCTCCCGCAAACATCATCACGTAGCCTGAAGTCGATCGCCTCGTGTCTACATCTCCAGCCATATCAGCGTCGGTATACCCAACCAGCTTCGGCTCGTCACCACCAAAGGAAAGTCTCCAACCAGCAGTGCCCTGAAGATATCGTAGAATCCACTTGACCGCACTCCAGTGTACCCTTCCAGGATTCGAAAGATACCTGCTAACCGTACCAACTGCATGAGCAATATCTGGCCTCGTACACACCATAGCATACATCAGGCTTCCCACAGCTGAAGCATATGGAACCCGCTCCATATCTTCCTTTTCGTCCTCGGTAGATGGACACTGTTCCTCAGTGAACTTAAAGTGAGCCGCGAGGGGGGAACTCACTTTCTTCGACCCGTCCATCCCGAAACGCTGAAGTACCCGATGAATGTACTTCTTTTGGGACAATTGTAGCAGCTTGGACTCTCTCTCTCGGCTGATCTCCATCCCAAGAATAGTCTTCGCTGCGCCCAAATCCTTCATAGAGAAGGCCGCGCCCAGTTGGCGCTTCAACTCCGCTATCCTAGTGGCATTCCGACCCACTAATAGCATATCATCAACATAGAGCAATAAGATGATAAAATCATTATCGGCAAAGTACCTCACAAATGCACAATGGTCCGACGTCGTCCGTGCATAACCATGCTCCCCCATAAACGACTCGAACTTTCTGTACCACTGCCTCGGAGCCTGCTTCAGACCATACAAGCTCTTCCTCAACCGGCAGACCAAATGTGACTTGCCCTTCTCACAGAATCCCTTCGGCTGCTCCATGTACAACTCCTCCTCAAGATCACCGTGGAGGAACGCCGTCTTCACGTCCATCTGCTCGACCTCCAAGTCGAAACTGGCTGCTAATGCTAGCACCACCCGAATAGACGAATGCTTGACGACAGGCGAAAAGATCTCATCAAAATCCACGCCTTTCCGCTGACCGTAGCCCTTGACTACCAGCCTCGCTTTGTATCAAGGGCGAGTAGCATCTTCCGTCTGCTTCACTCTGAACACCCATCGATTTTTCAAAGCCTTCTTGCCCTTTGGCAACCGCACCAGATCATAAGTGGAATTGGTGTGCAAGGAACTCATCTCCTCCTGCATAGCCACCATCCACTCCTGCCTGTGTTCGTCTTCCATAGCCTCTGCGAAACTTTCGGGCTCTCCCCCGTCAGTCAGTAGCACATACTCATCCGGCGAGTATCTCGTAGATGGTCGACGATCCCTGTTGCTCCTTCTCAGTGGAGCCACTGGTGCTGGCTGTATACCGACAGCCTCCTCCCCTTCAGGAACTACCTCTCCGGCATGCTCATCCTCCTGAGGGACACCCTGACCACCATCAGCAGGCTGATGATCAAGGTTGGAAGCAACTCCATGTACCGGCTCCCCCATAACTGGATCCTCCGCGATATCCTCTGGAAACTGCTCGAAGCGAAATGACTCTAACTCAGGCAATTCCTCAGCCTCAGAAGGCGTCTCAGAATCCTGAGTGTTGGTCATGGTCTGATCCTCGACGAACACCACGTCCCTGCTTCTGTAGAGCTTTCCTTCCACTGGGTCGTAGAGTCTATAGCCAAACTCATCCCGACCGTAGCCGACAAAGACGCATCGCCTCGTCTTCGGCTCAAGTTTGGTCCTCTCGTCCTTCGGTACATACACGAAGGCCTTACAACCAAACGCCCGCAGGTGACTGTATGACGGCTCCTTGCCGTACCATACTTTGTCAGGCACATCACCCTGCAAAGGAGCACTAGGAGACAAATTAATAATATAAGCAGCTGTGAGAAGAGCCTCACCCCAATAACTGCCCGGCAAGTTTGCTTCTGACAGCAAACACCGCACCCTCTCCATCAGTGTCCTGTTCATGCGCTCCGCTACACCATTGAGCTGAGGTGTCTTTGGCGGAGTCTTCTGGTGTCGTATCCCTTGCTCTCTGCAATACGCATCAAAGGGACCGATGTATTCGCCGCCATTGTCGGACCGAACACACAACAACTTCTTGCCCGTTTCCCTTTCAACGGAGGCCTGAAACTCCTTGAAAGTAGGCAGCACCTGATCCTTGGTCTTTAAGGCATAGACCCAAACCTTCCTGGAACAGTCATCAATAAAAGTCACAAAGTAAGAAGCACCACAAAGAGATTTTACCTTCATAGGACCGCAGACATTCGAGTGAATCAACTCGAGCAACGCCGGCTTCCTCGAACTTGGGTGACTCTGGAAAGACACCCTACTTTGCTTCCCAGCCAAACAGTGCGTGCACTTCTCCAACTTTGTAGACTTGAGCCCCGGAATCACCTTCCTGTTCACCAAGTAGCTCATTCCCTTCTCGCTGATATGGCCGAGCCGCCTGTGCCACAACTCGGTAGACGCGTCACTGACTGCGTTCACCTCCTGTGCCCCCTCTGCGCTCCCCTCCATATAGTAGAGACCGGACTTCTTGCTTCCTCTGGCAATCACCATCGAACCTCTGGAAAGCTTCCACTGACTATTCCCGAAGAGACTGAAGAATCCCTCGTCATCCAACCTTCCAACCGACACCAGGTTGAAACGGATATCAGGGACATGATTAACATCCTTGAGAACAAGAACCGCACCTGTCTTCGTTCTCAAATGCACATCTCCAACGGCAACCGCCTTCGACACATCTCCGTTGTCCATCTTCAACACGCCACAGTCGCCTGTCGTGTAAGTGGCAAACAGTGCCCTATTGTGAGATACATGTGCTGAAGCCCCTGAGTCCACCAGCCAAGAATTATCATCGCAGGCGAGGTTAGTAATGACCTCATCACCTACGACGATCACATCGCCTCCATGCATCAAGGCCGCCGCTGTAGTGTTCTCTTCTTGCTTCCCCTTGTCGCCCTTCTTCTCCTTCTTCCAAGCGAAACAGTTCCGCTTGATATGGCCCTTCTTACCGCAATGATAACACTCTGAGTTCTCGTACCGACCCTTGGACTTCCCCCTGCTCTTGTCTCTGCCACCACCTGGACCCCTGCTTTTGCCCCTTCCGCGGCTCTCTGAAACAAGTGCCTCTGAGTGGTGGGATGTGGATGAAGTGCCCTGAGAACGTCTCCGCATCTCTTCATTCAACACCCCGCTCTTGGCAAACTCCAGACTGACCACGCCCTCTGGAGCAGAAGCGATCATAGATACTCGTACGGTCTCCCACGAGTCTGGCAAGGTACACAGCAGCCATAGTCCCTGAACTTCGTCGTCGAACTTGACTCCCATAGAAGATAGCTGGTCAACCACGCCCTGGAACTCACTCAAGTGATCCGAAATAGACGCCCCATCCTTGTACCGCAGACCCATCATCGTTCGGATCAGGAACAACTTGTTTACCCCGGTCTTCTTCGCATACAAGGATTCCAGCTTATCCCACAACGTCTTCGCGTGCTCAATATTGGCAACGTGGTTGTACACGTTCTCATCAACAAACTGCCGTATGTACCCACACACCTGTATGTGCTCGAACTTCCAGTCCTCCTCGAATTTATCACTGGGCCTCTCGGTTGCAAACACGGGTAGATGCAGCTTCTTGACAAATAGCAAATCCTTCATCTTGCTCCGCCAATAATGATAGTTTGTGCCATTAAGCATGCGCACCGACTTCGCGTCCATCTCTCCTCTCTGGTTCCTCTGTCAACTCCTGACACCCTTTGAACCCAAAGCTCTGATACCACTCTGTTGGGAAAGAAGCGCGGAAACCTTTCCCCAAACCGGAGAGTACCTGCGAGAGGACCGAGCAAACAACGCACGAACTCCAAAAATAAGCACACAAAAACAATCACGCAGACACAGAGAATTTTTGACGTGGAAACCCTTGCGGGAAAAAACCACGGGACGATCGGAGTCCAACCCTGAGAAGCCTCCACTAATGGAATAGAAGAATTACACCCTCTACAAACTCCTCCCGATCCAAATCGGATCCCCACAACACTCAGAGACAAGAACAATGATCACAAGGCTACGAAGAACGAGAACGACGAGTAGAGATTACCCGAAACACGATCTCCTTCGAAAACGACCTTCGATCCTCCGTCTTCTTCTCCGAAGTTGCAATGGCACTCTTGCCTCCTTCTCTCTCAAACTTGTGTTGTCCAATGCGATATGTTGCACTCTTGAATTAGGGTTGAGAAATCTCAATATAACTCCCTAATCCCGCAACCAACATGGACCGTTGGATTAGATCCAATGATGAAAACTCATCCAGAAATCCGCTTCAGCCCCCCGACACACAGAGTTCGGCCAGAACTCTGTGTGGGGCAACCAGCACTGGATGGCCAAACCCTGGAACGGCCAGACCGAGTTCGGCCAGAACTCGGCCTGGGACCGAGTTCGGCCCGAACTCGGCAAACTTGGTCCAGAACCCCCTTTGGGGCAGCAGCAGCAGTAACAACTACTCCCGAGCTTCTCCGACATCGGACGGCGCTCGTCGCACTCCGGGATCTTCTCCACATAGGTTGGGAACCCCACCCACTCCAACAAGTGGGACTCGGACGAAAATCAAAATATGAAATTCTTTCACTCCTGTGTAAAAGGCAGAAGGAAGAACCTCTTTGTCCGCAACATATGTGATAGCAACGACAATATTCTTGACAATTTCGAAGATATTCAGAGAGAGGCTTCCAGCTACTTCTCTAAAATGTTCGAAAAAGACAAGGTGATGCCAACTTCCTCCAAGCCATCCCCTCCCTGGTGACTGAGGAAGAGAACGTGGATTTTTGAGGCTTCCTACTACGGAGGAGATCAAGGGGATAGTTTGGTGCCTCAGGAAAGATAGCTCGCCGGGGCCGGACGGGTCCAATGCATATTTTTCACTAAATGTTGGGACATTGTGAGACAGGACGTGTGGGAGGCGTCGGTTTCATTCTTCCAAGGTTTGAGTCTTCTTAAGGCGGTGTTTACACTGATCCTGATTTCGAAGAAATCTTTCCCAGATTCCTTTGCCGACTTTCGTCCTATCAATATGTGCACTTTTCTTCATAAAATCTTCTCTAAATTGATCGCTAACAGGATGACGGATCTCTTGCCTAAGATCATTTCTCCCGAGCAGAGCGGGTTTGTGAGAGGCAGGGCCATTCAAGACAATATAATGTTGGCTCAGGAGATGGTTCACTGCCTTAAACACCCGGACCGTGGAGGCAACATGGCGATCAAATTAGACATGGAAAAAGCATACGATCGGCTCGACTGGCAGTTCATGATATGGGTCTTCAGAGCATTCGGCTTCGCGAAGGCCTGGATTGACATTGTATGGAGGGCAGCCTCAAATTGTTGGTTCTCGACACTAGTGAGCGGGCAACGGTCAGGGTTTTTCAAATTGTATTGCGGCGTTAGATAGGGCGACCCCTATCCCCGACGATCTTTATCATAGTGGCCGAAGCATTCAGCAGAAATCTTAATCGCATGTCGCAAATCTCGAGATTCAAACACTTCCACGCTGCTAGTGGATGCCCTATCATCACGCACCTCGCATATGGGATGGCATCATATTATTTTTGCAGCTGGGGACAGCAGTTCGTTGGCGGTAGTGGCTAAAGTTTTGAAGGATTACTCCAACCTGTTCGGCCAAAGAATTAACATCAACAAAAGTGTGGTGATTGTCCATCATTTCAGTTCAACGGAGAAGACTGAATCCATCAAGAGAATACTAGGATGCACAGTGAAGAGTCCCCCCTTCGAATATTTGGGATGTCCAATGGTGTATGGCCGGAGCAATGCTGGGTTATATGAAGATCTGATGAAGAAAATTAGAACCAAACTAGATGGCTGGCATAACTGTACCTTATCACAGGGAGGCAAATTGGTCCTTCTCTCCCATGTTCTTAGCTCTATCCCAATTTATACGCTTGCGGTCTGTTCCCCGTCGAAGAAGGTCATCACTAACATAGAGCGTCTCTTCTCGAAGTTCTCCTGGGGTCATCGGGAAGGTTTTGATAAAAGGGTTTGGGCGAGCTGGAAGACGATGGCTTTACCGAAGGAGGAGGGTGGGTTGGAGGTTCGCATGATGACAGACATCATCGACACTTTCTCCATGAAGCTTTGGTGGAGGATCAGGACTCATAACTCTCTATGGAGCAGATTCATGAAAGGAAGGTATTTTCGACACTCTCGTCCTACTTCTGTGATTGTAAACAACAGAGCATCTCCAGCATGGAGGAGGATACTCTGGGGCAGATCCCTCGCCGAACAGTTCATCAACCTCAAGGTGGGGAGAGGTGCTTCCAGTGCTACTTTAGAAAATTAGACTGGTAGCGGCAAGTTGACAACGGTGGCGCTCGTTCATCCGAATACCAATATAGCGAGCCTGGTGAGGGAGGATCGTTCGTGGGACTGGATAAAGGTGGCTACATATTTCGGGGCGGACGGGGTCGCTGCGGTGGAGGCGTCGAACGCACGCCTCTCGGAGTCTCCTAACCACTTTGTCTGGATGCTTCATCCGGCAGGTATTTTCACACTATCCTCGGCATGGAATGGGATTAGGCAAATCGGCAAGGACTGAAGGGGGGAGGCTTGGAAACATTGCATACCTCTTAAGTGGTCGATCACTGCGTGGAGGGTTACCAGATGCAAGCTGCCCACGGACGACGCCCTTCCATCCATAGGCTATAGCTTAGCTTCCAAGTGTCACTTCTGCGATTCGCCCAACATCGAGACCGCATCTCACATCCTATCAGAGGGAGAGTACGCGAAGGAGGTTTGGAATCACTATGACAGAGTTTGCGGAGTTGAAGAGGGTGGCAAAGGTCTTACTGATCGTTTGAGGAGATGGGCAGAGGGTCCGACTATCCACGGGCGTAAGATAGTGTGTATGGCTATTATCTGGGTCCTTTGGAAAAATCGTAATAAGTTCAGATACGAGGGATATAAATTCAATAGCACACAGTTGATTGTGGAAATTCGACATCAGATTGATAAGGCCAACTTGAACTGCTTCCACACGGCTGCAGAGATTCCAGGTGTCTTCAGGACTAGGAAAGGCGAGTAGGCTTTTCCTTTAGTAAGGTTGGGAGGTATTTTGGGTCATGCAACATACTTTTGTTTACTACTACTACTTTTTGTTTGTTGCTCACCTAGTGTTGAGCACTCCTCTGTAAGCTTGTTCTATTTTGGGGTATATGATATACACAAAGCTGGTTCGTACTATATATATATATATATATATATATATATATATATATATATATATATATATATATATATATATATATATATGTGTGCGTGCGTGCGTGTGTGTGTTTTTATATATATATACCATAGAGAGAACTATAGTCAATAATGTGACCTTGTGTAGGTAGCTATATGTAGACATGTGTGTGTAGTTGTGTACCCACTATCGGGATTCACATACATAAAAACTATAGGAGCTGTAGGCAGAAAATCAGTTTTGTGTGTTGTGAGTTAGTGTCTATAGAGTATGTGTATTTTAGATATCAGTTTCCACAGGAATTCCTATGATGTGTGGGGGCTTCTTAGGATCTGTACAACAGATTACGAGGGGTTCTCCTGTAGAATCCTAGAGTAGGGTAAGGGTAATACAGGCTTTGTAAGCAGTGCAGAGAAATTGGGGGCTGCCTGTAGTAGATACTGCAGTAACTGTTCCTACTAGATGTGTTGTCTGCACACTACTAAAATATGATCTATTAGCGATGTAATTTAGCGACGGCGTAAAATTACGTCGCTATATATGGAATTCATGTTAGTCCCTTGGCGAACAATCGATGAAAAAAACACGAGTTCAGAAACAATTGTAAAGACAATGTTTCCAGCAACAACACCCTAAAGAAGGTGATGTTGTATTACGAGAATCTAAAAAGATTATTTCGTAATATTTCTCGAAGGCAACTGAACCGTATAACTTCTAAAGAGAAGTGACGGTATTCTCGAAGGCAACAGAACCGTATAACTTCTAACGAGAAGCGACGGTATTCTCGAAAGCAACAGAGGAAGAAGAAAGCCTGCTGGGGTGAAAGATCACCGGCGCTCAAAGCTATATCCGCCTTACGGACAAGCCTCCAGGAACCAGCAAGTTCGAAGAGAACTTTAGAACGCTGGCCAGAAATGTCGACGACTCCTCGGAATAGCAGCAGCACTTCTCTCTCTCTCTGGAAATTCTCTGATTATTTTCTGTAACCATGGAGAAAGGAGATGCTGCTGATATTATAGGCACGAGGTGGACTATTCAAATTCTGAACGCACGCCCTGGTTTAATGCCAGATCCGGATTTTCTGGATCTGAGCCATTTTCGGATCTGAGCCCACAAGACCCGCGGACGTTACATAATTTGAACGGCCCACTCGACCCGTTCGACCCGCTCGACCCGTACGTCCCGTACGTTCCGTACGCTCCGTACGCCTCGCACGCTCGCACGCCACGCAGGGCCGCGCAGAGGCTCGCGCACGAGCGCAACTAAAGCGCACAATGCGCCTTGCGACGAGCTGTCGTGCTAAGTGCAAAGTGCCATCAAAAAGCCACATTAAGCCTCAAAAGCCCATTAGCCCAAGCCCAAGCCCGAGCCCGAGCCCGAGCCCATTAGCCCAAGCCTATTTTACTTGATGCTTGACACGATGGTCACACATAGTAGTATTACATGGATTCATCTTGGATATGTTGTCTCGTGCTAGACCAGTATATCAGGACTCCTTTACATGCATCACCTTACTTGTTGGCATCACTTGTATTTCTGATTGGTCTTGTATCTTGCTACATGTCATGATCTGGAATCCACTTAGTACTCGTCAGGTGGGAAAATATCTTAGTAGACATGTAAACATACTAAAAATCTGGAATCACTCGTGCTGGAATCATCCCCACTAGTCTAATCAAAAAATATAGCACTCACACGTGGAGCACATGTGAGATGCCATACATTACCCCCTAGCCGTTTACATGTCAAAGGTGGTATTTCAAAACATACTAGATAGGAGTAGTAGCTTGCTGGTCTCACTTCACATTGTTGTACTTATTATAAGTGTTAGATATTTTTATGCTTCCTGGATACATGTTTAGTTTATTTCTTTTACTAGTTTTTGTTTACATTGTTCTCTTTAGTACCTTATCTATCTATTTCACTACATGTTCTGTACCATGGTTCTATATTTCTTTTCCATCATGTATCTTATTACTATTTACTGTTTATAGTCTTTATCACATATTGGAACTACTATTAAAAATGTGCTTCACTCCAATCATGACTAGATAACATGTTTCAGACGATGAGTACGAGGCCATGTGTCTAACACTTTATGGAGCTCAGGAGACCCAAGGGGCAGACCCCATAGCAGTTTAGTTAGATATGAAGTTAAGACTTTTTGTCGAAGAATAACCGGATTTGTTTCCGGAATACTATCTGAGTTGTATATATATTTGGATATGGTGCATTGGGATGTTGGTTTATCTAGACGTAGATATGGGACTTGAGACTATATTTGGTTTATACACTCTCCTACATTGTGACTTTGGGATTTTTTTCTCTTTTATATCATTATCGTGCCATTTATCTTCCTTGTAGTTTATTATTATTGAGTATGTATATTATCATTATATTGTCCTCCTTTTGGAGTTAAGATATCATTGACAGGCTATGATATATATATTCATGAGATGTGATTAGTTAGCATTGTTGACCTAGACAGCATTCTACCGTCGATACTGCGACATAGGCTGGACGTACCCACGTACTGTACCAGGTGCGGATCGTGACACTAGTCCCAAGCAAACATATTGCTGCGGAATAAGCAGACAAATTGAAGATATATGAGAGAGATCTTTTTATTGAAAAAAATATTTATTAATCATACCGGCAGAATACAAAGACTTACAACAACTTACAATGGCTCTTAATGGCCATCAACTCATACCAACTTGGCTTACAATATTTTTACGTTCTAACTCGACATACAACTCATTGATACAACTGATTTACAATGTTCCATACATTATGCTCTTTATAAAAGAAGACATCATCTTTTCATAAGGAGAGCTTTTGCATGCCCAACAAATATTTTATGCCTCAGAACTGGTCAAGCCAATCTCTCCGTACTGCATATCCCAAGCACTTGTGAAAAAATGTCCACCAAAACGTGGATCTTGTTTAATTGTACTCCTCAAATTTAGGTCATCTAATCTCTCCATACTGCATTTTCCATTCATATTTGTTGGATCTTATTTAAATCATCTAATCTTAACCGTTGAATTTTCAATGGTTAAGATTATATAACTTAAACACAATCCAACGAGTGTTATCATGGGGATGCTTGGGAGATGCAAAAGAGAGGGAATGTGAATCCCTCACACACACACACACACACACACACACATATATATATATATATATATATATATATATATATATATATATATATATATATATATATATATATAAGGGAGGTGAGGTGCTACCTCACGGTCAGGTGGCTATGTGTCACCCCCATACTATCATCATACACTTGCACACTTTTTGAAACTTGATGATAGTATGGGGGTGACACATAACCACCACCCGCAAGGTGACAGCTCACCTCCTTTATTATATATATATATATATATATATATATATATATATATATATATATATATATATATATATATATATATATATATATATATGCAGAAAGATAATTGTATTAATAGAGAAACAAACTACAACCTTAACACATTATGTGACACATGCATGCCCCATAATTCGAACATTATACTCAATATTATAACTAATCCCATTAAAAGAAGTAGTAATATGTTCAAAAACTCGATTATTTCTTGCCTTCGATAGTAAATATTTTACTATTAATAATAAGTATTTTAACTAAAACTATTGTTAATATATATAAATAGTTTCATTAATATATTTTATAAATAATTTGCGAGTGGGTAGTTAATAGTATAAATAATTTTTAATTTTTAATTTTTAATTTTTAATTTTATATTTTATATTTTATATTTTATATTTTATATATTTTATATTTTATGTTTTATATTTTATATTTTATATTTTATATATTATATATTTTATAGTTTATATTTTATATTTTTTTCTTACTTTTTATTTTTTTTTTCTTATTATTTTATTATTTATTATTTATTAATTTTTTATTTTAGTTTTATTTTTTATTATTTTATTATTTTTTGTTACACTTTATTTTTGTTCTTTCTTCTTTCTTCTTTAATTTTTAATTTTTAATTTTGTACCTAAATTTGAGGAGGAGAATTTTCACTCTACAACACAAAAACAAAACATAGGAGCAGCACATAATTCATATGCGTCCCTAGCGATGGTAATTTCTTCCGAATCCGACGGAACCCAATTTTTTTTTTCCGACGGCGGAATTAAAAGAATTAAAATGGGGAGGGGGCGAGGATGTGGATTAAAAAAAATTCGGTCAGGACCGGGTATGGGTATAGTACTCCCAGTCCATGTAAATTTTCGACCCAAATTACTTATACACATATGTGCAATCATTGGTATAGATTCATGATCTATCTAATAGTATTTTTTTTTTTTTTTAAACCAAGTTTTATTAACATGTCTTGCATATTTTTTTAGAATAAAAATAATTTTTTTATGCTTGTATTGTACAGAAAAAATTGTTAACGGGACGGGTGACGAAGACGGAGAACCCGACCCCGAAAGTGTTAACGTGACAGGGACGAAGAATGTACTGTTTAACGGAAATGGAAATAAAATACTTAACCTGATCGAGGACGGAGTTTCGAACACTACTCGGAAATAAAAATGGAAGGTATACTCTCCGGTCCCTACCCGTCCTTACCCGTCCCCTTGTCATCCCTAATACTCCAATACTAGGCATTTGTTTTGGTAGGCCTAGATTGGCGATGCATGTCAAGTTTAATAATTGAACAAGAGATCTTAAACTATTGTTTAATAATTGAATTTGGTGGTTGACATCAATTTTTTTAACTTTCATTTACAGACATCAAGATGCCTATTTATATCGATGATGGTCAGCGTGAACCCTAAGAAATCAACTACATAATAGCAAATAAAACTTGGTCACTAAAGCCCTTTCTCCCATTTCGGCTAAAGATGCATACTTATTAGTACAGACTACCAGCTTCCTTCCTTGGTTCCAAGTACGTCCCTAGAAGCACCCAATGAATTGAACAAAAAAATGTACATCTACAAACACTCCATGAGCATGTCTGTTCATCATTACCCAAACCAAGAATTCAACTTCTACATTAATCAAGCATGGATAAATCAAATGAAAGCTTCTTACTATGTACTCAACAGTACTTTTTTAACAGTTAGCAGTATGTGCTATCTTGAGCCGATATCGATAACGTGGTGGAGAGGAATCATAGGTCAATCCTGTTCATGTAATCATGTACATACCAAGAAAGAATGCAATTACTTTTATTGTATTTTATTTTTAAAAACAGTAAAAATGTAAGTTCAACTAGTACATTACCCAGAATCACTCGAGTATATCCTCCATCTCATTCATAAACCAAGTTAGACTTGAGTTTCCTGTAGAGGCATCAGAGCTTGGCTGAGAATTTCGTTCGCATCCATAAACCAAGTTAGACTTGAGTTTCCTGTAGAGGCATCAGAGCTTGACTTGATGCACAGATGCGATGATGCATGAATACAAACTTCATTTTGCTTCTTGTATACATATAATATAGCATCTAAGCATCAGTCTTGGGAGAACAAATAGATCCACCCCTGCTCTGTCGTAAACCACCCTGGGAAACAAAAGAAGTTGAATAACACAAGTAGCCACGGGTGGCGATGCCCTACCCTAATGCTTATTTCCAAAGTGCCACCACCGTTTCTTCTTAATGTCCGAGATTGGTTGATCTGCATAAAAGATGCGCTTAAGAGAAGCATGAACAAATAAGGAACTGAGACCAACTTACAGCACTAGCAGAAAGACGCTGGACAGTATGGTATTACCTCCTTCAGGATATATGGAGTTGTAGTGCACCTCCGACCAAAAGCTCAAGAAAATAACTGCACGGTTGCTTGGGTATTAGTATAGCAGTAAAGAGTATACTCCCCGAGAGAAAACCAGTGGTAATGTAATCATGAAATGTAATGCTCAGAATAATTTGACAGGAAGGATCGAGTTATATAATCAAGCATCTTAAAAATGGCCAAACACCAGAGGTTAGAGTGAGTGAATAGAAGTAGAGCAAGAAAACAACGATAACAAAAACACACCTCGCTCAGATCTCTGTTTGTTTGGAAGAATCTCAATGTAGCATGTATCCTTGAAAGATGTTATGACGAATATTTTGACGCCATACTGCATAAACAATAAGTGTGCAAACAAATTATAAATATATCTAATTCTTTATCAGCATACATGAGAAGAAAAACCATTAAGCATCTGGGTATGATGATTCAATCCATAAAAGGTTCAAGGGACCTTGGTAAGGTTTCCAACTAAATACCTTTATTTAATGATGTGGGAGGCATGATTTTCTCCCTTATATTGCACCCAAAATCAATCAACCCTTTTCAAACTTCATATGTTATGACATTGGATGACAAATTCCTTCTGTCAATGAAAAATCTTGTACAAGTATAATGCTACAAACAAGAGCCCTACCAAAATCCACATTGCTACAAGCCTACAATACAAATCATGATATGCTCAAGCCAACCATATGTCATATTACTTTCGGAGAGAGGTACAGTATGGTGTGGTGACACATTCAAATATTAATTGACTGATTACAACGTCGGCAAAAAGCTGAACAAAGACCTTTACAAAGCACCAGAAGAACAAACTACATCTGTCAACTATAATAATGCTAAACTTGGATTCAACAATAGGCATATAGCCATATAATGATTTTGCAACTGTTCTTTGGAAATTGCTTATATATCAAGCAATCTAATTATTCCAACTTAGATGTGCATCAAATCAGTTCCAGTTTGCATCAGACAACTCTTTGAACAAATCTTAAAAACAAATGGATTCTCAAAATCTGATGCAAAAAATATTACAAGAAAGCACAATTTTGAGGTTGATAAAATGACCTGGACTTCATTTGACCAAGAAGCTTATCTAAACTTTGTCCTTTGAAGTAATTTTGATCTTAAAGAGGCTTTGTATCAGATCTTAACCAGTATTTATGTAAGTGGGTAATCGGAAATTCACTCATAAGAAAGAACATGTATTTCGTGTAACTTCAAGTTCCTATACATGCACTTGTCCATCGGATATGACATCACAGTGATGAATATGCATGATGCAATTAGATTCTAAGAAGTTGTAACCAAGAGCGTGTTGGATATGACTCATGTTTATATAGAGAGCAACAAGCGCCGTTCGAAGAATCGGAAAAGCTCGAGAGGAGTTGAAACTAACCAAAATAGAGGAGGATCAGTCTGGTGGCATACCACAGTTATACTGCCAGTCTACTTTAAAGTGCTGAAATCGTCTAGCAACTTTTGTGACCAAAATTTTAGTACAATAGTATACCAGCGGTATGCCGACGGCATACTGTAGGGTCGGGGCTGCTTCGAATTAGGATTTGATTCCGATTTAAAGAGACTATTTCGATGGTTTAGATTGCTCCATGACTTATGTTTAGGGAGGGTTTTAATATCTTCTAATGAGCTCTATTGGTCGAGGCTTGCTTGAGGCTACAAGATTGTCAAGAGCTAGGATTTCTAGGGTTTTGCTAGAGGCCATTGAAGGAGGCCTTGAGAGAGCGAAGGAGAGAGCTCGATGCAGATATCAGAAGGATACTTTTGCGGTGCGGTTGTTATTCTTGTAACTCTCTTATTTGATTCAATAAAGATTTCTCCCCTTCTCCAGTGGAGTAGGTCGCTCTTGATCGAACTACGTAAATCTTTTGTGTGCTTTGTTATTGTTCGGTTTTGTGCTTTGTTAATGTTCTCGTCATCAATAAAGGTATTGTTGTGTTTTCGCTTCCACGTATTGCATAATAAAGGAATTGTTGTGTTTTCGCTTCCACGTATTGTGCAACAATTGGTATCAGAACTAAGAAAACCGTCGAAATTTTAATTTTTTATATCTACGTTAATGGTAGGTGACGATATTGGACCACTCACTATCTTCTTAGATCGGGACTCTTGAAACATTGGATCATTAAGGTTCTAGGAAAACTTCGAAATTTCGGGATGACGAGTAACAAAGTTAATAGCACAAAGTTCAAGGAGGAGAAATTTAATGGAAAATAGAACTTCTCGTTGTGACAGAGAAGGGGTAAGGCTCTTCTTGTGAAAGAGGGAGATTTTAAAGCCCTCGCATGAAAAGAGAAAAAACCTTCGAAAATAACGGAGGATTCATGAGATGACATGGATTAGAGAGCACAAAGCACGATTGAGCTTTGTATGGCAGACGATATCGTGTACAGTGTCATTGAAGAAACTTCTGCGACTGGTTTATAATTGAAGCTCGAGAACTTGTATATGACAAAATCCTTGTCTAATTGGTTGCATATGAAGAAGCAACTCTATAGTCTATACACGAAGGGACTCAGATTCTTAGTCATCTGAACAGCTTCAACAAGATTGTCTGTGATCTTTTGTGTCTCAAAGTCAAGTTAGAGGAGGAGGACAAGACACTTTTACTTCTTTCTTCACTTCAAGAGTCGTATAACCATCTAGTAACAAAAATTCTCGTATGACCATCTAGTAACAACAATTCTCTATGGGAAAGAGACTCTTGAGATAGAAAAGGTAACTACACTTTTCTTAATAACAAGATCATGAAGAGGCCAAACCCTATCGAGGATTCACCAGGGTTGCTTACTAGTGAAATGGAAAGGTCGAAGAGTAAGATTGAGGAAAGAGTAGCTGACGGAAGTCCAAATCATCCGAGCAAAAAAACGATGCATGTTTCTTTTGCAACCAAACATGACAAAAAAATAGTGCCTGAAGCATAAGTACTGACTAGAGAACAATAGAGATGCCAGTTCAAATGGTCAGGATCAAGCTAGTGTTGCACAGAAAGTTGAGTGGCCAACATGTGATGTACTTGCCATATAGTTATCAAAGTCGTGCAGAGGTGCGTGCCTAGGCACGATGTGACACACATGTACTGTTGGCCCAATGATTGTATCATATTTTTTAATATGGTTAATCAATTAAGTTTAGTATTTTATTATCACTAATGCTCATGCTATCACTATAGTGTTATACTTAAACTTAGCATAGTCCTAATGCGCATTAACTTGATCATACTTGCTACTATGTATATTGTTTTGTTCCTCTGACATGTATTTGCAGAAAAATAATAAGCAAGATCAACATTGACATATGCAATGAAGAAATCATGGTGGGACATTCCATAATATTTCTCTGAACCATCCGACGACATCTCCGGAGCCACGCACTCGGGGGTTCCCCGAAAGGTATTCAGTTTTCACAAAATGAAAATCTTCGGACAGCTGACGTCAAGAAAAAATTACATCATCTATCAGGGGAAGAAGCCAAGCCATGCCATCATCATTTCAAGACTTTGAAGAAGTCTGTACCTGCTAAAGTATATCTGGAGTCTGTAATGAATCTTAGAAATATTTGTGAACATGATAAATGGATGGCAAATCGAAAGCTATGGTAGATATTAACCCAGGGACACTTTTGGACGGACAGTCGAATGATCCGGCGGATCTCCACGGATCACTGGCGGATGATCCGAATGGACCCACATAAAAGCTTCTGTGAACTTTCGGATCATCTGGCAGACATCCGCGAAAATCCGACGGATAATCCGAAAGATTACCGTTTGCATTCCAACGGTCAGATTCTGTCAAAAAGCGTCCCAACGGCTATAATTATAGCCGTTGCTCTGTGCAGGCGGATGATCCGACGATGATCCGTAAAAATCCGGCAGATCATCCACCCATCTGCTGAAAGTTGCATAATTGCACTTTTCTTTACTTTGGTCATAAATAGCCTTGAATCCCTTCATTCAAGGTAAATGTTTTGAGTCTAAAAATTTCTAAACCACCAAAGCCTATCCATAAACAACTCTACAAAACTTTCATTTGCCATCCACAAATTGTGTTAGAGTTATTGAGGTGAAAAAGAGAGATCTTCATCTTGTTGTAAGAAGATCAAAAACCTTCTTGTGAAAAGGTTGAAGTTGGAGTCTTCGGATAAAAGCTCTTGGTTGAAGTTGGAGAGTCTTCGGATAAAAGCTCTCGGTTTGAAGTCGAAGAGGCCTTCGGATAAAAGCTCTCGTGTAAGAAGTTGGTGAGCCTTCGGATGCAAACTTACTATTTGCATAATAGTGGATCAAAGCCGTAGAGAGTTCCGGGACTGGAGTTCCCCTCGGGAGGATACCAGGATATATCGGGTGGCGGTATTGTTGTTGCTTCTTCCCTAGCACTCTTAATCTTTAAATTGCCTATTAGCAATCGTTTAGTGCTTGATTAGCTATCTTGACCCTATTCACCCCCCCCCCCCCCTTCTAGGGTGCTTTCACGTCTCAAATTCTTATGGCGAGGCGATTTGTAATAGGCTCTCATATGGAGTACGCCTTTAGGGTTTGGGTATAGGCACAAAAAGACGCACCATTTGGTTGTGTACTCTTCCTTTTTCAAGATTTATTCATTGCTCTGGAGTTTTTTTTGAATATTTTATGCATTTGAATTTCTTTTGAAGTACTATGATTTGGCATTGCAACAAGTTAGAAAAAATATACATCAGAGGATTCTTCTTGAACAACAAAAAAGATACAGTTGGAATGACTAGTGCGACTCTTGAACTTTGCATCAAAATTGTCATATAGATACGTTATTAATATCTTTTTCTAAGCTTATGTTCAAAACCCGAGGAAATCAAATAATATATTGTTCTTGACATATAAATAGAAATCACTAGGACAAATAAAAGCTTAATAATGTTATCAATATCAAGAATAAGGCCTGAATGGATAAACTACTGGAAATGACCGACGATCGGGGTGCTCAGTTCTCTAGAATCCTTAATGTTGAATCGCTCTAGCGCATTCTTTATATATTTTCTATGGGACAACCATAGTTGTCCAGCCCTTCTGTCTCAATGAATTTCCATCCCAAGGAACTTCTTTGTTCCACCTAAACCCTTCATGCCAAACATTGCACTAAATGAAGCTTTGAGTTCCATAGAGGTCGATCATCATATATCAATTTAAAGGGAAACAAGTCAAGGGTTATAAGAACCTAAGCAAGCATGAAGTTATGTTAACTAAAGTCTTCAACAAGCTTCGTGTCATCCGGAAATATAACTTAGCATGTACACTTTAAATTGTCTCATGTTTGGAGTCCATCAAAACAGAATTCTTGTCCAGAGTTTGGAGAAAAATAACTCCACTTATGGATATCATTATGAAAATCTACCAACTGGGCATCATCGATATCGAAGTTAAGTACACATGCAAAATTTGAGTCATTAGGAGTTAGGGTTTGACCTACACAACCATTCAAGATGTGTCATTTTTTGAACAAAACAAAATTCAGTACTAGGACGTTTATGGTAACGAGGTGTAACTCATTGCTCCGAAATGAGTATTCACCGATATCATATAGATTCAGATATATTTTGGTGTGCTTTAAATGAATCTATAACTAGATTACATAAACTGTATTATTTACTTAACAGAAAAAAGCTCGGAAGAAAACTGCGTTGATAGAACATGTCCAGGAAAAACTACACACCTACAAGTTTTTAAACTTAGCGTTCCGAACAATCGGGTTATACAAAATATGTTATATCATATACCGTTGGAAAGGTCTCGAAGCCCAGTCTCTGAATATGCAGTTTACTGATTTGGTATGAATTAAATCACGAAAAACCAGAGTCAAACAGACTTACATAGGATACATAACACAATTGATACACACTTGTAATCATGTCACAAACATTCATATACAATCACTGAAGCTAATAACTAGCATACTAGCAAAATGAATACTTGAGAATTAAATTCATGAATTGAATTGGAATGAAGAAGTTTTGAGATGGAAAGAAGTTCAAATGGAAAAGAGGAGTGGAGCTTGCCTTGGGTACTTGGGAAAGTCCTCCTTCCTCCTCCTTGATCCTTTTCTTCTAGAAATTTTTTTTTTTTTTTTTTTTTGCTTTCTTTCTTTCTTTCTCTCTTCACTTTCCTTTGAGTGTTGTCATGACAAAGGGGGTGGGTCATGATACCTAAGGGCGAGTCATTTGGGTGTTGAATGTAGGCTTGACACCTAATCACTTGAGGTGTCATGTGAGGGTGCAAATTGGAAATTTGCAAGGATTTTTTGGTATTATAAGCTAAATAAAATTAATAAAAGTTAACCAAATGATGATTAGGAGGATTAGTTGAAAAGTTGGTAGGATCGGATTATGGAGGAATGGGGGGTTTAAATTTAAAATTAAAAAACGCTCAAGTGAAAAGAATCATTAAAATAAAATAGTAAATTTATTAAATGAGTAAATTAAAGAAAATTATGATAATAACTGAATAATAAAATTTACATGGACATGAATTTTGAGATAATATTAAAATAATATATCGTTGATTCGTGACTAGTACACAGTTCATTTCAAATCCAGGTAGGCTTCATTAGGAGACGGTAAAGTAGATACTTAGATATCTCAATGGCTCACAGGATCTCGATTTGTTGTTTCACAAATCAGAGCAAAAATCGTGTCGATTGCAAGTTATGTGGATGTTGATTACGCTGGTAATTTAGACAAGAGAAGGTCAACTATATGCTATGTTGTACTGGACGCTAGGCGAGACGACATGACACCCGCCTCACCTTGGCGTCCGCCTAGGATTCATGCATGTTCTTGATATTCTGCAATTCCGTATGCAACTATACATATACTATGTAATGTAAAAAGCAATAAATAACCAATATTCAACATCAAGGCTAGTAATCATTACGCAAACAGCATAAAAGTAACACTAATAATAAGTTTTAATAAGCATTAATCAAGCGTTCATGAAGCAACACAAGAAGTCTATAACTAAGAAGTTCTAATAATCCGCCTATATACCGCCTTTTTCTCCTGAGCAACCCTAGGCGGTCGTCTAGGCGACCATCGCCACACTCGGGGAATTTTTTTTCAGGTCAAGGTGCCTCCTTCCTACCTGCATGCCTAGGCCGCATGGGCATCGCCTATGACAACATAGACTATATATATATATATATATATATATATATATAAACCCCTCCCCTATTTTATTGATAAAAGGCGCAAAATGTCGAAGCCTTTACAAGTAAGCGCAAAAGTAAAACTGAAAAGAGAAGGTGGCCATAGGATGCCTCCTCCTCAACTACACAAAAAATCAGGAGAGTAAAGATTGCCAGAAGATCTCCTGACCGTGTTTGCAGTGTCTGCTAACTTTGTGAGTCTGTCGTAAAACCTCCCGTATCAGTTGGTTGGACGAATATTGATGGCCTTTGTATCTGTATTTGTTGCGATTTTTCCAAATGATCCACGTGATGGCGGCTGCAACGATCTGGTGGCCGTGTGAGGCACTACCCCAAGTGACAAGAATATCGTTGTAGCTCCCACCGGCCTGGTCCTGTCTGCAACAACGAGAAAGCACGGTCCATACCTGCGTGGCCAATTCTCCGAAGTGGAGAGTGTGTTCAACGGTTTCCGATTGTCTCGTTGTGCAGCAATGACACGCAGAGGCTAAGCTGAAACCAATAGTCATGAGAGCGTCATCAGTAGGGAGCTTCTTGCGAAACGCTTTCCAAATAAAAAATGACCATTTTTTTGGGATACAATGCTGCCAGAAGGGGCCAATGATGGGGGATGCCGCTTCGATGCCGCGAGCAATGCTCCTGGCCGAGGCTAATGAGAAAGATCCGTTGGCCGAGATCGACCACTGCAGAGAGTCTGGGTTCGTTCTGACCTTTAATCCGATGGCAAGAAGCGCGGCCGCGGCCGCCTCCCCGATCCATTCCCGAGCACAGTCCCAGTTCCAATTGCCCGAGCAATCCCACAGGTCTCGGATCTCACTGTTAGGGGGGGCAGCCGGGGATCGAGGGAGGAGGTCTTCCCCGGTCCAGCGTTCGTGTAATAGTGATGATTCGCCAGATCCCAACTGAAGACGGATCAGAGGCTCTGCGAGACTCCGTCCGTGCAGTGCGACGCCAAATCGCGGAGGATCTGCAATTGGAGACGGCGGCGGACAGGTGAATGTGCCTGAAATTATCTGGCCTTCATATACCTGGCCCAGATAGAATTGCTCTCTCGTAACTTCCACCACAGTTTCATCGAGAGAGCATCAAGGACGTGCGACAACCTGCTGAATCCAATCCCTCCCTCATCAGTAGGTCTGGTCAAGGTGTCCAAACTAGCCCAGTGATGTTTATCCTTTCCGTCGTTGTGCCCCCAGAAGAAGTTAACGAAGATGTTTTCTATGGTGGAGAGCACCTTCTTGGGGGGGGGGGGGAGCAAGCGGCTAGGGTGTGTATGGGGATGGAGGAAAGTACGTGTTGAATCAGAATCATCTTCCCGCCAAGCGATAAGATCGCGTTGTGCCAGCCCTCAAGTTTTTTTTTTCCTGATTTTGCCCACAAGCCCTTCAAAGATTCTTGCATTGGAACGGCCGTACACTAGCGGACACCCTAAATAGGAAAAAGATGGGTATGTCACGGAGAAGAAAGTAATGTTGGTAAGAGAGGAGTGTTCTCTGTTGGTCTTGTGATGGACGTAGATGACTCTTGTTGGGGTTGATGCGCTGGCCAGAGCATTTGGCGTATCTCTGCAGCGTGTTGTGAACCACTTCCACAGACCCGACGTCACCTGAGGTGAAGATGAGGATGTCGTCCGCATATGCGAGGTGGGTGATGATCGGGCAGCCGCTAGAGGTGAAAATGCTAAAAATGGGGGGTGCCTACCATATTATTCAGATTTCTGCTCAGCGCTTCTGCGGCAATGATGAAGATGGTGGAAGATAAAGGCTCTCCTTGTCTGACACCTCGGCTAGCTTTGAAGAAACCCTCTGTTTGGCTGTTAATAACCGTGGAGAACCACAAGTTACTGAGCGATCTCCACACAATGTTGGTCCAGATTTTCGAAAATCTGAAGACTCTGAAAACCCAGATCATGAATTGCCAGTCAAGTCTGTCGTACGCCTTCTCCATGTCCAGCTTGATAGCTATGTTCCCCCCTCCCCAGATGGTAATTTCATGCAAGTGATCATCTCCTGGGCCAGCAGGATGTTATCTAAGATGTTCCTGCCACGAACGAAGCCACTCTATTCTTCTGAGATAATCTTGGGTAGAATCCCGGTCATGCGGTTGGCAATAATCTTAGAGATAATTTTGTTAGTAAAGGTGCACAAGCTTATCGGACGGAAGTCTTTGAAGGTCTCCGGATTTTCCTGCTTGGGGATAAGAATAAGGTTAGTGCTGGAAAACGATCTGGGGTACCTGGCTCCTTGAAAAAATGTGGTGGCTGCCTCGTGGAAATCTGACTTGATGTCCCAGCATGAACGAAAGAAAACATCAGTGAATCCGTCGGGGCCGGGAGCACTGTGTTCGTTCATAGCCTATACGACATCTTTGACTTCCTGCTCTGAGGGGGTTAGCTGCAGCTGGATGTTGTCTCTTTCTTCAATCAGGCGGGGGATCTTCGCGAGGAATTCCACGTCCTTGATGATGGCTTCTTTGGTGAACAGCTGGAAATAAAAATTAGCATCAGCCGATTGGATACCCTGTTGATCTTTAATTATGTGACCGTTCTCGTCCGCAATTTGGTGAAGGTTGAGTTGTTGTCTGCGCCCTTGACACATGAGTGGAAGTAGCTAGTGTTTATGTCTCCCTCACTGTCCCAGGTTAGCCTAGCTTTCTGTTTCCAGAATTCAGCCTCGACTTTCAGTCGAAATTTTAGCAGCGCTCTGGTTAGGTTGAGGGAGGCACGGGCCGCGGAGGATCTGTCAGAAGCGAACATGATTTCTGCGCGGGTAACGTCATCCTCAGCCATGCGGACAACCTGGAAAATGTCGCCAAAAGCGTTCTTACTCCAAGCAATGAGGGCTTTCTGGTGGCTTTGAGTTTATTCGCTACACGGACTAAGGGGTCGAGGTCGTCCGCGCCGCTCCATGCGTTGGCTACTGTGTTCATAAACTATGGGTGGTGGATCCAGAAGTCGAGGAAGCGGAAACTTTTCTTGATCTGGTTCGATTTGCTGGTGATTTCAACAAGGAGAGGGGTGATCCGATTCAGTCGCATTAAGGTGCGAGAGGCTGGAGATGATATCCAAATCCGCCCACTTTGGGTTGATGAGGGCACGATCGAGGCGAGAATATTGCCGTCGGACGCCTTCCTGCATATTGCACCATGTGAATGCGCTGCCAACGAACTGGAGGGGAGACAGGTGGGCGTTAAGAATGAAGTTGTTGAAGTCATGGATGGACCCTAGAAGAGGAGGACCCACCGACTTCTCTCTGCACATGACGGCGTTGAAGTCTCCAACACAAAGCCAGAGGAGGTTGGAGTGATTGAGATGGATGTCCTTCAGGTCTTCCCACAACTGTTTTCGTTCGGAGATGTCGCAATTGCCATGAACGGCAGACAAGAGAGAACGGGAATGGAGCATGGGGTGTTCCACCAACATGAGAGGGCTTGCCCCGAGTCGTGGATGATGCTAAGCTTGACGTCGGCAGTGAAGAGGATCCAAATATCATGGCAGCCGACAATGGCGGAGGAGAAACCTAACTGCAACTGTATGAATCTGAGTTTATTTGGTGGAATTTTCGCTTCAATAATCACTAAGATATCGATTTTGTGAATTCTCTTGAAACTAATTAATCTTCTCAAGGTGGGTTTGTTCGCGAGGCCTCTAACATTCCAAGAGAGGATGTTAAGCATTGAGTTTGCTGTGGAGGGGGATTTGGTTAGTTCGCAGCTGACCTAGTGGTCCTGGCCGTGGCATCTTTAGCACGTCTTTTTCCTTTTTTTTTTGAGGTGGTGGCTTCCTTTTTATCCGCCTTGATGCTACTATCTGTCTCCTCGTCCGGGTGTATGTATTCCTCTCCTTCTATCTTGTCCAACGCTCTGAAGAAGCTGTTCTTGGTGGTGATTCCAACGTCAATGCCTTGTTGCATCCTGGCTACTAGGGCTTAACCGACGTTGGCCAGGGTGTCCGCGCGAATGCCTGCCTCGTTGTGGGGGGTAGGAGGTGCTTCGGTCTCGGGGGGTTGGGGGTCCTCTTTGGTCGTTGCTTCCGAGTGGTTCTTCGGTGTGGTTTGCTATGCTGGGTTATCTGCCTCTTTGTTCCCTTTTTCCTTTTCCCTACTGATGTCATCAGAGACGATAGTCCGAGTGGCGTCTGTGGGGGCTGGATGCGGGTATCGAATTTGTTTGTGAGATTAGGGACTGGGGGCTTGTAGGGCACAATGGCGCTTCCCGAGTGGGCTTGTTGAAGGGTATGGAATTGTCCGGCACTGTCAACCCTTGATTCTGTTTGAAGGAGAGCGACTGCTTCCTCTCCCGGGGCGTCGCTGGGGTCGCTGTCGCACTATGCCCCCCTTGTTGGGAAGGAACTCTAGTGTGGCATCAGAAAGGTCGGCTTCTAGGAGGTCGAATCTGTTGGAGAGGTTGATGTCCGGTGGTGAGAAAGGAACAAGGGCCCTCCCCGTGGGGGAAAGAGCTTGTCTGTTGGAGAGTCCGGTACTGTCTTCAAACCGGGTGTGGGTGTTTGGAGGAGGAAGTAAAGGGGGATGATGGTTTATCTTGGTTTGTTTGGCGGGTGCGGCTTTACGTGATGCTGACTTCTTTAACTCAGGGTGAGCGCGGAAGAAGTCCTCTATGGAATGACCTCTTATATGACAGTGTTTGCAGAAGATGATGTTGTTGTCGAATATTATTTGTTGGGTGTGCGCCTTGTCGCCTAGCAAGATCTGGATGTGCTTGGGAAGATCTTTGGACAAGTCTAGCTCCATGCAGATTTTGGCGTAGTTACCCTTGGAGAGGCTCCGGGTTTCTTCCGCCATGGCCACAAACGTGCCGAAGGAACTGGCAATCCTCTTCAATGCTGCAGGGGCAAAACAAATGAGGGGGAGGTTGGGAAAAGTGGCCCATGCTGAGATGATCGGAGAATCTTCAGAGATGTTAAAGTCTAGGGACCATTTGATGATTTTGAAGGAATGTTTATCGCTCTTTCCTGAACCGCGGATCCAAACATTCTTGTGGTCAGATTCTGAGGAGAGGTGCAATAGGATGTGTTTAGGGTCCAAAGGAGGCACTCTGTACCCGGAGGCAAGGCCCCAGCCGGCAATCACTTCCTGGACCCGGGGAAGCTTCGGACAACTTGGAGAGAATTTCAGCACAAAGGTGTGCGAAAAAGTAGCTGAAAGAGATGAGATCTCCCCGGCTGAAAAAGGCACCGTTATGTCTTGAGTGTCTGGCGGGGAGGGGAACTCGATCTCTGGCAGCCACTTCAGCAACATGCGAGAAGTGTTGGTTGGAGCGGTCAGGCCTGAGCTTATCCGCGAATGACATCGAGCCAGGTGGGAGGGAGGGAGACGGGTTGGACGACGGGAAGGGTGGGGGGATGGATAGGGCGGAGCCCCTAGGGGAAGGGAAATCCTTAGCGCTTGGCAGAGCAGGGAACAGGATCTCGGAGGAGAGGGTCGGCGCGAGCTGGCACACCGTGCCGCAAGATGGCACGGGAAGACAGGCGCTGCCACCAGCGCCAAACGAAGGTGGATCAGCTGCGCCAGGCAGAGAAGAATCGGGGTGCGCGGTTGAAGCAGCGTCGAGAGGGCGCGCGTCGGCGGGCGGGCCAACAGCTGGGCCCGCGTCAGCTAAGGAGACGGGCGAGAGGGTGTCTACCGAGCCAGGGGGCCCAACGGAGAGTGGCGCGGGTGCCAAGAGGGGGAGCTGGTTGCCCGAGGGGCATGCAACGGATGGCGCAGCTAGGTGCGCCACTAAAGAAGGCGCAGGATCCGACAGGATCGGAGGGGGGGACCTGACACGCGCTACCTGGGAGGGGGTGAGCGTCACAGAAGCTGGCGCAGAAATAGCGCATGCAGCCAAGTCGCTCGCGCCACCCAGCCCAACTGGTCCCGCAGGGGGCCTGGCGCCAGAGACTAGGAGCGCGACGGGACTCGCGCGATCTGGGGCAAACTCAACGCGGAACAAATTCGAATTTGAAAAAAGGAGGCTCGAGCGGGAGGCAGGGGAGGATCTCGAGGCAGAGGGCAGTGCCGCCGACAGCCACGCGAGGGCCGCCAGCGAGGGGGCAGGCCGCGGCGCCAGAGCCACTGAAGCACGGCGAGAGGCTTCGACGGAGAGGCCGATGAGAAGCAGTAAATCAGCCGGCCAGGAGAGGGCGGGGGGGCGACGACCGGGAACCGACTGCCCCTCCGGAAGGGACGTCCGGCGCCAGGCCGCTCAGCGCTGCCATGAAGTGGGGGGACCTGATGCTGTGACCGCCGGAGACGACGAAACAAGGGGGTGGGAACGACAACAGCTGGAAGAGGAGGGAGGGAGGGAATAAAGGGGGAGGAGGAGGAAGGGGAGAAGCAGGCCGGCGGCGGCTGCCCCTACCGCCCGGGGGGCGACTGGAATCGCCAACGGGGGGTGGGAAACAGAAAGAGAAGCCATTTCTTTATTATTATTATTATATATATATATATATATATATATATATATATATATATATATATATACACACACACACACAAACACACACACACACACACACTATCAGATTCGCCTCAGTTGAAGTCGACACTTAATGACATCGTGACGCTCACTAAATAATAAAATTTAAATGGATACGAATTTTAAGATAATATTAAAATAATATATTGCAGAATCATAGCTATTACACGATTCATGTCAAATCTATGTAGGCATCATCAGGAGGCGGTGAAGTGGATACTTCGATATCTCAAAGGATCTCGGTTTGTTGTTTAACAAATCAGAGCTCGGACAGAGTCGGTTGCAAGGTTATATGGATGCTTATTACGCTGGTGATTTGTATCAGATAAGGTCAACTAAATTATATGTATATACGCTATCAGATTTGTCGGTCAGTTGAAAATCGACATTTCAAGACATCGTGGTTCTTTTCAATATGGAGTCAAAATACATGGCAGTAATCGAGGCATCCAAGGATACTATATGGTTAAAAGACCTAGTTAGTGAGTTTAGGTTCGAGAAGGTGCATGTTCATGTGTTTTGCAAAAGTCAAAGCTCGATTCATTTCGCCAAGAACACAATATAACATCGACGTGTTGTATCATAAAAAAAAACATCGACGTGTTGTATCATAAGATACGGGAATGGTACAATAAGGAGATCAATGTTGTGAACATTGTCACCAAAATGACCCTAGCAAACATGCTAACCAAGGCGATTCTAGTAGAGAAATTCATGCTCGCGGCTTGCCTTGACTTCTACCCAAGTACTCCAGTTGGAGAAGGGTTCGTGGCCTCGGCAGATGGCTCTTGGCAATTTTGTGGTTATTAAACAAAGACTATGGCGGTAGCAGTTTCTTGGTTCTGGATAAGACCATGTCGGTAGTTGTATTCAATCTTGGGCACGATTAAAGGGATGGGTAGTTTCTTGGTTCTCGTTAAAAAGACTACGTTGGTTGGGGAGAAAAGATCAAAAGTCAGAGCTAAGATAAAGAAAACGGAGTATCGCAACAATCTCATAAGGTGGCAAGAGAAACATCTCGTCAAGGTGAAGATTGTTGGAAATGGCTCGTGTTCATATGGAGAGTAACAAGTGTTGTCTGAACAATCGGAAACGCTCGAGAGGAGTTGAAACTGGCCAAAAAACAGTATCAGCCTGGCAACATACCGACGACATACCACAGAGACATCGTCGGCATGCTTAAAAAGTGCTAAAAATCATCCAACAACTTTTGTGACCAAAATTTCAGTACAACATTATGCCGACAGCATACCGGCGAATCGAGGTTGCTTCAAATTAGGGTACGGTTCATATTTAAAGAGGCTATTTCGGCGGTCCAGATTGCTCCATGACTTCGATCAAGTTCAGGGAGGGTTTTAATATCCTCTAATAAGCTCTATTTGTGGAGGGTAGTTTGAGGCTACAAGATTGCTAAGAACTAGGGTTTTTAGGATTTTGCTAGAGACCATTGAAGGAGTCTTTGAGAGAGCGAAGGAGAGCTTGACGGAGATCTTAAAGGATAAGATTACTTTTGCGGTGTGTGGTTGTAATTCTTGTAATGCTCTCTTGTTTGATTCAATAAAGATTTCTCCTGTTGTCCCGTGGAGTAGGTCGCACTTGACCGAACCACGTAAATCTTTTGTGTGATTTGTGTTATTGCTCGGTTACGTGCTTTGTTTTCTCGTCATCGACAAAGATATTGTCGTGTTCTTGCTTCCGCGTGTTGCACAACAGAGCGACATCATTAACAAGTTATTTATGTTTTATGAAGATGAAGGTTCGTGTTTGCACTCAGTCTTCTTTATGAAAGCAAAGAATAAACAGTGAGGTGATAATGACAGCATCAGAGATCCTCTCTGCTCATCTACTATGGATACGACAAGAAATAATGGATCCTACATGCCAATCGTGGAAATGTGAATTTGAAAATCTGAAGAATAAACTAGAGCCAAAGCCTAGCTATGAGAGATTGAAATTCCAAATGTTGAATACCATCAGTTTACAGTTTCCATGATCCCATAGAGAACTGTGTCCCTAGGGGAACTTGTGTTATTGTCGGAGCACAATTTTCGATGGAAAACTGAGAAAATGAAACAATTGTAAAAACAACGTTTCAAAGCAACACTTCAAAGAAGGTGCGCAACAGAGATCCTTGGAGGATTCTGAGTTACGAAAATCTAAAAAGAGTTTGTAACAGTAGCAAACGACAGTAGTACTTCTAAAAAGAAGATACTAAGCGAATTGCTATAGGCAGCAGCAACTTGGATGACAGACGATAGATGAAAGATTGCTGAGGTGAAATGATCACCGTTGCTCAAAGCTTAATTCGTCCCACACGAACAGCTTCCAGGAACCAGCAAGTTCGACGGAGAACTTTGGAACACTCCGCTCTTCTGACTCCTCGGATGGTAGCGAACTCCTGTGGCACTAAGTGGCGCAGGTACTGCTCTTCTCTGCTCTCTCGAACTTTGTGGAACTATGTTAAAAAACACTATATTCTGTGTGTACAGAGAGAGAAGAGAGAACCTTATATAGGCCGGCGCTGTAACTGCCCAGTTACCAGAACGTTCGGGACGTGGTAAAAACCGCTCCTGAAAATGCTGCAACTGCTCAAATCGTGCACATACACGATCTAAGCCAACTGGCGCACAGCGCGTGCCACCTGCGCAACGTGCGCCACCCGCGCAACGTGCACCGCGCGCACTCCGCGCACCTTGCACACTGCACGCACAGTGTCACTTGCTCACTCTGCGCAACATGTGCCAACTGCGCGCCAACAGGCAGCGCCCACTGGCGCGCCACTGGGCCACGCAACTGGACGCGCCTCTGGGCCGTGTAACTGGGCGCGCCACTTGGCCGCACCACTTGGCCGCGCAACTGGGCATGTCACTTGGCCGCGGCAATTGGCAGCGCAAGTGGTTCGCGCAACGAGTGCAACTTGAGCACACTATGCGCCTAGCGACAATGCTGACGTGCTAAGTGCGCCAACAAAACGTCGCATTACGCCTTATGAGCCCATGAGCCCGAGTCCGAGTCGCTAAGCCCCTACAGGGCTTAGCTCCATTGGAAATTAAATCCCAAGAGCAAAAAGCATGAATGCTTCATTGTTGATTTGTCCTTTTTTTTCTATTAGAAAAATACTCCCACATGGCACACCCATGTGCACCTCCATACCACTTGTGCATCTCTAAACAAGCATAACTTATATATAGAGATACACTCTTTTTGGCCTAGCCGATGTGGGACTAAAGTTTCCAATAAAAAAAGGCCAAAAAACCCAACAATCCTCCACATATCTCTATATATGGGTTTGAGTGTTCCCTACAGTAACTGTTCATCATGTATTAGGAGAGATGTCGCTGACGACTTGAATCTTCCCGCATGGGTTAAATAACATACTATAATACAAGAATGGACTAAGCCTTGAATTCTGCATCATAGTTGAAATTCTTTCCACTCACATAATGTAGTTACATGTGCTTCTGGCTACACATTAAAGGCCCTGTGCCAGCCTGATTTCAGTGTATAATTTTGGACGTCTACAAGTTTACCCTCAAGAGACGGCCTGCTATCTCTGTCCATACACTATAGGCGAGTTCTTTATTAAAGAGACATGGCATGGCCTAAAGCCGAGGCCTTACCCCGTACCGGGAACCTCATCGTAGTGTCATACTACTGTAGCATGAGGTCACCGCCTCTTTGTAGTGCCATACTACCCAGCATGAAGCCTTAGGCTCCCTTGCGGTGTTACGTCGCAATGACATGGCTTGCATGGCCGAGACTTTATCCCTAACCGGGTACCTCATCGTGGTGTCGTGCCACTGTAACATGAGGAACTCCTCCCCTTTGTAGTGCTGACTATGTCACGTCCCGCTCCCGCAGGAGCGATCGTCCTCGCTAAGGCGTGATGCCGCACGGGCCTAGGTTGCGCCCGTGCAAGGCTAAGTCCAGAAACGGCCGATTTGAGCTAGGCCACAGAGTCGCACAGAGTGTCCCCATTTGCAGCGGAAAGTAAATGAACACAAGTAGAAGCGAATTCAACTCTTTATTGATATTCAAGAAGTTTACAAGCGGAGCTAGGCCGATATTACAAATCGCTCAAGCTCTCTCTCTGAAACATAAAAGGCGTGCCAAGTGGCTTACAACATGGAATGATTTATGGCGATGTTCCGATACATTATGTCCTGTATATGGTGCTCCAGCTCCTTGCAACGCTCCAAGGCTCCAGAGATAGCTCCGCGCCTTAGCACGTTCGAGGGAAGCTCCGCACCCGACGACGTCTCCTGCATCCTGCAAGCAGACTGTGGGGTTATCAGTACATTGTTATGCACTGGTGGGGAGGCTAGCTCGCCCACAATGCTATCATTACCAAATACGTTCTATTTTCTTTTGTGCACCGTCTATCTTTCATTGTCTTTCTAATCTTGCCTTAGGATCAGTTTCATGCATATTTCATAACCTATCCCGTGTTGCCAAATTCAATGTGTTGCATGGAAATACATGCACGACTTACCCATACTTACCGTCCGGCCTTCCCTGTCCAAAGTAAACAAAGTTAGTCAACAATTCATAGAAAATAACTTAACGTGGTTCATGTGAACTTTTCAATGTCAAGGGCGTATCCCTGTCTCGGGTCCTAGCACGTCGTAGGCGTATTTTCTAACTCCTTTGCCGAAGTACTCTCGATTATCTTGGTGTGTTATATTCAAGCATGTTCAGAAGGCACTTCATTTAGTTAACTTAGACTACTTTGATTTCAATGCAAGGACTTGCACGTGGATTGCCACCAGCAAGCCCACTTAATCTATATGCATCGGTCGCTGGCATCACAAGCCAATTTGGACATGTCTTCCCCTTGGTAATTTTCTCACCTATCATGGTGTGCGGCTTGGTACACCCTGATAGTCTTTTGAAATACCCGGCCTTACGTCCCCTGGTGCCCAAGCCCGCACTCAGGCAGCCCGTAAGCCATATTTTGATTTCCGTCCGGACCGGCACGTCCTTCACACTTTGACTGTGCCGCTAGAAATCCCTTATATCTCCCACCTCCCGTATACTAATGGATTGTCCACGACTATTTCGATTTCTTTGTCATTTAACTTAACGGCTGTCACCGAGCCGTAGGCTAACCCTTAGCCATATTGCGTTATCGACCAGGTTGGCGTCCGTGCAGCGCGGGTAGCGAGCCCTGTTGCACGTGTCCGTCACACCTGTCGCTAACCATTCCTTTCCTTCTTATCTTTTATTCATTCTTTCTTTCTTTCACTTGTTTGTTCGTTCATTGATTCATTCACGTATTCATTCTTTCATTCGTTGTTTCATTCATTCACTTATCCATTCATTCTTTCATTCACACATTATGCAACTCTCCGTGCGGGAGTCGCCTTGGCGACCCATCGGTCCTATAATCTTTCAATGTTGCTATACTCTACTTGGAACGACTATGTTGATAGTCTTCCCGTTTCATTGTTGTAATCCATTCATTGTTTCATTGTTGAACGCGTAAGAGACTTGAACGTAAGCTTGTGCTGTAGCACGAGCGTGGAGTGCGGTGCGAGAGTTCTTACATTTTCCATGTTCCTTTCCATATTCTATACAAGCATACAAGATGGGATTATTCCCTTAGCTAGGTGCGTTGAGTCATTTATTAGCATGCGCAGTGTTATCGCCTAGCGATTCTAGCAATAGTGTCCGTATTGTTATGTGTCTAGGCTAAACAAAGAAGGGTTCATCGGAGCCACCCACCTTAGCGATGTTCGCATCGGTCGAGCGATACTCCGAGCGCGCCTTTGAAAGTCTAAGTATGGATTCCTCTTTGACGGGCCAATGTAAGCATTGCATCGATTCTTCATCAGGTCGATGCCAACTCTTCGGGTCAACGGCTCGTTTGAGTCGTTGCATTTGCCGTTTGAATCGGCGTTCCGCTAGGGCGGAGCGGGTCATTACATAATACACCACTCAAAACAAGTCTCGTCCTCGAGACTTCCTGAGTGCAGGTCATCCTACCATTCCTTAACTCGTGTCATCGTGTTTCATAGACAATTCTATCGAACGGCTCTATCATTCGATGGCATCGAACCATGTTCGGTACCTTTCCAAGTTCCGTGTCGCATACGTTTGGTCGATTTTATTGAATGGCTTTTCATTCATTTCAGAGTTGATGGTTCTTATTCAATTGTCGCGTTTCTTCGACTTAGTCGCTATTTCGACGTATCATGGGACTGAAACGGTCGTACGAAGTACGTTGTAATTTATCAAATACGAGAGACGTAAGCTGAGGCAAACTCACTCATTCGTTCATGCGCATCTCAACACCCACTTGCAGCTGCATTCGAGTTCATCATACCGCTGAGTTTGGATCGTGCACATATTCAAGGCGTCCCCCGAATACGTACATTTCAACCAAGCTTAGCGATTAGCGAAGTCGGACAAGCTACTCGTGATAGTTTTGATTTGCCGATCGTTTTGCTAACTTTTGATTTAGAACAAAACTTGTGTGTATCTCACTATCGTTTATCTCGGTCCTCGAGATGATTCGATTCGCTATCCCGATCTTACTTGCGCATCATCCATTCCTATCATTCTCTTCGTTTGGGACCAATCTCGCCGTCGTTCACGCACATCCCCAGTTCCACGTTCCTGCTCTAAGTTTTGTTGCCCCAAAGTCTATCGTCCGTCCAGACGATACTGTAATGTCAATCGCACAGGTTTAATCACTCGGCATAGGGTCGTCCGCCTATCCGCTAGGTCAGCTCACAAGGTCATAGTTACAACTCAAGTCCGTGGCTTATCGTGCAAAGTCGCTGCACGAAGTCCGCCCCAAATCCTATGGTCAAACCATTTGTTCGTTCGTACGGGAGTTTCTACCCAAGCTTGCGTCACTCAAATTTCTAAACATCGAGCACGATCACCTATTCGCATCAATGCATTCGTTTGCGCGTATTCGAATCCATTCAAATCACCAACTCTAACCAATTCATGTATTCGATCACGAGGTCGTCTAGCTTTGACAATATGTTGCGCCCCAATCTCACGTGAGTCCGATTATCCAATGGTGGTTCATGAATCACCATGCAACGCTCCCGCGGAATAATCATTCTCATCGGGGCGTAACTCTTGCTTGCATCTAGACTAATTCGTTTACGATACGCGGATTGGACCTACGCAATCCTCAAGTTTTTCTCATTCTTCAATCGTAAGTCCTAACAATCCTCGAATTTACTTTCGTTTCAAACCACAAGTTGAAGCAATCAAAATTGCCATATCAAGGTATTTTGAGTTCGATCATTCCCGCTGGACATGAATCACCATGCCAACGCTCACGCGGAATGATCGTCCCAAATCCGACGTGACGCATGTGCGAGGCTGGAGTTGCGCTCGCGCAAGACAAGATCGTTGTCGTTGTGGTTATCACCGAACAATCAAGTCACTTTCCTTCCTCATTCCAAACATTCATTTCCCATATAGCATCCTTCAAAACAATAACTTCTAACACGATCATCATTCATCGAATCAGAGTACCCCCGAGTTATCGTACATCGATCTTTGATACGCCTCAATACCATCGATGATGTACATAACCTGACGATCTTCCTTTTGCAACGAATTCCAAGTCGTGCAACTTAATTTCCTCAATTCACATTGTCACGTGCTAACTCTTCATCGAGCAACATCAATTTCAATTCCTTAGTCATTCTCGTATCTTCAAATCAACGTTTCCTTTGCACGCTATCTTCCGACCGTGCTATTCCCGATCTCGTCTGAGACTCTCGAAGCCACAACCAACTAACCGACATACTCGTTCTATCCGTAAATCCTTTAGTCTCGCTCGAACAATTTCTATGTCGTCCATACACCACTCAGGGTTCGAGCCACTCGATTAGTCGTCGACACTCATTCTTATCCTTTCTTGAAGCTATCACATACACCACTCGGGGTCAAGTCATTCTACAAATCCTCAATGATCATTCGATTCCCAATCGATATATTCAATCGTGCGTTCGCCCGTTCCTCAGAATCCAAATCGATCTTTCGTGTACGTCTAAGCGTTAGTTTGATAGCGTTCCTATCGATATACACTCTAAGTGTAGCTTCGTTCCCGACCGAGCGGTACTTGATATCGCTCGCAACTCGACTGCACCAAAAGTCAAGGTGCGCGACCCGCGGCACAACATAACCAAAAGGCCGTGTGCATAGCTATCCCGTGCAGACTATATTCGAGTTTGCACGCTCACTTATTCTCGTTCGAGTGATAATCGATCTCGCTCGCAACTCATTTGCACCAAAAGGTCTACGTGCGCGATACTCTGCATAACTTAGCCAAAAGGTTGCGTGCATAACCAACCCGTTCGAACTATACTTGGTCTCGTGTACTCGTTCGCCATTGTTAGCGTAAGGTTATTCAAGCACGCCTTGTGTTTGCTAACTCTTATCATCGGTTCCTTCCAATTCAAGTACGTCGTGGTTCGGCACAAAGGCCTTCGCCTAGCGATCCCGTTCGACCGAGTACTTGTACGAGCTTTTGAAAATATTAGACTTATTGTATGGAACATCCCAAGGCACAATGAGAGAGAGCGTACACTTCTTTTGTTTCAAAACTGAGAAAATCGAAATGAAGTCCAAGGACGTAAAGCCGTGCTCTGATACCAATTTGTCACGCCCCGCTCCCGCAGGAGCGATCGTCCTCGCTAAGGCGTGATGCCGCACGGGCCTAGGTTGCGCCCGTGCAAGGCTAAGTCCAGAAACGGCCGATTTGAGCTAGGCCACAGAGTCGCACAGAGTGTCCCCATTTGCAGCGGAAAGTAAATGAACACAAGTAGAAGCGAATTCAACTCTTTATTGATATTCAAGAAGTTTACAAACGGCGCTAGGCCGATATTACAAATCGCTCAAGCCCTCTCTCTCTGAAACATAAAAGGCGTGCCAAGTGGCTTACAACATGGAATGATTTATGGCGATGTTCCGATACATTATGTCCTGTATATGGTGCTCCAGCTCCTTGCTGTAGTGCCCCGCTCCTTGCGGTCCATTATGTAATACCTACGGCTTGTTGACTCAGTCATGAACTGAGTACTTGGTGAAACCTTTGCCGGTATCGATTGATCACGGATGAAATGCAATGAACCTTTCCAATTGATGGATTGGCTTCTATTGAAATGAATCCAAGAGTTTTGCTGAATGTTTTCTCTTCGCTGCTTGGTTTTGATGAATGCGTTTTCGTGTTGGTTTTCGATGATTGGTTTTCATTGTTCGCTTTCATCGCATTTCGCATTCATTCCGAATCTTGAGAGAAAGAGACGAAGTATGCTAATCAACTGTTGGTGCCATTGTAGGCCGCGTGAACTGTTCGTGAACGGCGCGTGAAGTCCCTCCTTCTCTCAACTAAGATTCATCTCGGTGAGTTGCTTCAACCGAACAGACATTGATCTGTACGCCTAAGAAAATGATCTCTAGCCTACTCTGTTGCCTTGTCCCAATGATCAACGATACCACATCCACAAAAAGATAAGAGAAGATAATTGAATTGAATCAAATGCAAGAATATGTGTTGCTACTCTATCTGCTCGATAAGAATGATCATCTGCTTGTCATCAGTATGCTTGAAAATGTAGACATGTACAGACGAACTTGTACCTGTTGAGATAAACCTGAAGGCACGAATCAAACGTGTCGTATACCTGTGCATAAGTCCAAGTGTGTCTCATCTGATAGAACGGCTAGAGCATGCATTTGGTCTCGGACAACTTGTATACAAGGAATTATTTGTCTCTCGGGTGGTATCTGGGGGCACCTGGAACCGCTCGGCCTAGGAGAGATTATGAGCACACTGGGTGCAAGGACCCATGTTAAAAGTGTAGCCGAATATCTGTGTCCTTAGCGACGAGCTGAACCAAAGAGTCACAGCGGCTAATCATGGGGATAACCCATGGACCAACATGTAGAATAGTTCACCTGCATGACCCAAATGACAACTTCAATATCTGCAAGAATGAATCATGAATTACTCATTATGCAAATTGTGCTAACGTGGTTTTGTGCAGGGATGACTGCCGGCGAGGGTAAGTTGCTTACGATATATTCTACTGTCATGTTCTTATAAATTGTTAAAAAGAACCTAGACAAGTAGAAAGATCACTAGTAAATGTTAGCTCAACATATTGATTTAGTGCAGAGATTTGCGAGTTCGGCCAAAAGCCGCTCGCCAGCACATGATGTGTGCTGACCCACGTTGTGGGCTTCCTTTTCAGAAAGAAGAAGGAGAGAGGGGGATTTCAAGTGAGGCACCGAAGCTCGTCTAGCCCAGTAGAGCTCGTGGATCGCCTCGAAGTTTACTTTCATTTCAAGTCAAGTTCAAGTTTCTTTTCCTTCTGAAGGTGTCTTTCAATTCCAGCTTGTAATAAAGGGATATCATGTATGGGCATTGTGGCTAATTTCAAAAGAGCGTTTCAAAGAGAATCTTGTAGCCAAATTATAAGGCAAATCTGAGTTGCAAAGCTTTGTACTTGTATTCCTATCAAGCTATGAATAAAATGAGTATTTCCATTTCAAATCTCTGTGTCCAACATTTGGTTTTCTGCAATGGGTGCGTGCGTGTGTTTTGCTTGACTAATGGGTGCGTGCGTGTGTTTTGCTTGACTAGTTGTTTTTGTGCAGGTACATGGCCTTGTGCAAGCGCAACTTAGGCTTGCACGGCATCACGCCTTAGCGAGGACGATCGATCCCGCAGGGATCCAAGCAAGACGGACGACCCTAGCGGGATCGGGGCGTGACAAAGTGGTATCAGAGCACAGTTTTACGTCCTTGGCCTCTTGCAAATATATCGATTTTGAAAAAGTATATAAAGTACTTTGACGGCTTTCAAAAGTGTCCCGATTTTGAGATATGAAAACCAATGCCCCATACAATAAGTCCATAATAATTTATGAGACTGACAGAAGTTACACTATTTTGTAGAGAAATGGCTCCTCCTCGTCCATCTGGCTCGACCGATGCGGTAGAACGTATCATGAACATGTTGGAGTTACAGAGACAGGACAATGAGGAAAGAAATCAGATACATGAGGCCCGTGCGGCTGCCCAACAAAAGCAGTTGGATGCCCTGACCCAGCTTGTCACAGCGCTTGCGACAAATCGAGATGCCACCGCATCGACGGAACAAACGGGAACGCCCGAGATCGAGCCCGTAGAGGGTGATGAGCCCCAGCCAGCGCAAAAGCACACTGTCTTTAGGCCAAAGGACTTCTTGGACGCGAAACCTCCGGAATTTGAAGGCAGGACGTCACCCGACAAGGTGATGGACTGGATAGATAAAATGGAGAGTCTGTTCGCGTTCATAGGAGTTCCAAACGGCAAGAAGGTAGTCTGTGCCGTTATGCTCCTACGGCTGCGGGCGAAGGACTGGTGGAAGGCGAAGAAGCCGGCGCTGCTCGCAACGGCTAGGAATGGAAAGATCTCGTGGGCCTTGTTCAAGAAGGCGTTTCTGGATCAATATCTGCCTCGAGCCATGAGCAAGAAGATGGAGGATGACTTCATCACACTGAAACAGGGGGATATGTCCGTGGAGGACTATGAATCTGAATTTGCTAAGTTGGCAAATTTTGCCGCTGCTTGGCTCCCCACGGAACAGTCTCGCATAAATCGATTCGTTGATGGTCTGAATTACGACATCCAGTTAAGTGTGCTGAATCGAGAATGCGGGTCCTATTCTCAAGCCTTTGAGGCGGCGCTTCAGGTGGAACAGTTCGAGCAGAAGAAAGCGTCCAACAAAGCGCCGAACAGTCGGAATCAGCCCGCCAAGAGATATCATGACGGAGAGAAAAAGACCGATGGGGAACCACGAAATGAGACAACCTGTTCCCACTGCGGTCGACGAGGACATGCGAGTGAAGAATGTCGCTTTGCGAAAGGTTTGGTATGCAGTCACTGTGGGAAGAATGGACACACCAAGGAGGACTGTCGTACCGCAAACCACACTTGTTTTCGTTGTGGCCAACAGGGTCACGCCATCAGAAATTGCCCGAAGAGAAATCGAAATAGAGATGACAATGAAGAGCGTGGGCAGCTGCCAGGCCCACCGCCCCTTCGAGACAATCCGCAGAACCAGCCGCAGCGGATTAATGGACGCGTCTTCAATCTCTCCACGTTGCTTGACCCAGAATGCAACAATAGTGGAGGTGAGTTTTGTTTCTTAAATTTTGAGGACAAAACTTTTTCTCGGTGGGTTATTATGTAGTGCCCCGCTCCTTGCGGTCCACTATGTAATACCTACGGCTTGTTGACTCAGTCATGAACTGAGTACTTGGTGAAACCTTTGCCGGTATCGATTGATCACGGATGAAATGCAATGAACCTTTCCAATTGATGGATTGGCTTCTATTGAAATGAATCCAAGAGTTTTGTTGAATGTTTTCTCTTCGCTGCTTGGTTTTGATGAATGCGTTTTCGTGTTGGTTTTCGATGATTGGTTTTCATTGTTCGCTTTCATCGCATTTCGCATTCATTCCGAATCTTGAGAGAAAGAGACGAAGTATGCTAATCAACTGTTGGTGCCATTGTAGGCCGCGTGAACTGTTCGTGAACGGCGCGTGAAGTCCCTCCTTCTCTCAACTAAGATTCATCTCGGTGAGTTGCTTCAACCGAACAGACATTGATCTGTACGCCTAAGAAAATGATCTCTAGTCTACTCTGTTGCCTTGTCCCAATGATCAACGATACCACATCCACAAAAAGATAAGAGAAGATAATTGAATTGAATCAAATGCAAGAATATGTGTTGCTACTCTATCTGCTCGATAAGAATGATCATCTGCTTGTCATCAGTATGCTTCGAAATGTAGACATGTACAGACGAACATGTACATGTTGAGATAAACCTGAAGGCACGAATCAAACGTGTCGTATACCTGTGCATAAGTCCAAGTGTGTCTCATCTGATAGAACGGCTAGAGCATGCATTTGGTCTCGGACAACTTGTATACAAGGAATTATTTGTCTCTCGGGTGGTATCTGGGGACACCTGGAACCGCTCGGCCTAGGAGAGATTATGAGCACACTGGGTGCAAGGACCCATGTTAAAAGTGTAGCCGAATATCTGTGTCCTTAGCGACGAGCTGAACCAAATAGTCACAGCGGCTAATCATGGGGATAACCCATGGACCAACATGTAGAATAGTTCACCTGCATGACCCAAATGACAACTTCAATATCTGCAAGAATGAATCATGAATTACTCATTATGCAAATTGTGCTAACGTGGTTTTGTGCAGGGATGACTGCCGGCGAGGGTAAGTTGCTTACGATATATTCTACTGTCATGTTCTTATAAATTGTTAAAAAGAACCTAGACAAGTAGAAAGATCACTAGTAAATGTTAGCTCAACATATTGATTTAGTGCAGAGATTTGCGAGTTCGGCCAAAAGCCGCTCGCCAGCACATGATGTGTGCTGACCCACATTGTGGGCTTCCTTTTCAGAAAGAAGAAGGAGACAGGGGGATTTCAAGTGAGGCACCGAAGCTCGTCTAGCCCAGTAGAGCTCGTGGATCGCCTCGAAGTTTACTTTCATTTCAAGTCAAGTTCAAGTTTCTTTTCCTTCTGAAGGTGTCTTTCAATTCCAGCTTATAATAAAGGGATATCATGTATGGGCATTGTGGCTAATTTCAAAAGAGCGTTTCAAAGAGAATCTTGTAGCCAAATTATAAGGCAAATCTGAGTTGCAAAGCTTTGTATTTGTATTCCTATCAAGCTATGAATAAAATGAGTATTTCCATTTCAAATCTCTGTGTCCAACATTTGGTTTTCTGCAATGGGTGCGTGCGTGTGTTTTGCTTGACTAATGGGTGCGTGCGTGTGTTTTGCTTGACAAGTTGTTTTTGTGCAGGTACATGGCCTTGTGCAAGCGCAACTTAGGCTTGCACGGCATCACGCCTTAGCGAGGACGATCGATCCCGCAGGGATCCAAGCAAGACGGACGACCCTAGCGGGATCGGGGCGTGACACTTGCAACGCTCCAAGGCTCCAGAGATAGCTCTGCGCCTTAGCGCGTCCGAGGGAAGCTCCGCACCCGACGACGTCTCCTGCATCCTTCAAGCAGACTGTGGGGTTATCAGTACATTGTTATGCACTGGTGGGGAGGCTAGCTCGCCCACAATGCTATCATTACCAAACACGTTCTATTTACTTTTGTGCACCGTCTATCATTCATTGTCTTTCTAATCTTGTCTTAGGATCAGTTTCATGCATATTTCATAACCTATCCCGTGTTGCCAAATCCAATGTGTTGCATGGAAATACATGCACGACTTACCCATACTTACCGTCCGGCCTTCCCTGTCCAAAGTAAACCAAGTTAGTCAACAATTCATAGGAAATAACTTAACGTGATTCATGTGAACTTTTCAATGTCAAGGGCATATCCCTGCCTCGGGTCCTAGCACGTCGTAGGCGTATTTTCTAACTCCTTTGCCGAAGTACTCTCGATTATCTTGGTGTGTGATATTCAAGCCTGTTCAGAAGGCACTTCATTTAGTTAACTTAGACTACTTTGATTTCAATGCAAGGACTTGTACGTGGATTGCCACCAGCAAGCCCACTTAATCTATATGCATCGGTTGCTGGCATCACAAGCCAATTTGGACATGTCTTCCCCTTGGTAATTTTCTCACCTATCATGGCGTGCGGCTTGGTACACCCTGACAGTCTTTTGAAATACCCGGCCTTACGTCCCCTGGTGCCCAAGCCCGCACTCAGGCAGCCCGTAAGCCATATTTTGATTTCCGTCCGGACCGGCACGTCCTTCACACTTTGACTGTGCCGCTGGAAATCCCTTATATCTCCCACCTCCCGTATACTAATGGATTGTCCACGACCATTTCGATTTCTTTGTCATTTAACTTAACGGCTGTCACCGAGCCGTAGGCTAACCCTTAGCCATATTGCGTTATCGACCAGGTTGGCGTCCGTGCAGCGCGGGTAGCGAGCCCCGTTGCACGTGCCCGTCACACCTGTCGCTAACCATTCCTTTCCTTCTTATATTTTATTCATTCTTTCATTCTTTCACTTGTTTGTTCGTTCATTGATTCATTCACGTATTCATTCTTTCATTCGTTGGTTCATTCATTCACTCATCCATTCATTCTTTCATTCACACATTATGCAACTCCCCGTGCGGGAGTCGCCTTGGCGACCCATCGGTCCCATAATCTTTCAATGTTGCTATACTCTACTTGGAACGACTATGTTGATAGTCTTCCTGTTTCATTGTTGTAATCCATTCATTGTTTCATTGTTGAACGCGTAAGAGACTTGAACGTAAGCTTGTGCCGTAGCACGAGCGTGAAGTGCGGTGCGAGAGTTCTCACATTTTCCATGTTCCTTTCCATATTCTATACAAGCATACAAGATGGGATTATTCTCTTAGCTAGCTGCGTCGAGTCATTTATTAGCATGTGCAGTGTTATCGTCTAGCGATTCTAGCAATAGTGTCCGTATTGTTATGTGTCTAGGCTAAGCAAAGACGGGTTCATCGGAGCCACCCACCTTAGCGATGTTCGCATCGGTCGAGCGATACTCCGAGCGCGCCTTTGAAAGTCTAAGTCTGGATTCCTCTTTGACGGGCCAATGTAAGCCTTGCATCGATTCTTCATCAGGTCGATGCCAACTCTTCGGGTCGACGACTCGTTTGAGTCATTGCATTTGTCGTTTGAATCGGCGTTCCGCTAGGACGGAACGGGTCATTACAGACTACACCCTCTTTATTTCAGCATACAACATTAGGCTACCTGCCTATTTGCAGTGCTACGTCGCTGTGACTTGGCTCGCAAAATCGAGACATTACCCCTTTCGGGAACCTTATGGTGTAGTCACCCCACTGTAGCATGGAGTTTCACTACTTGTAGTGCTGCGCTACCATGCTTCCTGTAAAGCACACCAGACATTCACTTTGCCTGAGAACTCATTAAGGCATTAAGCCAACCTTCCCACAGGATCCGTTTTCCGCAGAAAACAACAGTAGACAACAGTGGTTGTAGGTCCGTAACCTCTCCATGCCCTATAGGACATGTACCCACCGTTCCTGATATTCTTCCGATTAATGATCCTCCCTTGAACCAAAAGTTAGATGTCTAGTAGATTTTTCTTTAAACTAATAGCATAAAACTTTATGGTAGGATTGCAATAATACAATATCAGAATGCCTTCAAGCCTATTTTACTTGCTGTCATCGACCAGCTGGCGCTTGAGGCCCTTGGTGAACGGATCCGCCAGGTTTTTCTGACTCCGAACATCAATTACTGCAATTACACCTCTTTTAATAAGATCGTGTACTGCCATGTGCTTCAACCGCACAGTCCTCTTCTTCCCGTTGAAGAGGTCATTTGATGCCACCGCCGCAGTTGCCTGGTTGTCGCAGTATATCGGTATTGCCGGTATTTGTGCCCCAACCACTGGAAGATCATACATGAGCTCCCAAAGTCATTCTGCTTCCTCCGCTGCGGTATCAAGTGCAAAGAACTCAGATTTCATGAATGACCGCGAGAGCATAATCTGCTTCTTCGACTTCCACGATATAGCAGCTCCACCCATTGTGAAAATGAATCCACCTGTGGACCTCTCGCTCTCCACCTCTGAGCACCAGCTGGCATCACTGAAGCCTTCCACTACCGGCGGATCTCCGCTGTAGTGCAGTGCATATGTCTGAGTCTTCTTTAGATATCTCATAACCCGTTTCACAGCTTTCCAGTGCACAATGCCTGGGTTGCTCGTGAAACGACTCAGCATTCCCACGGTAAAAGCTATGTCAGGCCTTGTGGCAGTAGTAGCATACATCAAACTCCCGATTACGCTTGCATACTCCAGCTGCCTGACGCTTTTTCCTAAATTAGGCTTCAGCTTCAGATCACACCTGTAAGGCGTATCGATCCCTGGAAGATCCTGATACCTGTAGCGTGTGATCATCTTCTCAATATAATGAGACTGTGACAGCGCTAGTCCAGTGTCTGTTCGGATGATCTTGATCCATAAGATCACATCAGCTTCCCCCAAGTCCTTCATACTGAACTTTCTCGAGATGAACTTCTTTGTCTCCGTGACACAGCCCATATCCGTACCTAGGATCAGCATGTCATCTACGTACAGATAAACGATCACACCTCTTCCATCAGCGAACTTTGTGTAAACACACTTGTCCGTCTCACTGACCATGTAGCCATTTAACCTTATAATATTGTCAAATTTCTCATGCCACATCTTGGGAGCATGTTTAAGACCGTACAAGGATTTTACCAACTTGCAGACTTTGTCTTCAAGATCCTTGACGACAAATTCCTCTGGTTGTTGCATGTAAATCTCTTCGGTCAGCTCACCATTTAGGAAAGCCGTTTCACATCCATCTGATGTATCACCATCTTATGTATCGCTGCGAGAGCAATCAACATTCTGATGGTAGTCATCCGGGCTACTGGAGCATACGGGTCAAAGTAGTCGATCTCCTGCTTCTGAGAAAATCCCTTGGCTACCAATCTAGCCTTGAACTTGTCAATAGTTCGGTCTGCTTTCATCTTCTTCTTGAAGATCCATTTGCATCCGATGGGTTTAGCTCATTCAGGAAGATCAACCAACACCCAAGTGTTATTTGAGGTGATGGAATCAATTTCATTTTCAATCGTCTCCTTCCAGAAAACTGCGTCTCTGGTCTTCATCGTCTCATCATAGATAAGCGGATCTGCTTCTACATGATATGTAACAAAGTCATTTCCGAAGTCCTTCGACCTCCTCATACGCTTCGCTGACTGCTCAGCGAGTTCTGGTTCAACCGTCGTTTCAACAACATCTTCTTGGACCACTTCTTCATTGAAAACTTTAGTTTCTTGCGTACCCTCATTGTTCTCCGGAATATCCGCAAGAACAATATTCTTGTGCCTTGCAAATTTGTCTTCAAAATATTCTGCGTCGCGAGATTCAATGATATGATTTGACTCAATATCAAGAAATATCTGAACATCACTTTTCTCGGCATACCCCAAGAAGATCGTCTTTGTAGTCCTTGTCCCAAGCTTCTGAATTTTCAGATCTGGAAGCTTGACATATGCCAGACACCTCCACACTCGAATGACATTCAAGTTAGGTCTGACCTTGAACAAGAGTTCATGAGGAGTAATGTCTGAAGTTGCATGAGGCACTCTATTTAGAATAAAAGTGGCCGTCAATGCAGCTTCTCCCCAGTAGCACTTTGGAAGACCTGCAGTCAACAACATTGAGTTAATTATTTATGTTAACGTTCTGTTCTTCCTCTCTGCTAATCCGTTTGATTGAGGAGAGTACGGAGCCGTAGTCTCATTGACAATTCTATGTTCTTTGCAGAACGATGCGAATTCATGAGACATGTACTCTCCACCTCGATCACTTCTTATTCTCTTGAGTTGTTGTCCAGTCTGCCACTCAGCTTCGGCTCTGAACTCTTTGAACTTCTCGAATGCTTCGTCTTTCGCCTTCAGCAAGTAGACGAACGCATACTTTGAGAAGTCATCGATGAAGGTTATGAAATACTTCATCCCGGCCTTTTTAGAGAATTGTTTGAAGTCACAGATATCGGAGTGTACCAACTCCAGAAGATATGTACTTCGATAAATCCGAAGAAAGGGTTTCCTTGTGATCTTCGTTTGAGCACAAACTTCACATTTCTCTACCTTACCCCTACACTTGGAGATAAGTCCTAGACTAGACATTTTGTTTATTCGTTTACAATGAACATGTCCTAGCCTATTATGCCACAACTCAAGAGTATAAGCAGAAGGATTGATTGTATTAATTACATTGGACTGATTTACAAGCTGAATTTTGAATATTTTTTCGATATAAAAAGCTTTCCCGAAATATGTTTCCTTAATAGACATCACCATCTGGCCAGCATTGATGTCCATCCTGATGCTTGCATTGCAGAGTAGGCCTCCCAAGATCAGGTTCTTTGCGATAGCAGGTACATGCTTCACACCTTGAGGCGTCAGAGACTTTTTCGAAGTCGGCTTCAAAACCACCGTCCCGATCCCGAGCACTTCAGCTTGTGCCTGGTTCGCCACCATAACCACTTCAAAAGTTGGTGTATAGGTGGTGAACCACTCCTTGCTGGAGCAAACATGGCAGGTGGCTCCAGTGTCTACCCACCAGTCAGAGTCAGCCCCCACCGCATCGACCTGCGCAATCATAGCAACAACGTCAGTGATCATAGATACCTTGCTAGGCTCTCCTTGCTCTGATTGCTTGGTCTTTGCTTTGCATTCATTCATGAAGTGGCCCTTCTTGCCACACTTGAAACAAGACATCTGAGACTTTGCCTTCTTTTGCTTGAAGGAAGTCCCCTTCACGTTCAGATTGTTAGGGTCCTTCTTCTTGCTGTGGGAAGCCGCATGCTTTCCCTTTGGTTCCCTGGTATGAACCAGATTGGCGTTAGCCAATTGCTTGGACAGTGCGTCCACCTTCAGTTGAGCCCTCATCTTGTCCTCAATGTAGATTTCCTGCAGGATATCGTCGAGACTGACCTCAAACTTCTTCCTATGCATGTTTGCATAGAACTTGCTCCACCCAGCAGGGAGCTTCGAAACGATCCCTCCAACAACAAACTTGTCGGAGAGGGACATCGCCTCGTCTTCCAACTTCTGTCGCAGCTTCAGGAACTCCTTCACCTGCGACAGCATTGGCTTTTCGTCCTCAAAGAACCACTTGTGATATTTCTCAACAAGAAATATCTTGCTACGGTTCTTATCATCTTCGTACAGTTTTTCCAGAGACTCCCAAATCTCTCTGGCAACAGTCTTCTTTGAATAAGATTCGGCAAGAGAATCTTCCATAGCATTTAGGATCATAAGCCTACAAATGCTTTGTCCCTTCTCCACTTGGCCTGGTTCTTAGTAGCCGCAGAGATTGCGGCTGCAGATCCAATTTCTGGAACAGTAGGTTCCTCCTCAAACAGCACGTGATCAACATCAGAGAACTGAATATTGAGAAAAACATTTCTTTTCCAGATTTGATAGTGCTCACCATCAAATTTTTCTAACTTAGAGAAGTTAGAATTGACTAGCGAAGCACGAAAGTTTTCCATCGTAGCAATTAAGCTTTGAGATTGTTATTGTCGGGGCACAATTTTCGATAGAAAACTGAAAAAATGAAACAATTGTAAAAACAACGTTTCAACGCAACACTTCAAAGAAGGTGCGCAACAGAGATCCTTGGAAGATTCTGAGTTACGAAAATCTAAAAAGAGTTCATAACAGTCAAACGACAGTAGTACTTCTAAAAAGAAGATACTAAGCGAATTGCTATAGGCAGCAGCAACTTGGATGACAGGCGATAGATGGAAGATTGCTGGGGTGAATGATCACCGTTGCTCAAAGCTTAATTCGCCCCACACGAACAGCTTCCAAGAACCAGCAAGTTCGACGGAGAACTTTGGAACACTCCGCTCTTCTGACTCCTCGGATGGCAGCGAACTCCTGTGGCACTAAGTGGCGCAGGTACTGCTCTTCTCTGCTCTCTCGAACTTTGTGGAACTGTGTTAAAAAATACTTATAAACTTTGGCATATTCTGTGTGTACAGAGAGAGAGAGAAGAGAGAACCTTATATAGGCCCGCGTTGTAACTGTCCAGTTAGCAGAACGTTCAGGACGTGGTAAAAATCGCTCCTGAAAGTGCTGCAACTGCTCAAATCGTGCACATACATGATCTAAGCCAACTGGCGCACAGCGCGCGCCACCTACGCAACGTGCGCCACCCGTGCAACGTGCGCACCGCGCGCACCCCACGCACCTTGCACACTGCGCGCAATGCCACTTGCGCACTCTGCGCAACCTGCGCCAACAGGCAGCGCGCCACTGGGCCGCACAACTGGGCGCGCTACTTGGCCGCACCAATTGGCAGCGCAAGTGGCTCGCGCAACGAGCGCAACTTAAGCGCACTATGCACCTAGCGACGATGCTGACGTGCTAAGTGCAAAGTGCGCCAACAAAACGCCTCATGAGCCCATGAGCCCGAGTCCGAGTCCGAGTCGCTAACCCCCCACGGGGTTTAGCTCCGTTGGAAATTAATTCCCAAGAGCAAAAAGCATGAATGCTTCATTGATTTGTCCTTTTTTTCCCATTAGAAAAATACCCCCACATGGCACACCCATGTGCACCTCCACACCACTTGTGCATCTCTAAACAAGCATAGCTTATATAGAGAGATACACTTCCTTTGGCTTAGCCGATGTGGGACTAAAGTTTCCAATGAAAAAGGCCAAAAAACCCAACAACTTGAAACGTAATCCCCAGTTCTCATGCTGGATCAGAAGGGAGAGGTCCAACTGACAACTAAAATCTTTCACTATTTCGCATAAAAGCTATGAATAAGTCAATCAACTTCTAGATGTTTCCATCCAAACCAGTGCACAACAATGCAGAGTGGAAATTTACCCAGAATAAGTGTCAGTTTATTGTAAACTTGGACCAAATCCAAAATCCGAGGCCCAAGCAGATTTATAAACAACTACATCAAATTTGATATAAGATGTAATGATTTATTAGTTCGAAATTTGAGGCAACATTAACTTTTATACATCAAAACGTCAATTAAGAAATAGAACTGAAGAAATGCAGATCAATTGTATAAGAAAAACAACATACAAAGTCTGCAGCAGCTTGTAAGGTAACATGATCACCCCATTCGCCGCTCCTGTTTAGTGCAGTATACATAGAAAGAGAAGTACATTAGTATATAATCTCTATTGAATAACTTGTGTAGGATTAAATCTAGGAAGTACATTGATAGCTTTTTCAAATAATCACCATAAGCCATGGGGACGTATCCTTCATATATCTCTGGATGAGACTTAAGCTGAGAATGATTGAAAAGTATTTTATAAGAGAAATGAGAATCTAAAGTAGATCATCATAAAATTAAGAAATTCATACAGGAAGATGTTGGCAAAGAAATATTAAAATGGTACATTAATCCCTTGGACGGGCAAACCTGACTAATAACTTGTTGTCTCACAAACTCGTGGTGTTCCGGAGTACGGTAGAATTGATCAGACAGAGCTCGGAACTAGACAGATGTAAAAATCAAGTAAACATCAGATAATATGACGAGAAAGCAAAAGAATTGTCCAGGCTAGATCTAATTCTAGTTTAATTCGGAAGGCATGTTTAATTCTCCCAAAAAATTGGGATATTTGGTTAATGGTGATATATTTCTATAAAGGAGAACCAATAATAAAGTTTGCCGAAATGGTTTAAAGATGCTTGAGGCCAAGAAGAGTGGTCTGGATAAGGCATAGTGTTTATGATAGTTCTTACGGGAACTCGCGGGATCATAGATTTGGAATCCCAAACATATTCCTACCCATTATTCTGTGGCTCTACTGCAAGTCTTTCTGTCACTTGCAACATAGCAATATAGCATGGTTGCAGAAAAAATGCAACTATTACTTCACTTTATATTTCCAAAACATAAGAAAGAAATCATAACTTTTTAATAGTTTTTTTATGAGATAGAATGGTTCTCAATTCTTTACAATGTAACTGAAATGTTACCCTACTGGAGAATTCACATGCCAAGAGTCCCCATCACATTCATTATGGGAACTCACGGGATCATAGATTTGGAATCCCAAACATATTCCTACCTGTTATTCTGTGACTCTACAGCAAGTCTTTCTGTCACTTGCAACATAGCAATATAGCATGGTTGCAAAAAACATGCAACTATTACTTCACTTTATATTTCCAAAACATAAGAAAGAAATCATAACTTTTTAATAGTTTTATATGAGATAAATGGTTCTCAATTCTTACTGAATGGATAAACATCTATGAATAGCCTAAAGATAATGTTTCAAGCAACTATGAAGCAGCTGGAGATTGTAGTTCATATTGCTGTAAATTCTAATGCCACATCAATATCTTAAATTGTGAGGTAATAAACATCTATGAATAGCCTAAAGATAATGTTTCAAGCAACTATAGCATGGTTGCAAAAAACATGCAACTATTACTTCACTTTATATTTCCAAAACATAAGAAAGAAATCATAACTTTTTAATAGTTTTATATGAGATAAATGGTTCTCAATTCTTACTGAATGGATAAACATCTATGAATAGCCTAACGATAATGTTTCAAGCAACTATGAAGCAGCTGGTGATTGTAGTTCGTATTGCTGTAAATTCTAATGCCACATCAATATCTTAAATTGTGAGGTAATAAATAGCAAGCATGAAAGAGCAATAGAATTAAGGAAAAAGACTATACTGTAAGAAAATGGTATTATGTAGCGAACCTGACAATTACCATCTCCTTGAACTTTAAGCTCAACTAGATCGTACAACTGCAACCTACAAAATAAGTATAGCACCCTCACCAGCTAAAAGAAGAATGTAATAAAATATTGCAAGGAAATCCAAATGGGCTTGCAAGATTAAAAGCCTAGTTGCGAGCAAACTCTACTTTATATCCAATTGTCCAATTTAGAAATGATTGTCACTGTTATACGATACTGAAAGGTCTGGAACTGACATCAGCTAAACGTTGAGACGATTTTATAGTTTAAGGAGCCTAAGTCCTAACTGTGTCTTCCACTAGATTGGACTTTGACCAGTTGATCTGAATGAGCAAAGGGCCAACTCCCAGTAATTTGTAAATGGAATTTCCTATAGAATAAACTGCAGCAGCATCAAGTCAAACAAAACAAGGAACTGTAAACAACGATACATATAGCATTACCAAGTCATCCAACTTTTGACTGCTACAAACTAAGTCTTTGGACAACAGCCTCCAGAGGTAAACCCAAGTGCTTCAGAATTTCCAGAATAGCTTCATGCTACCAAATGTCACTTCATTTACAATTAACTAAAAAAATTCATAATAGACTTATCAGTATCCGAAACTCTATATTGCTTCCTTTCTGAATGCATTTGTCGGTGCCTCCAAAGCAAAAACTCTCTACATATCAAGAGCTAGAATGTTCAGATGGATGTGACACAAACTCGCAGTACACCAAAAGCAGGGGAAAGAAGAGAGCATATTCGTGGAAGGTTGGAGGTAGTGTCAATTGACGATAATAGGAGAGAAATTTGTCCGACCTTGTTTGGACATTTAAAACCGTGAACAAGACATACACCAGATATGAGTGATAGGCCGTAGCCAAATGAGTGTAGACAGTAAGAAATGCAAACCAAACTGAAAAAGATGGGGAAAAACCTCTTGATAATAATTCAAACCAAATTGAAAAGTACCTGTCAAGAAGCCTTTGATGATCTGAAGTTGCTTCATCTATTGAAGGAATTTCTCCATTAGTTCTAGGAACATGCTGCTCACACACAACACAAATAGAAGTACACATGTTACACATCAAACTTGGAAGAAATGCAATGCATAGCAAGAAGTATACTTTGAGGATGATTATCCTAGGCCATGGAAGGCATAGCAAGAAGTATACTTTGAGGATGATTATCCTCGGCCATTGAAGACTAATGAAGGGCAGATCTGTTGGGGAAGGAAAAGGTATAGGGGCTTCTGGCCTACAGCTTCACACTTCCTGGATCTGATTAGATTACAAGTCAAAGAGGGGGGGGGGGGGGGGGGGGGGGGGGGGGGGGGGGTGTGGAGAGGTTATTTCGATTCTGAAATTTTGCTGATATTCTAGAGGTCATCCTACATCATGCTAATGCCACTGATGTTGGCCCATAGGTCATGGTCAAACCTGATTTCGATAATCGTCTAAACTCTGACTCAATACAACTTATAAAAGTACAACGGAAGACTGCTGCTTACTGAACTTTTATATTTTCTTATGTATTTTTTTATTTTTATTGAGTTTAGGAAACTCTATACATCAAGTTGTAACTGGCAATTAGACGGCTTCCTAGCTCCTCTCAAAAACAACCAAAACATGTTCAAACCACAAATCACAACCCACAATGTAGCTCAAACCTAGTCCAAACAAACCAAAACAACCTGGACCCTGCTGGAATTTGAGAAACCGAACTCGGACAGAACTCGGTCACCCTGACACAGCAAGCCCTAAATCTCGTTCATCCTTGACACCAGGCTCCCAACGTTCTAATTTTTGAACGTTAGGGAACCGAACTCTGCAAGTTCGGTCCCCAAGAACACTATAATAGAGATGAGAATTCTCATTTTCAACACAATTCATTCCTTCTCTCTTCTATTTCTTCAAGAGTTATATTTGAGCCTAAATCTTCCTATCACCAAGTTTACAACTCCCATAGCCAGCTAAGTGTTAGTGCGCTTTCAATCTAGAAGATGGCTCGGGTTGTGAAAAGGCTTAGAAACAATTTTGTTTTCATCCAAGTGTAAAGTCGACAAATTTTTCGTTTCAAAAGCTTGTGGTTGTAAAGTAGTCGTGTGGTTTGGATCAAAAGAATGAGTCTGTAAGAGTCGCAAACGCTTCGGATTAAAGCTTGTGTTTAACTTATAGTGGATTCAACATCGAGCAAAGTTCTCGAGACTAGACTAGTCCTCTCAAAGGAACACCAGTATAAATACTCGATGTTTCTGTTTGCTCTTATTAACTCTTTTACTTTACGCAATTTCACTTAATATATTATTGTAGTTGATTACTACTTAATTTTTTAATTGGGAATTATTTTTCAATGCACTCTATTTATCCCCGTTAGAGGTGCTCTACGGTCCTACAATTGGTATCAGAGCAGGTTATCTTCTATAAACCTAACACTCTAGAGAACACATGACAACCATGAAATCTATTTTCACTGGTGAAGGCCAATCCACAAATAGGCCCCCTCTATTTGATTGAATCAACTACACCTATTGGAAAACACGGATGAACTTTTTTCTAAGTCACTAGACTTTGACCTCTGGTCAATTGTCATAGACGGCTACAAAAAGCCAGCTAGAACAGTGATTGATGGTAATCTTGTAGAAAAGTCCAATGATACATACGCTGACTTGGAAAAGAAACAAGTCAGTCTTTATGCTAGAGCTCTAAATGCTTTATTTTGTGTTATAGATAAGATTGAGTTTAATAAAGTATCTACATGTGCCACTTCACACGAAATCTGAAAAGTTCTTGAGGTAACTCATGAAGGTACTTCACAAGTAAATGAATCCAAGATTAGTAGGCTTACACATGAGTATGAGGCTTTCAGAATGAAGCCAAATAAAACCATCACACAGATGTCCACACGTTTTCTCGATATTATTAATCATCTCTCCTCTCTTGGTAAGGAATATAGTAATCATGAAAAGATACGCAAAGTGCTCAGGGGATTAACGAAGAACTAGAACCCCAAGGCAACAACAATTATTGAAGGAAACGACCTCACCACCATGACGCTTGAAATACTCATGGGAAAGCTGATGGCACACGAGCTAGATCTTAAAGACTTTGAATAATCGGCATCGAAAGAAAAGACGATACCATTTAAAGCACATCTCAAGAAAGTCTCCAGCAAGAAAACCGAAGATGATGATTCTAATGGTGAGGAACAGGCCCTGATGGTCAGGAACCTCAAGAAATTCTTGAGATTTGAGAGATCAAACCGAAAGAAGAAAGAAAATCAAGACAGCAATGAGGAAGAATCTATATGTTATGGATGCAAAAAGACGGGCCACATAAAGGATTGCCCAAATGCTAAGAAAAGAAATCGTTATGAACGTCCAAGCATACAACAATCATCACACAAATATGCAAATACAAGCATATGGCACGAAAGTGAAGCCAACGATTCAGAGGAAGAAGAAAGTCCTTACAATAATGCAAATGTATGTTTAATGGCATTTGATCAGGTATCTACTAATCCTCTTTACAATAATTTCACTTTCGATATATTATCTGATGCATTTAGCGATTTACTTGAAGAATACAAGAAGGTTCTTGATAAGTACAAGCATTCTAGAAAAGAGATAAAAGCACATATGCTTAAGAATGAAAGGTTGTCTACCTTATTGAATGAAACAAGAGAGACACCTTCTACTAGTGACACGGAAGAAATATCTACACTAAAGCTGAGTTTGCATAATGCTCTTGAAAGCATTGAAAAGAGAGAACAAGAGTATGCAAAACTCAATGTTGTATATGAGATAGAGAAGAAGAAACGCAGCATAGCAGCACAGAGATTAGATGTATTATCGGCTAAATATGATGAAGCATGTACTATCTCTAAAAAGTTAGAGATTAAATTGGGTAAATAGGCTGTACCTATAACCCAATCGAAGATTAGTCCTGTGACACAACACAAAGTCACAAACGGAAGAACACGTCAAAAGAAAGCAAACAAATTACATGCTACACATACTTATGCTTTCTTTTATAAGTATCCACGGAAGACACAAAAGATTCATATATACACTATGGTACCAAGCACCAACACCTCTATTGTTTATAACTATTGTGGTCAACATGGACACATTTCACAACACTGCAGAATTAGAAGATTAGTAGACATGAATATATATGCATGGGTACCAAAAGCTAACACTTTTGGATCCTCAAAGAAATGGGTATCAAAGGTCACATCTACTCGTGTTGTAGGTGGTCAACCCTCGCATGCTTGAAGCAAGTAGATTCTCGATAGCGGTTGCTCATGTCATATGACAGGTGATGCATCTTTATTTGCACCACTATCGATGAAGAAAGAATGATACGTCTCCTTCGACAACAATCTTAGAGGATATATTATAGGTAATGGCAATATTGGTATTCCTCCTTACTCAGTTATAAAAGACGTTTGTTTAGTCACAGAATTAAAACATAAGTTGCTCAGCATTAGTCATCTTGCTGACAATGGTTATGGCACTTTGTGAAAAACAAATGTTTTATATATGAAAGATCTGGGAATATTGTTTATGAAGTAATTAGTGAGGATAATATTTATGTTTCTATTTGTCAGAGAATACTAACAATGCAGGTAGATATCTAAAAGCTAACAAAGACGAAAGTTGGCTATGACATATATGACTAGGACATGCCAATATGGGCACAATAGCAAGACTATCTACAAAGAAATTGGTAAGAGGACTACCAGAAATCAATTTCAATAAAAATATGATATGTGCTGAGTGTAAGAAAAATAAAGCAACAATGTCATCATTTAAATCTATCAACGTTGTAAGTATTTCGAGACCATTGCAACTACTTCATATGGATTTACTTGGACCAAGTAGAGTTACCAGTCTTGGTGGAAAACTTTATGCTTTTGTTATTGTTGATGATTTTTCCAGATACACTTAGATATTCTTTTTATCAAACAAAAGTGACGTACTGTTTGAATTTGAGATTTTTTGCAAAAATGTACAAAACGAAAAGGGCTTCATGATTACTCGTATCCGAAGTGATCATGAAGACGAATTCGAAAATTTTGATTTCAAAAAGTTTTTGATTCAAATGGCAATTTTCATGAGTTTTCATGTCCTAGAACTCTCCAACAAAATGGTGTTGTAGAGCAGAAGAATAGAACTCTCAGCGATATGGCTAGAGTTATGTTAAATCAGTAAAATCTTCTGAAATATTTTTGGGCTGAAGCTGTAAATACAGCATGCCATGTTTTGAACAGGGTTCTAATTCGACCGATATCAAAAAAGATACCCTATGAGCTTTGGTTTGATAGAACTCCTAATATTTACTATTTTAAAGTTTTTGGATGTAGATGTTTTATTTTGAACACCAATGACAACTTGGGAAAGTTCGACTCTAAGGCAGATGAAGGAATCTTTCTTGGTTATGCTGCTAAAAGTAAAGGTTTTAGAGTTTTTTGTCACACCCCGACCCGGAAAATCGTTCGTCCTCGCATCGATTTATCCGAATCGTTCGTCCTCGATGGGATGTGATGTCGTACGAGTCTGGGGTTGCACTCGTACAAGGTAAGATGACAAGTTCTCAAATGGTTATCTTTGATTTGAAATTAGCAGCGTAATAAACAGAGTATATGCGAAACAATTCTCATTATTGATATTGAACTCAGGTTACAAAGACTTTCAATAGCCCAACTGAATTTGCTAGATTAGCTTACAACACTCAAGTTCTCTCTTGCCCACAAAGGATTTCACCGTTTCATACATCATGTCTTCTATATTTCGGCCGCATCAATCATGTTGCAAGTCCGAGCATCAATGCGGTCGCACGCTTCAAAACGCTACGACATTCCATGCTTCAGCGCGTTCAAGCGAAGCTCTGCCGCGAACAGATCATTCCATGAACCTGCAAGTAATCTGGTGGAAAATCAGTACTAATCCTCTCGCGTACTGATCAGAGACCCACTGTACTAAACCGACATTAAGTAGATATATATTGAATCATGCAACATACAATTCAGTGTTCTTTCTATCTTTGTCTTAAAATCAGTTTCATGGCATATACGAAAGCAGTAAAGCAATGTATTTCATGGCAAGCATGTTATGTTTCATTCAAGCAAAGCAAGCAAGCAAGCAGGCAGGCAACATATATATCCCGTTTTCCTTCGTGGCGCGACTTCTTCCAACATCGACGCACTCCCTTGCACCGACGCAAGGTGAATACGTCTACCATCTTTCCCTGTCATGTTATAAGTGCTCATTGTACAGCATCTCCGTGTGCCTGCAGTTTCAGCCCGCCGGCTCCTATCTATATGAAGATCACTGACATTCACAGATGTCAGAATGGACTTATGTTTCTCAAATGCATTGCGACGCACACTTTCAACCTAGGCTACGATCCTTATTGAAGCCCCCGCAATGCTCGTAATCCCTTGCCACGATAATCTTTCTCCTAGGCCGAACAGTCCTGATGCCCCAGCGCGCCTGTTCGAGAAAAAACTCGTGCACGGGTTAATTTACAGTCCATTTGATCATGCAACAAACACTCCTCATACAACCAAACATAGTCTTGAGTCAGAAACTCAGACTTCACGTCGTCTTACATTTCTCTTTTTTTCAATGTTCTCACTCTTTCTATGTTCTCACTCTTTCTATGTTCTCACATTTTTTGTATGATTTCATTCTTCGTTTCAATGTTCTATGGCACTATGTCCCAATTTAATGTTCGTCAAACGAACGACCCGAAGGTTCCGAACATTCCGAGGCACCATGCCACATTCGACAGTTCCGTCACCTTCATGCCACAACTGTTCTCTTCGCAACAAAGCCATCTTTTATGATTCTCGTGCACGTACGCACGCTTGACATAATTGTTCTCTATTCTTTGAGTCGTGCATGCGATGCAGGCCTCGATACCGTAATTCCATGTTCTTATGACTTAATGTTCAATATTCATGGCTCATGCACTAGGGCACTTGTCTTGAGAGTCTTTCAATGTGCTAGCCTTCTAACTCGTGCGCGGGGGCACGAATGACTTGTGCGCTGAGGCACTCGTTGATACAGTTATCCTACGTTCTTATGGTTTGCGTACCGAGGCACTTGCCGTTGCGGTGTTTCGATGTTCAATAGCGACTCATGTATTTGACGCACGTTTCATTTCAATTGTTCTATCTAGTGTTCGACACGCACTACGATTTCTCTCGATCAAGTCACGCCCGTGGATTCGATAGATTAACTTAGCATACAACGGTACATTTTAGTTAGGCATGACGGAGTAGGAAAGAATGGTCAAAGTCCTCCCACCTTAAGCCGATACGCCTTGTCGTTTCGCCGAGCCGATACGGCTCGATTTCATAACTTCGTTGCACGACCAATTCTTCTGACTTAGCCATTCGATGCACTTCATGCTTCGTTGAATTATTCGACCGATTTGGCTTACCGTGCCTATGTCTCAGTCCGTTGCGATGCGATGCTTTGGTTTTGCGGACACCATTGCAAATAAGGCAAAATGTCGACCTCTTATATTTCAGCGTAAAAGCATATCCTGCATACGAAACCAACTAAAATCAATATTCGTTCAAATCGGACTTGTGCTTTGCATCGATTCGATTTCTTAGGATCTTCGAACCGACTCAATGCTTCTCTCTCGGGCCAACTTAACAGTTAACACTTGCATCGATCTTACTCGATGCATTCCTCGAGTCAACGCAACTCTTTGCATCGATTCGCATCGATACGTATTTCGGGTCAGAGTAATTCTTTGAGTCAACGACTCGGCATAATACACCGTGCGGAGCGGGACATTACATTTTTAATAAGCGATCTATGGTTGTAGAATTTATTAATGTCACATTAGATGAGCTCAACAGTCAATTACCTAGTGACAGTGACGATGAAGATGTCAGCGCAACATCCAGTCAGGCACCTGAAGATACTACTACCGGTACAAGCTACCTAAAGAGTCTGCCAAAGAAGATGAACTTTATGACAGATCATCCAAAAAAATTGATCATAGGTGATGTATCTAAGGGAGTAAGCACTAGTTCTTCTACTAGAGATATTGCTGCAAATATTGCTTACATTTCACAAGTAGAACCTAAAATTTTGAATTTCTGCTATGCAAGAGGAATTGAAGTAATTTGAAAGAAATCAAGTTTGGGAACTTGTTCTAGACCTAATGATCACTCTATAATTGACACCAAGTGGGTATTCCGAAATAAACTAAGTAAGGATGGACAAGTCACTCGTAACAAAACACGTCTCGTAGCTCAAGGCTATAATCAAGAAGGAATTGATTATGATTAGACCTATGCTCCTGTTGCAAGACTTGAATCCATTCGCATGTTTTGCGCTTTTGCTAGTTTTCATGACTTCAAACTTTTTCAAATGGATCTTAAAAGTGCATTTTTAAATGGTTTTATCAAAGAAGAAATTTTTGTAGAACAACCCCTGGTTTTGATGATTTCCAATTTCCAAATCACGTTTTTAAGTTACGTAAGGCTCTGTATGGACTCAAACAAGCCCCACGTGCTTGGTATGATCGCCCCAGTTTCTTCTTACTTGGAAATAGTTTTTCAAAAGAGAAAGTTGATACTACACTGTTTATTAAATTACTTGATGACAATCTTTTATTAGTACAATTTATGTTGATGACATCATATTTGGTTCTACTAATAAGCTACTATATCAAGAATTTGCTGAGTGTGCGCAGAGTGAATTCGAAATGAGCATGATGGAAGAATTCAATTTCTTCCTTGGGCTGCAAATCAAGCAGAATTCACAGAAAACGTTCATCAATCAAGCTAAGTACACGAAGGATTTGCTGAAAAAATTTGAATTTGACTATACAAAACCTATAGGCACACCAATGGCTATATCAACAAAGCTTAACCTTGATAAAAGTGGTAAACCAGTCGACCGGTGTAAGTATCGAGGTTATGATTAGTAGTTTATTATATTTAACTGCTAGTTGTCCAGATATCATGTTCGTGTTTGCCCATGTGCTAGATATCAGACTAATCCTAAGGAATCACACTTGTGCACAGTAAAGCGTCTCTTCCGATACCTTAAAGGAACTTCTACAGTCGGCTTATGGTATCCCAAAACTACGTCCTTTGACCCTATCGGTCATTCGGATGTTGATTTTGTCGGATGCAAAGTGGATCGTAAAAGTACCAGCGGCACATGTCATTACCTAGGTAAAACATTTGTCTCTTAGTTTAGTAAGAAACAAAATTCTGTCGCATTATCAACTACTAAAGCTGAGTATATCGCTCTAGGACGTTGTTGTGCACAAATTTTGTAGATGAAACAAACCTTAGAAGACTATAATCTGCACTTCAAGAACATTCTCATTTACTGTGACAATACTAGCACTATTAATCTCACTAAGAACCCTGTATGTCACTTACGCACTAAGCAAATAAAAATGTCATCATTTCTTACGTGATCATCAATTACATAGAGATATTTGTTTAGAATTTATTGATACATAACATCAGCTAGCAAATATCTTTACGAAAACCCTAGCCGAGGATCGTTTCAACTATATTCGTCGTGAGTTGGGAATTCTAGATTCAGTTTCTGATGCATAATGATTTATGTTCTTAAAATGTTGTTAATCTGACAATCCTTAAAATCGAGATTATTTTGGGTACACGCCGAAATGACCCTTCTATCAACGAGGTGTAAATAGCCTTAAACGACACGATACTTAAGTGTCTCCGGACCACCACTAGCTGGGATCCGGCTCCTACAGCTAACCCAATATTATCAACATTTTATGGATTGATAGGTTAATCAAGCATTTTTTCAACATATAATCAAAAACATGCACTTTTGAAACCTAGGCAACCGAACTCTGACCGAGTTCGGGGCGAACTCGGTCCCTTATGTTTCAGAACAGAACCAACCTGGTCCCACTCCACTTAAGTCGCATCTTTTGTTTTTAAAACCCTCATTTTTCCGTCCAGAATCGAAAAGAACCCCCTTCTCTTCATCTTCCCCCTTCTAAAAACCAAGAAATTCAAAACCCTAGCCCTAGAAATCTTTCCAACCAAGGGTTTTCATCCCTCCGTATTGTAGCTATGGTGTTGTTTTGAGTTTTTTTCGGTTCTCCTTCCTATTTCGAGGTATAAATCTCTACTTCTCTCTAGTTTTAATTTCCATGGCACCAAAATTTGGTAAGAAAAAGAGAAAAGTAGATGAGGGATCCTCATCCAATCCATATCAAGAGGAAGCACATCGTTCCTTATTCAGTCCACCCTTACCTGAAGAAGGGACATTCGATGGTTCTCTTTTTAGAAACCTAGAAGTTTCGTCTGAATGGTTTGACGACTTCCAAAATTGGAAAGTCTGTCCAAGAAACCCCATTAGCTTCACAAATTTTCCTGAGTTTCGATCTCTTTTTAGGGATTTATCACTCGAAGAATTAGTTCAAACTTGCTATCATATTTATTTAAATGTTATTAGAATGTTCTATTGCAATTTGACTTATTCCTAAGGTTCTATATTTTCTAGTGTTTGCGGTATCGATATTGAATTCGATGATGCCGACTTGAGTAAGATCCTTCATATTCCAAATAAGCGAGATGCTCTAGTTGACATTACCAAGTTCAACTTCGATAACGCAATGACACTTGAGACTTTCAAGACCCATTGTGTGCTCCTCATCCCCGTCCTCCTGGTAGACTTTTTGCACGGTATCTCAAACAGCATTTTTATGAGCTACATCCTATGATATTTTTTGCTATCATCCCTAAGACTGGATCTACTGATGAGATCACGTACTTAGAGATGACAGCTCTCTACCACCTCCATTTCACCATTTCTTTTTGTAGTGTCCCGTCCCTATATCGTGTCCCATTCTCCGTCCACGGGGTGCGCGAGAAAGAAACATTGTATGCTATCGATTCGGTCGGAACCAATTGGTCGGGATCGATCGAATCGGTCGAACGGGAACGATTGAATTAAGATCATTTTCTCGTTATGGAAAGACTTCTTCGGAATCAAGTCCCATATCCAGCGGGTTGCGTCTCGAGGATTGGCTCTGCGGCTGAGTCGGGAGAGACCTCCCGTTACTTTGCTTTTCATGCCGCATTCGCTTTGGTTTTGGCTTTGGTTTTCGTGAATGCGTTTTCGTGAATATTTTCAATGGTTTTCATGGCTTGCGTTTTCGAACTTCGCATTCGTATCGATTTCCTTGAATAACACAGTGTTCTAATCAGTTGCTTATGCGATTGCAGGTGATCGCGTAGGCGTCTAAGCGCAGCCAACCAGTCTCTTGCCTGAAGTAAAGACTAAAGTGAGTGGCTGACCTCCTTCACCTCGATCCTCTGATTCAAATCAAGAACTCGGGATAATTGTATCAATTTAGAGTGAATTACTCTAAAAATATAAGTTCCGCACCAAAAAGAGAAAAGGTTCTAGAAAAGAGAGAATTATTTCATGATTTGCAAAACCAAAGAAATGAATCGATTATATAATTGTCGCAACGATACCATAAAACGTGCCTTGAATAACGTGTTAACTTAGCACGGTCATGGACAACTTGTATACAAGGGCGATTGTTTCTTCAGACGGTATCCCGGGACCACGGAACCGATCCGGCCTAGGAATCAACACGATAGCTATGCTGGATTGTACTACGGGTATTCGGTGCTCCTTCAACGGGGCTCGCTACCCGCGTTGAACGTGCACCGTCTAAACCAAGCTATGTCCAGGATGGTTTTCATGCCAATGATCTCCATAAATATGCACTGGTTTAACTTATGTTATGCAATATGACAGAGAAGAACATGGTAAGCTTTATGTTGCACGGCACGCTCTGCCGTGGGTAAGTTCCAGCGTAACATCTCCTTGTTTATGTTTCGTCAAACTGCTTGCATGAAACTGACTAGGATGACTAGAAAGATCACTAAAACATGTTGCATGTTTCATCTAAATTCTTGAACCAAATGAGAGCACGGAAATAATTAGTCACTCGTCAGTACACGTTGATTGTACTGATCCTCGCTCTCTACAGGCGCTATAATCAGGAGGAGGGTGTCCCGTGACTGAAGGCAGCGCTCATGTGTTTTGAAGCTTCGTCCGTGCGCGCGAAGCCTTGACCCAATCTCTTTTGAAGGCTCCGCAACTCTCCAAGCAAAGATGTCTCAACTCTCCCTTATTCAAGGTGTTTGCACATTTTGTATGTATAAAGGGGTGTGATGTATGAAACGGCTATCTCATCAACGTTCATTTTGTAAGCCCGCGCGGCGCCTTCGTATCGAGTATGTAATATGATGTTCATTATCAATAAAGCTCAAGTTTCTTTTATTCAATGTGTTCAATTTACTCTGCGCACTCTCTTGTTGTTGTGTTTCGGATAACCTTATGAAAACGCCTTGTGCGAGCGCAACCTAGGCTCGCACGACATCACGTCCGGGGGACGACTATCGATTCTTCGGAATAGGGACGTGACACTTTTAGTCTTCCAAAAACTACGATTCAGACTATGGTCCAATGTCGCAAGAAAGGCGTAACTTAATTTATGTCATGTACTTATCCATCATCTTTAGGAGCTTTGTCATCCCATTGGATACTTGTTCTTTCGAAGATGTTCCATCTTTTTTGCTTAAAGCCCATAGGACTGGACCCAATTTTTCTCCTATTGATGACGACTCCTCTTTTGATGAGACTCTTGCTGAAGATGTTGCACCTACTGGTGAAGTTGCACCTCCTCCTCCTACCGTGACACTTGACTCTCTTCATGAGATGCTTTGCTATCGTTTTAGACTTGAGGACGATCGTTACCGACAATTGGATTTTAGCTATACATTTCATGCCCAGGCCATCGGAAATACTCTTTCTGATATTCAGTGGAGTATGGCTCATGCACCTGCTGGTCATGTATCTCTGATTCGGTACCCTCACTGTCCCGGACCTCGAGTTGATGATCCAGATGCTCAGCGCTATTTTGAGCCTAATGCTGCCTACTATGATCCAAACCGGTCTGTTGAGACCGGTGACGATGCATAGTTGACGACGTACCTTGGGGCTACTACATTTTGTTTGATGGATGATGTTGATGTCACAGTTTATGCTTAGTTTCATTTTGACTATTAGTTGATGTTGCACTTTTCTAGTTTCAGTTTATTATTTCAGTTTGCATTTTTGTACTGGACATCGTTCATGTTTCTTGTATTGAACATCTATTTAGTATTTAGTTTTATGCACTTTTCATTATTCACTTGTGTGTGATATTCATTATATGCAATTTCACTGCATTGTTATAAATTTTCTATGCTATTTCACTCTACTTATTGTTTGTGTTGTGATACATAAATTGCGGGGGAGCATTCCATTTCGATCAAATAACAATGGGGTAGAAGTAGTACATTCACTGAACAAGGATCAAATCGTTGTATATCATTTGAAGTATATCTGTCAAAGTTTGTCAATTATCAAAATGAACGAGATTGTTGACCCATAGGTCATGGTCAAACTTAATTTTCGATAATCGTCTAAACTCTAACTTGATGCAACTTATAAAAGTACAACTGAAGATTGTTGCTTACTGGACTATGACGGCTGTAACTTATTTAATCATCAAAGTTTGATGAACGGGATTTTGTATTTTTCTTATGTATTTTTATTTTTATTGAGTCTAGGAAACTTTGTACATCGAGTCGCAACTGGCAATTAGATGGCTTCCTAGCTCCTCTAAAAAACAGCCAAAACCTGTTCAAACTAAAAATCCCAAACCTAGCTCAAACCTAGTCCAAACAAACCAAAAACAAACCTGGATCCTGCTGGAATACGGGAAACCGAACACGGTCACCATGACCCAACAAGCCCTAAATCCCGCTCTTCCTTGAGACCAGGCTCCCAACGTTCTAATTTTGGAACGTTAGGGAACCGAACTCTGCCCGAGTTCGGTCCCAGGAACTCTATAAATAGATATGATAATTCCCATTTTCAACCCCACTCATTCCTTCTCTCTTCTATCTCTTCAAGAGTTCTATTTGAGCATAAACCTTCCTATCACCAAGTTTACAACTCTCATAGCCAGCTAAGTGCCAATGCGGTTTCGATCTAGAAGTTGGCTCGGGTTGTAAAAAGGCTTGAAAATAATTTCGTTTTCATCCAAGTTTGAAATCGCTCTTCGTATCAAGTTTGAAATCGCTCTTCGTATCTAAAGCTTGTGGTTGTGAAGTAGTCGTGCGATTCGGATCAAAAGCACGAGTCTGTAAGAAGTCGCAAGCGCTCCGGATCTAAAGCTTGTGGTTGTGAAGTAGTCGTGCGATTCGGATCAAAAGCACGAGTCTGTAAGAAGTCGCAAGCGCTTCGGATCAAATCTTGTGTTTCACATATACTGGATTTAACATCGAACAAGAGTTCTCGAGACTGGACTAGTCCTCTCAGAGGGATACCAGTATAAAATTTCGGAGTTTGTGTTTGCTCTTCTTAACTCTTTTAATTTACGCAATTTCACTTGATATATTATTGTAGTTGGTTACTGGTTAATTTTTTAATTGGGGATTATTTTTCGCTGCACTCTATTCACCCCCTCCCCCCTCTAGAGGTGCTCTACGGTCCTACAAATGAGTCCTCAGCAGTTATCTTAGGATCCTTGTATCTAATGGCATCAATCTCTATCGATTAACTGCAATTACTACCTCTTTGACCAACTGTATTAACCCTTAAAATATCTCCACCTTTCAAAATTCAAAACCACCTTCCCTCTTTAACCAATTGCAATCACCTACCTCCGTCGATCTAATATGATCCAGAAGCATAGGGTTGTAGACCATAAGCCTCCCTCTCCCTTCTCTCTCGCTCCTCCGGAGAACCTCCCTTCATCGGTCAAACTCTCGTTGCAAGGGCAGTCGATTTTAGCATGAATGTGTGTATTGATGTTTGGGTAAAGTGCATTTAAACCCTCCTTAGATTTGCCTCGTTTGCAAAATAAGACATTTTAGAAAACTTAAGCAGTTTGCACCTTCCGCAAAACCGTTTTTGCTCGAAATGCCCCTTTCCGTCAAAATGACGTTAGAACTAGCCGTTAGAGGCCATATTTTGGATATAAAAAATTTGCACTCCCCAAAATACCCCTAATGCTAACGGTTAAATTGTGGCTGCTGGCTCTCTTTCATTCTCTATATATAAGAATGTTTGTTTGAAACATAAAACCTAAGCTTTATATTTTCTACTTTTTTGACCGGTTGGTTGGAAGGAAAAATAACATTTAATTTTTTTTATATTCCTTTTTTTTACTTATTTGCTCTCATTTAATGTATTGAAGCTTTTTCTTACCTACAGATCTAAAATCCAACTGCAAATTTTTTTTATATTCCCTTTTTTTTTTACTTATTTGCTCTCATTTAATGTTTGAAGCTTTTTTTTACTTATTCCTTTTTTTTTTCTCAAGACGTCCAAATAGAAATTATGGAAGAACAATTTATTGCTATTGTGGATTAATTAGCCCATTGAAAACTTTATTGACACCAACAAATCCTGTAAGATGATTTTACGGGAGTGCAAATTTTCCAACAAATTCTTGTGATTTTCTAGTATGGGAGGATGATAAACTTTCAGAACACTATCAAATTCTAATGTGGAATTTAATAAAAGAATTAAAGGAGCACCGAGGCCAAGGTTTACAGCCTATTCCTAAAGACTCGACAACGGCGGTGGCAGCCACTGAACCCGGACCATGCTTCGACATATATGTTTTGCAATTTATTTTTAGATTTTTGACACGTTTAGTAATATTTAAGTTATTTGTTTAAGGAATACATGTGATGAAAATAAATTTGTACCAAGATTTACAATTTCAGTTAGAATTAATAAATAAATAATTACGATAATAGTCATGACTAATAAATTATTAAGTAAGACTATAATGATGATTACTAAATTATTAATTAAAATTATTATAATATATAAATTATTAACTATAATTATAATTATGATTAAATTATGATTAATTAATATTATAATAAAATTGTAATTAATAAATTATTAACTAAGATTATAATTATTAATTAAGATTATAATTATTATAAAGTATTAAATAATATAATATTAGTTACAGTTATCTAGCTCCAAATACGGTTTACCAAACATGCCCTAAGTTAAATGGCTGGATAGTTCAGGACTAACAGGACATTTGTTAAAAGATTTTTTTTTCCAGAAAAAATTTAAGATGAAAACCTACTATTTAGATTATAAACATTTATTTTCGAAAATGACGTCAAGCATGAGAATTCTATCTTTTTAAGAACGGAAGGTTATTTTTTTGTCCCAGTCAACTTTTTGTCCGAGTAAATTCTTTTTTTGCTTTTTGTTTAGTTTTCTTGTCTTTTTAATATTTTGTTTTTTGTTTCCATTTTTTTAGTTCTTATTTCATATTTTTTTCATATTTTTAATAATCTTTTCTAGTTTTTTAAAAGTGACTTTTATTTTTTTGGTTATTTTTTTATTTCTTAAATATTTTTTGTTTTTTCAAATTTGTATAGTTTTTGTTTTTGTCTTTTTTCATTGTTTAAGATTTATCCTCATTTTTTGGTTTTTTGGAATATTTTGTCTATTTTTTATTTATTTTTTTAATAGTATTTTTTGTTTTTTATTTGGTTTTTTTTTCCAGTTTTTAATCATTTCTATTTTTTAAGAATTGATTTTTTTTGTATTTATCAGTTTTATTTTTCCCAAAAATATTTATATATTTGTTAAATAAAAAATAATTTATGACAAAATAATTTTAAATAATATGTATCCACTTTTTTGACGGAACTAACCGTTTTTAACAAGTTAATATTTATTAAAATAATTTTAATAAATAATTTTACTAGCAAAGACCATTTTTCCTTTGTTAATATTTATCCACTTTTTAACAAGTATTTTTGCGTAACCATTTTTAACAAAATAATTTTAGAACTAACCGTTTTTAACAAGTTAATATTTATTAAAATAATTTTAGATAGCCTAGGGGTAAAATGGTCAACACATCCCCATTTTAACACCCGTTAACAGAAAAGTTAGATTAGGGGGTGATTTGAGCATTTTCATAACATTTTGGGTTTTTCAAATCAGGGAGTCTTTAATTGCGTTTTCGTAACATCTAAGGAGGGTTTAAATGCACTTTACCCATTGATGTTTAGTAGAGAGAAGTAGAAATTTCAAAGAAAATATGCATAAAGTAAAGGAACTTCATGTTATAATAAAATAAAGAGTTCTCTCAGGAACCCACCCTATGATTTCATGATTATAGGAAAACCACCTGTCAATTTACCCACATTACTTACCCCTTGCCATAAATTTTCCAGTTAATTCTTTTGCAAAAGGAAATGTCATGTATGCATTTCTTAAATAATATAAGACTTTTTGCATATAAGTTCCTTAAATCTATCATAATCTATGTAAGTCCCCCAAATCTTGCCATTTGCTTAGAAGTCCATCAGATCACTAATGAATTGAGTTAACCAACCCTTGTAATAATATGCAAGAAAGCCTACTTTGCCCTCCCATCTTCTTCCTCCATCTTAAAACACATTCCTCCTAAGAAGCACAAACAATCCAAAATTCATGCCTTGTCCTTGTTGTGTCGTATCAGACACTCCGAAATACACTAGGACACACCAAAATAGGTGTTGAATTCATGTCACTGTGTAACACTGTCATGTCGAATCTGTGTCCGTACAACATATGATTCCTCCAATTTTTCTCTCCTTATGCTCCTTCCGTACTCTAGAACCATTATCACCATCATCAACACTTGGATCATCCACCATTTGAACTCCACTCCAACCCAACCCTAGGATTAATATGCTAAAAAGCCTACTTTGATCTCCCCATCATCTCCCTTCACCTTGACTCATGTTCCTCAATTTTTCTCTACTTACACTATGCTTTTAGAAGCATCATCACCATCATCAACACTTGGATCCTCCACCATTTCAACTCACTTCCACTCCTTCCCTACTCCTGAACCATCAACACCATTGTCAACATTGGAATATTGGATTTTGAAGAGAAAGAAAGTGTCACCTGGGAGAGACGTGCATCCAAATTAATCATGGTACTTAGAGAGGGTTTTAAAAGAAGATGAGTTGTTAGAGGAGAAAAAGAGAAAAAGAGGGACAAAGCCGTTTTAACAGAATATTTCCATTTTTCCGGTTAACCTCGGGGATTCATAACTCAATTGCACAGATTTAGGGGAGTTTCAAACGAATAGCACTCATAAACGAGCCTTGTGGTAGTGACGTCCACCAACATTATAAAAACCGAAAGTGCACAAAATTTAGGAAATTTATATAAAAATAAGCTAGATTTAAGGGACTTTATAGGCAAGAACACTATAAGTAAAGAAATGCCAATGTCCAACCGATATGCAGACCTGCCGAGTGTGAGAGGCAGGCGATCGAACTACTGATCAAAGATGGCCATTGGAAGGGGAAAGAAAGCTAGAGGATTATTTAATGTATATATTTATATAAATAATAATATAAATGGCATTTCATCTTTTTTCCATATGAGAATTTTGGGACAGCTACATGTAAGGGACTGTTTGGATAGCGGTAACTCTTTGAAAGTGTGAAAGTGGCACTTGCAGCATGTTGTAATGCAGTGCATTTGCAGCATGTTGTAATGCAGTGCATTTGCAGCATGTATGACTTTCCAAAATGTGTTTGGATAGTCTTTTTTTGTCTCCCGCAAGTGAGAAGTTTCAAGAAAGATGGACTTTCAATGTTTGGATAACACGTTAGGAAGTCACAATATAACCACAAAAATTCCTTCTAAAGAGGGAAAAAAGAAAAGAAAATGAATGACTGGAGCACACTTCCTTAGTGATATCCAAACAAGAAATAGAAAGAAGAAAAACGAAAAGAGAGAAAGAAGAAAGAAGAAGCAGCATGGAACTTTCCCTCCACTCCTCGTTCGACGACCTCCGTCACGACGAGCTTCCCTGGACCCCGATCCACCACAAAACCCTCCCCCCTCCAGATCTAGGACCCCGATCCACCTCCATCTCTACCGCCAACCACCACAAAACCCAAACCATAAGTGCGACCTCGCTCAACGTCGAGGGAGGCGAGGTCTAGAGCGGCGGGCGCTACGGAGGTGCGACGATGCTCGGTGCTGGAGATGCCGGGAAGGGGCGGCGGCTCTAGCAACAATCGACATAGTAGTCGGGATTACGCGGCGTTCAACTTCGAGAGCTCGACGAAATGGTTTTGATGGACACAGACCATGGCCACTACCACCGGTTCCTTTGCATTTCTCTCTCCCTCTCTCTTCAGTTGCATCCAACCTACGGCTCTTTTTTGCTGCAACTGATCTTTGGCAAAAAGAATGGGACAACAAGTGAGGATGTCAGAGATTCTCCACTTTTACCGCAGTTGCAGACCGAACCAAACGACGAAACTCGGTGGAGCTGCCGACAGTTGCAGCGGAAAGTGGCATTGCAGCCCAGTCGCTACCATCCAAACATGCCCTAAGTGATTCGAAAAATGATAGGAAGGCTTTTGATGATCATTACAACCATGGCAGGGGATGGGGGGATGTTCCTAGTAAAAACCTTAAAAAAATTAATAGGGGTGAGTATTCAGTTTATTCAGTTCCAACCGATCCGAATAAGTAAAAATCGAATTGGACCGAAACCGAATAAGCAAAACCGAAACTGAACCGAATTGGTCAATAATCGAACCGAACCGAATTAAATCAGTTCGGTTTTCGGTTTATTCGATTTTTGGATTTTTTTGTGTTTGTTTTGTTAATATATATAATAACTAAATATACCTAGATATATTTAGTATACACACACACACACACATATATATATATATATATATATAAACTAAATTTTCTTATTCGGTTTTCGGTTTTGGACCGAAACCGAAACCCAAAACCGAAACCGAATAAGAAAATTTAGTATTTTCAAAACCGAAACCGAACCGAATTTTTTTAAAACCGAACCGAATCTCTTATTCGGTTCGGTTCAGTTCGGTTTTCGGTCCAAAACCGAATAATGCTCACCCCTAAAAATTAACAATATTAATAATAAATCAGTACTTAACAACTATTGTATGATGAGGCCATAATATAAGAAAATTTCATGATGACATTCGAAAAGTCTGACATGTCTGAATAGAAGTTATAGAAGGTAGTGACTAGTGCAAACAAATAAAATAAAGATGACAAAAAGGAAGAAGATGCAAGTCTCTAATTTACCATTAAATTTGTAAACCATAATTTTACCAATACACCACAATAAATGAAATGCTGATATTGAATACATGTAACCAACCATACATAAATAAATTCCATAACCATAAAGTAGAAGGTCTCTTTGACATAAATGTGTTTGAAGCCATAATTGACGCAGGGATGTAAAACAGGGTATGGCACGTGCAGGGGAGATTCCCTTTAAGGAAATTGGATGGAAGAAAAGGATTTTTGTAGCTGACACCAAAAATTTAGGGATGAAAGGTTTGTTGTTATTGTTGTTGTAGATATCTGAAAACATACTTACAGGAATTGAGACCATATGGTTCAGTCTTTTGCCTACTTCACCGTCTAAGGTTGAAAATTCGTCATAGAGCTCTAGTGCTTCCCATTCATATGATATTTCGCATGGGCTTGAACATGAACTGGAGGATTCCAGAACGCCCGCTTCCTCTTGGCTACCCTCATTCCCTTTATAAAACGGGCATGCATATCATCAGAATGAAACAAGTACCAACAAGAGGAAGAAACATCTAGACATTGCATGATCAAGTAGACGGTAAATAATCATCTTGAGTACCTGAGTAGAAATTCGTCATAGATGGAACAAACCAATCTTGAGTGAGAACAGATGCTTGTGAATGTTCTACACTTGCATGTGAAGGACTGGTTGCCTCTGTAACAGCAAGTTGCGAAAATTCTTCCTGAAGTGCATGTGCAATAATCTCATCATTCTCTACACAAGTATGGTCTGTGCCAAAATTACCTTCTCTTGTATAGCCTCCATCATAAAAGTGGGCATCGTCTTGAGTGGCAGTTCCACAATAAGCAGAACTTGAAAAGGGTTCAACATGAAGAATATTGAGGCCCCAGCGGAGAATATCGGGATCTTGGTCATACATGGTCATCAGCTTAAAATATTATCTTCTACCTATATATATTGAAGAAGATTAATGGAAAGCCTGAGATAGCCCCCAACATAATCATGTTATTTTCAAATATGGCAAGATGAACAAGCAGGTTTATCTGAATATTTCTAGTCTATGCTAAAGCTATCAAACTTGAATTGTTTAATAGAAACGCAGATAACTAATTATAAACTGAATCAAAATCATAATGGGGCCTATAGTTGTATCACAATATTTATATGTTACAGAAACAGAATTCAAACTATAAGTCAGGTAAAACATTTATTTTGAGGACAATGGATGTACACTGTACATTAATCTAATAAATACCCACAATAGATTTTAATTGTTTTCTGTAACAAAATAACTATTGAAGAAGAGAAACATATTACATTTCTCATTAAACTACACGAAATAATTTCCTATTGATGAGCCGGAAAATTATTGTTTAATTCTTGTTTTATAAGAAACCACTTATTTACAAGATTGCAAAATTCAATTTTCTCCTGATATGCTGTCAAAGAAATACTAATATTAACCAGCTCCTTTGCATCAATCCGTAATTTCCAAATCAGAATAAACTTTGCAAGTACAAGATTTTTAAAAAGAAAATCAATAAAAAAAAAAAGTTCTATAACGATACTAATTTCAGTCATCAAAACAATGTTGAACTTGAAGATGGGAGCAGTATTCACAAAGATTATATATCAATATATCATGAACTGAATGTCGGACTCACAATTGTCAACATGTTTGGTGTATTCCTTTCTTCATGAAATGACCAAGATAAGCAGTCGATGATCAAAGGTTAAGATGAGATGATAGGTGCACAGAAGGTAAAAGAAAAACATGTAGCTCATTAGTTAGAAAACCCTTCAATATTTAACGAAAATAGGCAAACAAGATGAGCAAAAGCTGATACAAACAGGATGGAGCCTCCAGGATAGTAGTACATAACTACATACTTCAAGGAGAATTTTATATTCTTAAAGATGATTAAGGGTGTGTTTGATTGCAAGGTGGAAAATATGTGGAAAAGAAATTAATCCCATGGAATTATTTTCTTAGGAAAAAAATTCCATGGAATTCTAAAAAAATTTCATGGAAAACTTAATCTGGGTGTTTGATTGTCATTATTTTCCACAGAAAATAGTTATTTTCCATGGAAAATGATATTTTCCTATGGGTTGGACAAGTTTCATTTTCCACAAATTTAAAAGTAAATATGGAAAATGATAGTTTTTTGGAAAATAATTCCACGGAAAATATAAGCTATCAAACACTACAATTGGTGGAAATTTTGTGATGAAAATATTTTCCATGGAAAAAACGCCCAATCAAACACAGCCTAAATGTTTAAACAAGCTAACATAGAAAAATAGCAAGACAGTAGGAAAGTTCCTTGAAGAAATGATCAACAAATTTAACTTTCTCCATAAAACTGCTGGATTCTAGAAATGATTTTTCATGAAATATTCAAGAAACTTGAGGGAAGTTACCTCAAGATGAGGGTGTTCAACATTACCAAATGGCTTTCTCCAAAAATAGAAGTAAGGCAAAAAAATACAAAGAAATATTGTATAGCAAAATTTCAAGTTTATACTTGGCAAGGATTAAGGTTTAGAAGTACAAGATTGTCGGTCAGTCGAGGGAGAATAAATACTAGAAGGTTTAAAGTTAGTCTGAACCTTATAAAAAGTTCTTTAAACAGGGAATTTTCTTCATTCTTGTTTACTGATCAATATCCATGAATTTCGGTTAGACGTGCTAGATCCTGGATCACATTCTATGCCCTTCCTGAAATGAAGGCATTGGAATCTTATGTAGAATAAAGGTCGAGTTAGGTAGTGTTAGACATTCATATTTTCTATGGTAGATCCAACTATCACATACATTATGCTAGAGAACCATAGTCACCTACAGCATATCATATGTTGGAGCTGTTATTTTCTCTTTTTTTGTTGTGGCATGAATTTCTAGCAATGTTTGATATGTAACCGTGCTCAGTGTTGATGAGTTTGTTTAAATATAATATTAGCTACGAACTTTACTTATTTTTTATTTTTTCTTTCTTGCGGATTCGAGACGATGAAGAGCAAAGCTCTATGTTGTTAAGTTCAAGATCATTTTTTTGTATATTATTGTCCTTTTTTGTTTGTTTATGGGTCTGTGAAATTTGGCGATGGGCTTATTAGTCTCATCTACGACAATTGGGTTAACTTGAATTGTATTCGTAACATGGGACGATTCATGTTCTGTCTTGAACAGTTACTATTGTGTTCAAATATGTGATAACTGGAATCACTTTTATTTATGGGGGGTACGGTTCATATATTTTAGTAATTATTACTAAACAGTGAAATATTTCTTTTTTGCAAGAATTATATTTTGTTGGTGCTAAAACTTTTGATAGTAAAAGATAATTTCACGTCTCGTTAAATAGGCCTACGATGAAAATAATTTGTTGGTAAAACTATCAAAACAGAAACAGATTGTGGGTAAAAAAAAAAAATTAGCTTTACCAATACATATCATGTTGCTAGAAGTAAAACTATATAATAATAAAAATGTTGGCAAAGTACCGAAATTTAAAAGAAAGTTTTTAGTTAGAGTGTCTTTTTATACCAACAAAATATTTTTATATGTTGGAATATAACTAAACTAGCTATACCAATGAAGGTATTACTTAAATTAGCGATTAATATATAGCTCTTTATGAAGGAGAAAGAATTCACCTTTTTCCGCAAATCAATATGTAATTTACTTAGTCATACATAGTACTGAGCAGACCTAAACGAAAAATTGCAGTAAATGTATGAAGAAATCGCGATTGAAATAATAATAATTCAGTGATCAGTAGTAGCTAGCTGTAGCTCGACAACAGCATCGGATCGTTCAGTTCGATTAATTGCAGGACCTCATAATTTCACGATATTCGTATGATCGATGCAAACCCAATAAAATTAGCATAAAAATTAGCATATATAGTTATGAAGGAAAAAGAAGGAGATCGATTGGGAATTCGGAAACATACTTGAGATTTGGAGGAGGAGAGATTCGATGGAAAATCTTCGATTTATTTGATGGAAAAAATCAGAGGAGAAAACGGCTTCGAGACGCAACGGAGAGTGTGAATTTGGTTTGGTGTAGAGAGAGAGAGAGAGAGAGAGAGAGAGGGGGATTTTTTTAGTACTAGTCAATTAAAATATTAAAATATATACTTCTGAGTTCTGAAGATCTAAAATAAAGTATAAAAATGTAGAAAGTTTTATTAAAAGGAATTGGCTAAATTACAACTTGCTACCCTCAACTATCTAAAATGTTCAACTTGATATCCACAACTTTGATAGGTACTAACTTAATACCCTCAATTATATAATAATTTTATATTGATACCCAAAATTTTAAAAATGATAAAATTACCCCTTCCTCCTTCCCCGCGAGCACCCCGGCCCCGCCCCCGTGCACCCCTCCCGTGGCCCCGTGCCCCCCTCCCCCCCCCCCCCGGCTGCTTCCCAAGCGCGCGATCCCGCCGCCTCGCGCAACTCCGGACAGGCCAACGCGGGGTGGGGGAAGGGGAGTTCGCGAGCTGGAGGGGGAGGGGAGGTCGCCGACGGGAGGGAGGGGGGACGGGTGGGGAAGGTCACCGGCGGGAGGGAGGGGGGTTTGGGTGGAGGGGGGGAGGTCGCCGGCGTGGGGGGGGGGGGAGGTCGTCGGCCGGAGGCAGGAGGGGGGGGGGGAGTTCGCCGGCGGGAGAGGAGGGGGCAGGTCGTCGACCGGGGGCAGGAGGGGGGGCGTTGGAGGGGAGGGACAATTTTGTCAAAAAAAAAAAAGTTCAGGGTATCAATGTAACTCCCTGAATCACATTTGGTGAATTTTGAGATTTTTTTAATTTTTCTCGAATTTAAATATTGTTTCTTACGAAAACCTAATTTCAATTAAATTAGTTGATTAAAAAGGATTTCGGGTGTTAATGAATTTTCCAATTTGAAAAGTATTTTTGAATAGTAATTTGTGTTTTTCCAATAAATTACAATATTGTTATTGTTACTAATACTAATTAATTTTGTAATTAATTATTAACTGTTAATTATGTTAAAGGATTAATTATTATTTTCGGATTAATTAATATATGATTTTATTGGAGAAAGCAGTAACTATTTTATTAACAGTTGGTAATATTGTAATTAATAAAATCTGTTAGTAATTATGATTAGCAGTTTAAATCCTTGTTTTGAAATCTGTTCTTTTGAAATTATTGGAGGGAATATTGATTTCGGGAAGTATTTTGAAAACCTGTTTTAATTTGGAAAAAAATTGTTCAAATTTGAAATTTACAATTCTGTTACAACTATTCTAATTTAGCCCCAGATCTGTATTTTATTTCAACATTGCCACTATGCTAATTACCCCTAGATCTGATCCTTATTACAGCACTGCCACCCCCACTGTACACGCACACACACGCATTCATTAGTTTTTATTATAAATAATGTACACAGTTTCCAATGAACTGACACATCTGACACTCTCTACACGTCATTACTCTCTCTCTCTCTCTCTCTCTTTCTCTCTCCTCTCTCTGGTGGAGAACTCGGTCGACCACCACCATCCCCGGCCGAGCCCCGCCATTCTCATCACCGCCACCATCGCCAGAGCCGTCACCTCGACTGCAGTGCCATTCTCGTAGATCGCAGCGTTGCCTCGATCTCCGCGTCATCCCTCGAGCGTCGAGCCACTGCTCCGTAGATCGCGCTGCCACCTCGAGGGTGGAGCTGCCCTTCGAGCTCTGTGAGGCCGCCTCGCAGTTCGGGCCGCCCCTTCGGTTCTCGAGTCGACGCCAGCCGTCTTGAAGACCGCACCGCCGCCGACGCTTCAGGCCACCGTCGCCGGAGCTCCTTCACTCCGCCGAATCCGAGGGTCATCATCCGAGCGACGAAGCCATGCCGCTATTCCTTCAGATCTGGCCCAGATCTGAAGTTTTCGAGCTCCGCCGAGCTGCCTGACCACCACCGCGTCGACCGTTCTGGAGGAAGTCACCACCAGTTGCAGCGCCGACCACCTTAGTCGTAGGACCTCGCCGAGCTGCCTCGGAGTCGGTACAGAAGGTCAGATCCGTCGCCAGGACCATCGCAGCGCCACTGAGGATCGACATCCCCGACGATCACCGTGAGTCTCACCTCGATCTACTCAAACCCCTTCATGTTTTTCATTTTGTTCTCTTGCTTCTATATCTAGGAATTCTCTTAGAGTTTTTGTATGGAGGCTAAGCTATGGGAGTGAAGTAACTGGAGGTTTAGGGTTTCCTAGCTATGGGGAAGAAGGATAGTTGATGATGATGAACCTAGGCTAGGGTTTCGGTAAGACACAGAAGAGAGAGGAGCATGGGCTAAGGTTTCGGCCATGGAAAGTTTTTAGGTTAGGGTTCCTAGCAGTGAAGAAGATGGACTGTGGGAAATAATTTGGGGCTTTGGTTTTCACTCGGCTAAATCTAAAGGTAGAAGACGATGGTGAAGGATGGGTATTTTCAGTCGGCTGTGAGTAAATATGGAGAAGAGGAAGTGTAAGCCCCCTGAATTTCAGGGTTATTTTAAATTTTCTAAATGAATTATTTTCGATAAGTATTTTATATTAATTTAAATACGTATTTTGCAGCGTATTTCGTATTCTCTTAGTTTCCGGAATGCTTTAAATTTTCCCAAAACTATAGGTTTTCTCCTTGATCGGCATACCGTCGGTATACCGGTATATACCGACGGCATACCGCCCGGACATGTTTTCTACACTTTAGATATTTTCGGTTTCTGATTTTTTTCATGAATAGTGTTTCGAATATTTTCGTGAATAGTGTTTAGATATTTTCGTGAATAGTATTTAAGATATTTTCGTAAATAGTGTAGATGCACTCTATTATCCAATGGATAATTGGTTTTGTTTGAATGACCATGATTGACCTAGACTTTCACATGGATCATGATCCAACGGCTAAGATTAATTCCCTCTTCTATATATACCATTTCACTTTCTTTCTCCTCTCTCTTTTTATTCTCTTCACTCTCTCTTCATTTCTTCTTTCCTTCTCTCCCCCTTGTGTAACACCCAGTTTTCCACATGAGGGTAATATTGAAATTTTGTAATTATAATTTGTCACCCTCATTTTCCGTATTTCGTATTTATGCTCGTATTTGGATTTTGGCACGTATTTTATTTTTTCGACTTGCAGATTTTGGTTTTTCGTAAATGGGTTTGGACCATGGCTTGGTTTTATTTTATGGAAGTTGGTTTGGTTTGGTTCATCATGAATTGGTACACCTTAGCCTACACTCACCCTCAATACAACACAACCACCCTCATTATATCTCCACCAAACTTTCTCTCTCCTCTTTACTCTCCATTAATTTTCTTCTTCTTCCTTCTTCCACACAACTCCCTAACCCATAGGCAAGTGCACCTTGCCAACAAACAAGCACCCAATTTTATTTATCCATTTGATAGATTAGGACATGTAGATCAACATTAGAACTTAGAATTTTGTGATTTGGAGTCTCCATTGTTCTAGATCTAAGTTGTGATTATTTTCGGAAATCATTGGTTTTGATCTATTAAACTTTGATTTTTGCTTGTTTTGATGCTTCCATGTGGAAGAGAATTCAATTTTACTCAAGTTAGAACTTTGAAAATCTAGATTTGGTTTTGATTTGACAAAGTTATGAAGAATTGAAGTTCTTGGTGTTCTTGGACCTGCTCTCGGCCAGGAAGAACATCCCTCTGCCTTGCGCTCTTTAGCGCATGGCCGATTGCGCACCCCCGGCCTGTGCTCTTTAGCGCAGGGCCGATTGCGCATGATCTCAGCCAGTGCTTTGCGCTGCGCTGGATTGCGCTGGCGCAAGCCATCCATGCGCAAGCCAGCCATGCGCAAGCCGACCTCTGCGCAATCCATCCTTGCACAATCCACCTCTGCGCAATCCACCCTTGCGCAATTCACCTCTGCGCAATCCACCCTTGCGCAAGGTAACCCCTGCGCAGTCTACCCTTGCGCAAGGTAGGCAACTCTTGCGCAGCTCTTCCATGCGCAGTACACACCCTGCGCAGACCAACCCCTGACCCCTTGCACAACCTACTTGCCTATGATGAATTGTTTATTTCTTTAAGCTTGGCTCTTCTATAGCCCTATATATATTGGTATTTTATTAGGTATTTTACGTCCATTTTATATCCTTACGCCTTTTGTCATGAACTTGATTTTACTTGATATGTTTGGAATGACTATTGTACATAGCCTGGTATGACAAGGAACTAGCATAACATGACAGTGACCCGTAGTGGTGCACTCCTGACATGACCAACCTGACTTGATAGTGGCCCGTCGTGGCGCACTCCTGACAAGTACCCTGACATGAATTATCTTGATAACTTGATAGTGGCCGTGGCGGCGCACTCCTGACTTGACTTGACTTGATAACTTAAATTGACCTGGCTTGACACCGTGGGTGCTCCTGCTTGCTTACTTATACAATCCACTCGTCTTGTCTTGCATCATGTCTAGGACGTGACTTCCTGGGTACCACGGCCAGGGACTCGCGCTAAATTGGAATAGGCTAATGATTAGATCAAACTAGAACATGGAGAATTCCCAGTCACAGGCAATCTCGTTATCTGGGCGCTTTAATGGACTTGTAGCTTGCCGACGAGTAGAGCACATTTCCAGCACACTGTCATGTGTTGCACCCTCTAAGTCACCTAAGGGTACATTTGTCTCCCGGGCAATGTACCCATCTATAACTCTCAACCCGCGGAAGGATAACTGGATAGTCTGCAGGGCTTGGGACTGGGAGTTTCTCACTTGCATCTTGTTAGTAATTAGGCTTGTGATAACCCTAGTTAGTTAAAGTAGTAAGCCGTAGTACTTGCTTGGCCGATTGTGAATGAATGGTGTCCAGCCCTGTCTAAGTCTTGTCTAGCCCTTGTACCCGGAACTCTTGATCATGATTGTTTTACTTATCTCTAACGATAAATGGGTAGAGACAGTGAGCTATTCAGGCGAAAGGGTACAATCCCGGTCCTTGTTGGTTTAAGGATTGTAACCTGACTCCCGGAATGGTTCCACGTCCCTAGTCGTTTATCGCTCGGCATAATTTTATTACTTGTACTTTCCTTTTATTCTTTATGTTCTGATATGCTGGCTTTTGTTCTTATTTGTGGCCTCCTTTGTGGCACTTGCTCTTTCTGGGGTTTGACCCAGCTGGTTTTGTGTGGCCAGATTTTGGAGCAGCTTCCGAGGATCTACCAAGCTTCCAGCCCAATGGTGAACACTAAACGGAACCCGGGCTACGAGTGGGTTTTCCCTTTTTGTTTCACCCACTTATATGTAAATTTATTCTTTTGAGGCGTTTAGCCGACGAGCACCTGTTAGCTCGATGCACATTTACTTACTGTCTGCCTACGGGCTGTAAACATGATTAACAAATCCTAGGGTTGATCATGTATGACTGAACTCTTGCTAGTCCTATCATTTTGTACGACTAGCTTCATGATCATCCAATATGTAATATTTGGGACGTCTTATATATATATTTGATGCTCTGATATCTTGTAACTCTGTTAATTGCTTGAGATTGAGACAATAGGCTTGACCTTAAGAGACTGCTGGCTTGTAGTAAACCCTCATATCTAGACAGCCGTGACCGTATGGTTGAGATGTATTCTATTTCAATATACGTAGCTGGCTATGTCTGCCCCCGCTCTCCAGTATTCTGGTTCTGGGGCGTGACATGGTTTAAGTGGTGGCCAATGCAGGTCTTGTCAATCAAGAAATGTGAGGGTTTACCGAATAGATGTCTTAATCAATATTCGCCCTTGATCTCTGCTCGTATCTTCAAATCCTTGAGATTCTTGACCTGATCACATGCTTGTATCATTGATCTGTCCTGGTCCTTTCCTTATTGTTCCCTATGTCGTCTTCTTCAGCGGCATTACTCCCGGACCTGCCAACCAGCCAGAGGAAGCTCGACAAGCACCCCAGCGCCAGGAAGATCAAGCTCAGCACTCTGGAGTAGCCTCCCGAGTTATGCTTCCTGGAGGCTCAGAACCTCCAGTTCAGGCAGCTCCGCCCGTTCAACCAGCTAGACAGGATGAGGGACCTTTGGTAGGACTTATCAGAGAACTGCTTGCATCCCAAGATCGTCGAGGCGACGCCTTGCACCAGGAAGTTCATGATGCACTAAACCGAGGAGGTCCCCAAGGAAATCAGGCGGCCAACAGTTTCAAGCGCTTGAACCCTCCCTTCTTTGACGGCAGTGAAGATGCGATTGCCGCGGACGCTTGGCTTCAAGATACCGAGGTGGTTCTTGAAGCAGCTAGGACACCTGAGAATGAAAAGGTAGCGGTGGTACGGCTACAGTTGTTAGACTTAGCTCGCGATTGGTGGGCAGCTCAGGCCATGGGGTTAGCAACACCAGTCACTTGGGCGACGTTCAGAGAGAGGTTCTAGACGAAGTACTTCGATGCGGTGGCACGGTACGACCTGCAGACCAGGTTCACCAACTTGAAGCAAGGAGACAGGACGGTCGATGGCTATGCGACCGAGTTTTCCAGGCTGAGTAGGTTCGCCCCCACCTTGGTGGCAACCGAATTCGATAGGGCCCAGCGGTTCCAGCAGGGGCTGCATTTAGAGATATTATTAGCTATGGAGCAGTTCGAGCACCAGACGTCCGATACAGTGTTGAAGGCAGCAAGGAGGCATGAGTATACCTCCCGGAGAATTGTGGACAGGACCGGAGGCAGGAAGCGGTCCCACAACCAGATGCACCAATCTTCAGCTCCAGCACCGGCAGCTAGGGGCATAACCATTGGAACTCCGAGGCGGGCGGCCTCAGTGACGTCGGTTCAGCATTCGACCCCGACGTACCCGCAGCAGCAGAAGCAGAAGCAGTCTTCCGCAGTAGAATGTTCTCATTGCGGGAAGCCGGGCCATGTAGTGGCAGAGTGTCGTAGGGCACAGGGATTGTGCCTGGCTTGTGGAGGAGCAGACCACCAGATAGGGACCTGCCCGAATAGGGGAGGTCCATCATCATCCAACCTTTCTAGTTCTTCGGTGAGGGGACCAGCCCCAGTTCCAATCCAGCAGCAGCAGCAGCAGTACCCGAGGCCATTGTTGCCTCAGGCCCAGGCCTTTCACCAGCAGAACCAGCAGCAGTTGACCCAGGCTCCAACACAGAACCGACAGAGGGGTTTCCAGCAGAGGGGACCCGCAGCTAGAGGTCAGGCTATGATGATGACCATGGAAGAAGAAGTTGCACCAGGTGAGGTAGTGGCAGGTACTATTCTCGTCAACACTTTTCCAGCATCTGTATTATTTGATTCTGGTGCATCGCATTCATTCATGTCTGCATGATTCGCGACACGGATAGGATTGGAGCCCGAGTCATTATCAGTAAGGCTCAATATACTTACTGGTAATGGTCTTGTGGGAGTAGATCGAGTATTTTCCTCGTGTCGGATCGTAGTTAGCGGTAGAGAGTTCCCCGCTAGATTCATAGAATTCCCTATGGCAGACTATGATGTAGTCCTAGGCATGGATTGGTTGAGGAACCATTATGCTAGGATAGACTGCCATGTTGGCAGACTTGTCTTTAGTATTCCCGGAGAGCCAGAATTTTTATTTTCCAGAGGCGCCGTGGAGCCTTCTCCCCCAGTATTGCGGATGGCAGTAGCAGCAGTGCAGTTACCCCGGATAGTTGAACAGTTTCCAGATGTCTTCCTAGAGGAACTTCCAGGGATGCCGCCAGAGCGGGAGATTGAGTTCACCATCGACTTGATTCCCGGGACAACACCAGTATCAGAGCGAGTCTACAGAATGGCACCTTCAGAATTGGAGATTTTGTACAAGATGATTGAAGAACTTAGAACCAAGGGATTCATTCGTGCTAGTGGATCACCTTGGGGAGCCCCGATGCTTCTTGTGAAAAAGAAGGATGGTACATCTAGGCTATGTGTAGATTATCGTACCTTGAACTCAGTGCAATTAAGAACAAATACCCCCTTCCAAGGATAGATGACTTGTTTGATCAACTCAAGGGGGCTTCAGTTTTCTCGAAGATAGACTTGCGGTCAGGATACCACCAGATCAGAGTCAGAGAGCAGGACATCCCAAAGACGGCATTTAGATCTAGGTACGGGCATTAGGAGTTTCTAGTTATGCCCTTTGGAGCGACCAATGCGCCGGCAGTATTCATGGACCTCATGAACCGTATTTTCATGCCTTACTTGGATCAGTTTGTGATAGTATTCCTTGATGACATCCTGGTCTACAGCAAGAGTGAAGCAGAGCACGAGCAGCATCTCAGAGTTGTCCTCCAGATTCTCAGAGAGCACCAGTTGTACGCCAAGTTCAGTAAATGCGAGTTCTGGCTTGATCGTATTTCTTACTTGGGTCACATCATTACCCGAGGAGGAGTGGAAGTGGATCCCCAGAAGATTGTGGCCATTGAGTCTTAGCCAGTACCCAACTCAGTGGCAGAGGTTCGCAGCTTCCTTGGATTGGCCGGCTACTACCGGCGGTTCGTCTCAGATTTTGCAAGGATTTCAGCGCCGATGACCCAGTTGACCCGCAAGGATGTGCCGTTCGTTTGGACAGTAGAATGTCAGGAATCATTTGAGAAGTTGAAGCGAGGTTTGATAACGGCTCCCATTCTCACACTTCCAGATGGGACCGGAGGATTCACAGTTTATTGCGACGCTTCAGGCAGAGGATTGGGATGTGTTTTGATGCAGCATGGGAAGGTAATTGCTTATGCGTTACGTCAACTCCGTGATCATGAGAAGAATTACCCGACCCACGACTTGGAGCTAGTAGCAGTAGTATTTGCACTTAAGTTGTGGAGGCACTACTTGTACGGAGACAGAGTGGAGATATTTACTGATCACAAGAGCCTGAAGTATGTTTTCACCCAGAAGGATCTTAATATGCGACAGAGAAGATGGCTCGAGCTACTGGTGGACTACGATGTAGATTTGCAGTATCATCCCGGGAAGGCCAATGTTGTAGCAGATGCGTTGAGCAGGAGAGCCGGAGTCTACCTTCTAACGGCGCAACCAGAGTTATTATCGGATCTTCAGAAGATGGGAATCGAAGTGATTCTTCCTTCCAATGTGGCCTTGATGGCCAGCCTACAGATTCAGTCCACCTTAGTTGAGAGGATCCGGACAGCACAGTTAATAGATTCCAAGATTCAGCGGCTCAGAGCAGAGTGCGAGGCAGGAAGAAGGCCAGAGTTATGTATTCATGAGGATGGTACGCTTCGACACGGCACGCGTCTTTGTGTACCCAGTGGAGATATCAAACAGGAAGTCATGGCAGAGGCTCACAGTTTACAGTACTCCATCCACCCAGGCAGCACAAAGATGTACCGAGATATTCGTCAGCACTTTCGGTAGAATGGTATGAAGAGAGAGATAGCCCGGTATGTCTCTCGATGTTTGGTTTGCCAACAAGTCAAGGCCGAACATCAGAGGCCAGCTGGACTTCTTCAACCTTTACCGATCCCAGAATAGAAATGAGAACACATAACCATGGATTTCGTGACTGGGTTACCCAGATCTCCGGCAGGCAGAGATGCTATTTGGGTCATTGTGGACAGGCTTACCAAGGTGGCACACTTTCTTCCATTTAGAGTTGGACAGTCAACGGCACAGCTAGCAGAGATGTATCTCAGGAAGATCGTCCGACTTCACGGAGTGCCAGTCAGCATAGTATCAGACAGGGATACGAGATTCACATCGCACTTCTGATACAGTCTTCATCAAAGTTTGGAGACTCGTCTCAAGTTCAGCTCAGCGTATCATCCGCAGACAGATGGGCAGTCAGAGCGTACTATACAAGCTCTCGAAGATATGTTACGGTCATGTACTCTTGACTTCGGTGGTTCGTGGGAGGATCACCTGCACCTGGTGGAATTCTCATACAACAATAGTTTCCAGGCCAGTATCCAGATGGCACCCTTCGAGGCTCTGTATGGCAGGAAGTACAGATCTCCGTTAGCATGGGACGATGTCGGAGAGAGGCAGATGCTCGGTCCAGAGCTGATTTCTCAGACGGTTGAAGTGGTCAGGAAAGTCAGAGATCACCTCCGAGTTGCTCAGGATCGCCAGCGCCATTGGGTCGATGCTCATCGACGTCCCTTAGAATTTGCCGTCGGCGACCATGTATTCCTTAGGATCTCGCCTACCCGCGGCGTCATTCGTTTTGGCGTGCGGGGAAAGCTTAGTCCTAGGTATATAGGGCCGTTCGATATTCTAGAGCGAGTAGGTGATGTGTCCTATCGTCTCGCTCTTCCGCCGTCGCTAAGTGAGGTACATGATGTATTCCATGTATCCCAGTTAAGACGGTACATTCCGGACCCGAGCCATATCCTAGATCATTCAGAATTGGTTGTTGGTACCAACCTTTCGTATGAGGAGAGGCCCGTGTCTATATTGGACCGGAGAGAAAAGACGCTCAAGAACAAGACTATTAACTTAGTCCGTGTTGCTTGGGGTCATCACTCTCTAGGTGAGTCAACGTGGGAGCGTGATGACGACATCCGATCGCGATATCCCTACCTGTTTGACTCGTGAGGTATAATGTCCTTCTTATGCCTTACGCTTTCCCTTCCTTGCTTGTATTGTATGATTGTATGATTGAACTGCTTAGTGTAGCTTGCCTGTGCTTAGTATAGCTTGTCGTGGCAATCTCTAGCTCCTTGATTAAATTCTGAGGACGGAATTCTTTGAAGGTGGGTAGAGTTGTCACCCTCATTTTCCGTATTTCGTATTTATGCTCGTATTTGGATTTTGGCACGTATTTTATTTTCTCGACTGCAGATTTTGGTTTCTCGTAAATGGGTTTGGACCATGGCTTGGTTTTATTTTATGGAAGTTGGTTTGGTTTGGTTCATCATGAATTGGTACACCTTAGCCTACACTCACCCTCAACACAACACAACCACCCTCATTATATCTCCACCAAACTTTCTCTCTCCTCTTTACTCTCCATTAATTTTCTTCTTCTTCCTTCTTCCACACAACTCCCTAACCCATAGGCAAGTGCACCTTGCCAACAAACAAGCACCCAATTTTATTTATTCATTTGATAGATTAGGACATGTAGATCAATATTAGAACTTGGAATTTTGTGATTTGGAGTCTCCATTGTTCTAGATCTAAGTTTTGATTATTTTTGGAAATCATTGGTTTTGATCTATTAAACTTTGATTTTTGCTTGTTTTGATGCTTCCATGTGGAAGAGAATTCAATTTTACTCAAGTTAGAACTTTGAAAATCTAGATTTGGTTTTGATTTGACAAAGTTATGAAGAATTGAAGTTCTTGGTGTTCTTGGACCTGCTCTCGGCCATGAAGAACATCCCTCTGCCTTGCGCTCTTTAGCACATGGCCGATTGCGCACCCCCGGCCTGTGCTCTTTAGCGCAGGGCCGATTGCGCATGATCTCAGCCAGTGCTTTGCGCTGCGCTGGATTGCGCTGGCGCAAGCCATCCATGCGCAAGCCAGCCATGCGCAAGCCGACCTCTGCACAATCCATCCTTGCGCAATCCACCTCTGCGCAATCCACCCTTGCGCAATTCACCTCTGCGCAATCCACCCTTGCGCAAGGTAACCCCTGCGCAGTCTACCCTTGCGCAAGGTAATCCTTGCGCAAGGCAACTCTTGCGCAGCTCTTCCATGCGCAGTACACACCCTGCGCAGACCAACCCCTGACCCCTTGCACAACCTACTTGCCTATGATGAATTGTTTATTTCTTTAAGCTTGGCTCTTCTATAGCCCTATATATATTGGTATTTTATTAGGTATTTTACGTCCATTTTATATCCTTACGCCTTTCGTCATGAACTTGATTTTACTTGATATGTTTGGAATGACTATTGTACATAGCCTGGTATGACAAGGAACTAGCATAACATGACAGTGACCCGTAGTGGCGCACTCCTGACATGACCAACCTGACTTGATAGTGGCCTGTCGTGGCGCACTCCTGACAAGTACCCTGACATGAATTATCTTGATAACTTGATAGTGGCCGTGGCGGCGCACTCCTGACTTGACTTGACTTGATAACTTAAATTGACCTGGCTTGACACCGTGGGTGCTCCTGCTTGCTTACTTGTACAATCCACTCGTCTTGTCTTGCATCATGTCTAGGACGTGACTTCCTGGGTACCACGGCCAGGGACTCGCGCTAAATTGGAATAGGCTAATGATTAGATCAAACTAGAACATGGAGAATTCCCAGTCACAGGCAATCTCGTTATCTGGGCGCTTTAATGGACTTGTAGCTTGCCGACGAGTAGAGCACATTTTCAGCACACTGTCATGTGTTGCACCCTCTAAGTCATCTAAGGGTACATTTGTCTCCCGGGGAATGTACCCACCTATAACTCTCAACCCGCGGAAGGATAACTGGATAGTCTGCAGGGCTTGGGACTGGGAGTTTCTCACTTGCATCTTGTTAGTAATTAGGCTTGTGATAACCCTAGTTAGTTAAAGTAGTAAGCCGTAGTACTTGCTTGGCCGATTGTAAATGAATGGTGTCCAGCCCTGTCTAAGTCTTGTCTAGCCCTTGTACCCGAAACTCTTGAACATGATTGTTTTACTTATCTCTAACGATAAATGGGTAGAGACAGTGAGCTATTCAGGCGAAAGGGTACAATCCCGGTCCTTGTTGGTTTAAGGATTGTAACCTGGCTCCCGAAATGGTTCCACATCCCTAGTCGTTTATCGCTCAGCATAATTTTATTACTTGTACTTTTCTTTTATTCTTTATGTTCTGATATGCTGGCTTTTGTTCTTATTTGTGGCCTCCTTTGTGGCACTTGCTCTTTCTGGGGTTTGACCCAGCTGGTTTTGTGTGGCCAGATTTCGGAGCAGCTCCCGAGGATCTACCAAGCTTCCAGCCCAATGGTGAACACTAGACGGAACCCGGGCTACGAGTGGGTTTTCCCTTTTTGTTTCACCCACTTATATGTAAATTTATTCTTTTGAGGCGTTTAGCCGACGAGCACCTGTTAGCTCGATGCACATTTACTTACTGTCTGCCTACGGGCTGTAAACATGATTAACAAATCCTAGGGTTGATCATGTATGACTGAACTCTTGCTAGTCCTATCATTTTATACGACTAGCTTCATGATCATCCAATATGTAATATTTGGGATGCCTTATATATATATATATATTTGATGCTCTGATATCTTGTAACTCTATTAATTGCTTGAGATTGAGACAATAGGCTTGACCTTAAGAGACTGCTGGCTTGTAGTAAACCCTCATATCTAGACAGCCGTGACTGTATGGTTGAGATGTATTCTATTTCAATATACGTAGCTGGCTATGTCTGCCCCCGCTCTCCAGTATTCTGGTTCTGGGGCGTGACATAATTATTATTTATTGATATTTATTTTATATTATGATTTTTGGTGATTTTTAATCATTTTTAAACTATTTAAATCATGTCTTGTGATTTGGTGTGCAACTAGTGAAACCATAGAGACTGTTGACCTAGCGCCTAGCCATGTGATTAGGATGTTTAATTAGTAAATTTTAGCCTAGAGGGTATTTTGGTCATTTTAGGATTTATTTGAATTTATTATGATTTATGAGAATTTGTGTGAATTTATTATTAATTAAATAATTGCTTGGTGTCTTGTTAGTCTTTAGCCTAGAATGGACCTAACCTAGAAGTGAGACTTAACCTATAGACTAAGTGGGACTTGTTAGTTAAGTCATGGTTGGAAATTGATAGGTAATTCCTTTGGGCTTATTAGTTAGAAAAAGGTGTTTTGAGAATAGGCCTTTAACTAGTAAGCCTAGAAACCCACCAAGAGAGGGAGGCCCATGGCCCAACTAACTAAAACCCTAACCCTAGAGTTTTGGCCAGCCAACATAGGGAATCCCACCCCTATATAATGCCTCTTCCATTAGTTGTAGCCTCCTTAAGAAAGTTTCCAAGTTTAGAAGAAGGAGAGGTATAGAAATCTTCCTCAAGCCCTAGTTTCTTCTTTTTAATTCCTTCTCCACTCTAGTCTTTTGCATATGATCATAATCTAGCCCTATTTTGTATTCATGGAGAGAAATCTCAGGTTCAAATCAATTTGGGGATTTTGGCCATCAAGAAGAACCACCCCCTTTTGAAGCTTTTTCATGTAAATTGTACATATAGGTAAATCCCTATTCCCTCCACCAAATTTTGTTTTCTTTGCATGAATAGGAAGCCCTAGGAGTCCCCTAGCTGTAGGTATTGGTTTCGTGTTGAGTCGTGTCCATTTCGTGTCCGTATCGGACACGTATCCATTGCTAGGTTAGGGTGTTCGATGAAATGCCCCAACCATTTATGTTTACTGTTTTTGCTAATGTTTCTGATTGAAAGCCTAGATCTAGGGTTCGTCCTTAGATTTGTGTCTTTGTTCTGTGATTTTGGGATCGTGTCGTGTCCACACAGGGACACGAACACGCCGCATAGGCCGCACAACACTGTCCTGCTACCCGATACTGAGATCTCGATGCACAGGACACTTCAGGACACGATTTTTTTGTGGAAGGCAGGGGCAATGTCTGACATCTTGCTCCCAAAATTTGGGAGCAGATGGTTGAGTACACGCGACGCAATCGCGCCCGCACTGGCCGCGTGCTGTCGTACGCCGGCGGCTGTACACGTGCACAGACACGCACAAACTTGTGTTAGTGTCCTCTGTAGACACATAGTAGACACATGTCAGGCTATCCCACGTGTAGCCCTACCCTAGGCGACCACATGGGTATGTGCACGTGACACGAAGTGTCATGTGTCGTGTCCTACACTCGTGTGCATGCGTGCACGACACTGTTGTTTCGATTAACAAAATGCCTTTCGGAGGAATTGGCTTTTGAAAATAAAACGAGAAAGAGTACAAGAAGTACAACTTTTTGATTCTGGGAAAGTATTGCTATGGAAGTCTGATTCGTAAATGATCACTTTGTTCCTTGGACCATATGATGATGATGAAGATCGCTGCTTGAAGTAGAACAACTTGGAAGAACTAATGCAACAGAAAGGTATCGACGCACTTGGGCACTGATGGCGAGGCCGAATGCTTTCATGCTTTGCTTCACTCTGTTCTGGAAGAAAAGTTGAAGAAGAGTGCTCTAGAGGATCAAAATCTCGAAGCTCTGATCTCTGTATTCTCTCCTGTCTCTCTGTTTCTGTCCCTTGTATGAGAAAAATGAGTCTTTTTATAGACTCGGGCTTCCGTGCGTAAAGGAGCACCAAAGGATGTCTTTACGCTCGATAACTGCCATCCACGATCAGAGTCATCCTCTGTATGTGCTGACACGTGTCCCATCATTTCAGTAAGAATAGGATGCACGTACACACGTTCCTCGAAATATGTGGCATGAAGACCACGTAGGCACACCACGTTCTGGATTGGCCAGAACAAATAGGGCGTAAAAAGATGAGCGTAAACTAGCTCTGTCATAGGTTTCCAGCGTAAAGCGGTTGTATAACCTTGAGCGTAAAATGGCTCAAATAAACTCCACGCACACATTGATTTTTAATGAGCGTAAGGACTCATGTAAAACTCCGTGCGTAAAAGAAACCCTTCAGTGAGCGTAAAGTAGCTCGATCTCCATAAACGACAACAATGGTCTTTGTATAAGACAAATTCCATTGAATTCTGTGGTAAATGCCATCATTGATATCTTCATGTCAAAATCTGCATTAAATTCAAGATTTGATAGCTTTTGTCCAGCGTGAACGAGGCTGCTCTGTCCTTGGCGTAAGATCACCAGTATAGACTCCAGCGTAAAATATGACTGGCCTTGACCTGGGCGTAAAGAGATTATCCGTTGCATTAGGTGTAAAGTAGACCACTTATGAATGAGATGACTCTTTTTTGGAAGCACTTTTTACGCTCCTACAAGACCCCCTTCAAAGTTTTCAAATGTCTCCAAAATTTGAAACACTTTGAACAGAAGCGTAAAAGTTGAGATTTGATGTGCGTAATATCTGGGATATGCAACCGTCATCCGCATAAGAGCGGGGATATCTAACAGTCAGCGTAAAGTTCAAGAAGAAGAATAATGTCGGTCAATACTTAACCTTCACAATAAATTTTCCTCTTCGTAACTTTCAAATGTATCTTCGTCTTCCCGAGTGAGCGATTTCCCATGAGGAATATGAAGAGTTATTTTAATTTGTATAAATAAGGACAAATTCCTTACTCTCCACATTCATCCTCATAGTTGATATGGCGCCAAAGAAAGAACCAACTGTAGAGGGGGCTTCAATCACTAGGTGTAACCTCGAGATAGAGAATGAGCGAGCGCAAAATCTTCTAAAAAGCTTTGGGCTGACCCCAACAGTCTTTAGTCGTATCGATGGTGGTCCTTCGAGTGCATACGAGGGACCGGGTGACGCAGAAGCGTTCCTTCGTCTGATGCGTCGCTCTGGGATTCGCAATATGCGTGAGTTGGGTGCATCCCTTCGCCAACCCAACGAAAAAGAATGATAATATTCTATGTATTGCGACTTTTATCTGTAGGGATCCGCTCCCATAAATAAAATCTCTGAAGTTTTTATCTCATCTATGTGCTTCTGTTGACTGCTTCTGTGATTTGTTAATTCCCGAGAAACAAACCAACACGTGGCACTGTCTTGTGGTTACAGGAGCTTTAAAATAGGATCTCCTCCCAAAAATAGACTTACCCCAACAGAGTCTTCAATCTCTATAAATAGTCGTGAATACTTCATATACTCTCGTACTCATTTTTTTCTGAAGATAGCTTTCTGTGGTATTGTCCTTCATGAAATGATGATAGTGGAGCTTTCCAACGGTGTTCCTTTGTATGCTTAGTCTTTAGACGCAGATTCAACCGCTATTAGAGCCAAACCCTTCGACTTGAGTGGTAAGTTCGACCGTAAGAAATTATCTGTCTTCGAATTTTTTGTATTTGAAGAACATCTATTTTACGAGCGTAGGGCCTTGCTGAAGCAAACGGCGTAAAATCCTTTGTGAAGCACTGACGTCGAAAAGTTTTGTAGAGTACCGGCGTAAAAGCCTTGTAGAGCACTGGCGTAAAAGCTTTTGCCATCTGTCTTTAATTAGCATTCAATACGCATTTGATGACGCTTCTTCTTCTTTGTTTTCTGCAGAAGCTTGGCCAAAGAGCTTTTTCAGAACTGGCATTGGTGACTTGGATGCCGTAGGGAGCGTTCTTCTGATACCAACATCAGGGAGCTCATGCGCTTGTGACGCGCAAATCAGACAACTCAGAACTCTTCGTGAGATAGAAGGGTCTTCTTCTGTTGGTAGGAAGAGCCTTTATACACGGAGAGTTGGACGGTGGAGTCAACTCTACCCCGAGGGATCGGGTAGTAGAGTTCCTTTCAAGGCAGAACTAGGAATTGTATCCCAATATGGAATACATTCCTATCTTCCTTGAGAGGTTACCCTCAATCCACCAGTTGTATTGGCAGCACCACGCCTTCGGGCTGCCGTACTCTAGGGTTCTCCTCTTTTCTGAGAGAGAAGACCAGAGTTTGATTCCTGCTGATCTGGTCGTGACTGGGGCCCAGATAGTCAGGAACTGCCACCAACAACGAACCCGCCAAAGAAGATCGAAGAGGAAATAGATATCTTATTGGGTTTATTGTTTGGTGTATAGAATGAAAATCTAAGGTATAATAGATTTCCATTGTAAAAGAAGAGTCTAAGAAATGTAATAGACTTTCATGATGATATGAGAGTAGAAATGATAATTCTTCTGTGCTCAATGATTTGTATCTATTTGGATGTAATGTGGACATGATAGATAATGAAATCTTCTTTTCTGATCTTGAGTACATGATACTATCAGAGGTAATATGGACATGACAGTGTATGAGAACTCAAAGGAAAATTAGATTAATTTCTATGCAGAGGTCAAATAGAAAATGATAGATAAGAAAAGTGGGTAAATTCAGTATTTATTCAGAGGTTATGAAAACATGATAAATAATGAATCCCACTCTCTCTTTTTTTATAAATTGATAGAAGATTTAAAATCCCTCTCTCATGAGATAAGAAGTCAGCTTAACCAAACCTTGGTAGCTGGGGAATAAGAAGACAGATGGCATGAGCGCATATGGCGGACGAATCGACGTATTTCTCAGGAAAGGAAAATGACGATTCAGTTCCATCATTAAATGGATGAACCTAGAAAATATGAATGAACGGGTCTTTTCGGAAATGAAAAGTCGTTTTCAATTTCAAGGATCGGTTCATTGGTAATTCCCTTTCTATAAATAGGCGAGAACCCTCTGTAATCTTTTCATTCTCATTTTCGTTCCTCAATTGAGAATGTCTTCTGAGGATACGCAGCAAGAGAATGAAGTTGCCATAAAGGCTGAGGACGTCGTCGAGACGCTCCCTGCTGAGCCAGTAGTGACGGGTCCGACCGAAGTAGGCAACGGTTCTTCTACGCCCGAGCCTTCCCAAGACATCCTTGCTTTCCTAGTAGAGCCAGGGAAAACTCTTGAAGAAGAGGCATTGAAGATGGCTGTCTGTCAATTTTTCACGGGTTCAGGAAACGATGCCTTCTCTGCATTGGCTGACTATGTATTCAATAAGGAAGGGAGTGGCCCTCGTCCTTAATCTTTTATTTTGAACAAAAATAATAAAAGAAGTCTTATTTTTGTCGTGTTCTGTCTTCTCTTTTTATACGTAGTATTTCTTGAGAAATTTGCCATTGATCGGAAGCATGAGTAGATCTCCGTTGGGTTTTGACAACCGATAAGCACCATTAGAGAACACGGACTCAATCATGTACGGGCCTTCCCATTTTGCTTGGAACTTCCCTTTGCTCTTGTGAGTCATCACCATTGGCCTTCGGACAGCCAACACAAGTTCGCCAATTTTGAATACCCTCTCCTTGACTTTGCGATTGAAAGTTCGAGATATACGGGCTTGATATAGCTCAATATGCTGTTGTGCTTGAAGACGCCTTTCATCCAATCCCTCAAGTTCTTGGAGGCGTAAACGATCATTATTCTCTGTAGTTAGCTCATTAGTAATAGCGATTCGAAGAGAAGGGATCTGGATTTTCAATGGAAGGACAGCTTCACATCCATAAACCAGTAAAAATGGTGTAAAACCAGTAGGAGTCCGGACTGTTGTTCGGTATGCCCATAAACATTCTCCAAGCTTCTCATTCCAATCTCTTTTATTAGAAGAGATAAACTTTTTGAGAAGTTTGATGATCGTTTTGTTGAAGGCTTCTGCCAAACCGTTAGCAGCCGGGTTGTAAGCTGTGGAAGCCAGATTTTGAATTCGGTTCTTGTCACAGAACCGATAAAATGCCTGACTGGCAAATTATGGTCCATTGTCATGGATTATTCGTCGAGGAATCCCGAAACGATAAATGACATGATGTTTAATGAAGCTGACCACATTAGACGTTTTTACTTTAACAAGGGGAACTGCTTCTGCCCACTTTGAAAAGTAATCGGTTATAGCTTGTATAAATCGATGTCCTTTGACAGAAGGAGGGTTTATCGGACCAATGATATCCATACCCCAAGCTTCAAAAGGCCAAGAGGCTGCTGTAGGATGTAGAAATTCAGAAGGTTGATGAATAAAGTCTGCGTGAATCTGGCATGCTTTGCATCTTCTGGCATAGTCTACAGCATCAGCTATCATAGAGGGCCAATAATACCCCATTCTTCGAATGCGATCTTGTAACTTTGGACCCGGTTGATGAGCACCACAGACACCATCATGAGCCTCACGTAGTGTTTGTTTAGCTTCGCTTTCTGAGAGACAACGCAGCAGGAGTCCGTCATATGAACGACGATATAGCATATGTAAAGATGAACCATAATAGAATCGAAACGACCGTCTCTTAATTGACGCAGCTTCTTTAGGATCTTCAGGCATAATCCCATGGACTGCATAGTCAATGAATGGAGTTCTCCAATCTTTCTGCTGGGAACTTGCCTCTGTAACATAACTTTGTTTGATATGTAGATTACTCTTCACACAGAACAAGTCTCGATCTAGCAAAGTAATCGTATTTTGCCTTCGGATTGGGACAGCCAAGTCTGCAGCTAAGCTGGCAAGAGCATCAGCTTCCACATTCTGAGAACGTGGCACAAATTCAATGAAGAATCCTTTGAATGAAAGGACCAACTCGACTACCACTTGATGATAGGGGATGAGATCAAGATTTCTGACTTCATAGATCCCTCTAACTTGATTGACGATCAATTGAGAATCCCCATAAGCTTCTAGGAATTCAATATCCAATTGTTTTGCTACTTGGAGACCAATCAACAGGGCATTATATTCTGCTACATTGTTAGAGCATGGCTCATTAAGAGAATAGGCGCGGTATATGACCATTTTGTCAGGGGAAACCAATACGATTCCTACCCCAGAGACAATATTGCTTTTAGGTCCGACTCGTGATGCTCCATCAAAATATAATTGACATACGTCGTTCTTCAAAGTCATGTTGCAATCCACAACTTCGTCTGGGATGTCTTCATATAACTTTGAAGTTTCAGGTACAGGATGAGCAGCTAAGAAATCAGCTAACGCTTGGCCCTTTACTGATTTTTGAGGCACATAGACCATGTCATAAGGAGTGAGCAACATCGCCCAGGTAGCTAACCTGGAATTAAGAATGCTCGGTTTTCTCATCAATACCCGAATGGGATTTATTCTGGAGATGACATGAATGGTCTGTCCAGTGACATAATGCCTTGTCTTTTGAATGGCAAAAACTAAAGCTAGACATTCTTTCTCCACAGGAGTATATCTGTGTTCAGCTCCTACCATCATTCTGCTCAGATAATATATTGCTTGTTCATGACCTATATCATTTTTTTGTGCCAGAAGAGCACCAAGTGAATGATCCAAGGCTCGAACATATAGCAAAAACGGTCTTCCTATCACCGGAGGTACCAAAACAGGTGGGTTTGTAAGATATTGTTTAATATCATTAAAGGCCTTTTGACATGCTTCATCCCAGACAAAAGATACTCCTTTCTTTAATAGACGGGAGAAAGGTTGACATCTTCCAGAAAGATTAGATATAAACCTTCTGATATAAGCGATACGGCCCTGGAAGCCACGGAGTTCTCTCAGATTTCGAGGAGGACACATTTCAAGAATTGCTTTAACCTTATCAGGATCAACATGAATACCCTGAGAGGTAATGACAAATCCTAAAAACTTGCCACTGGAAACCCCCAAAAAAGACTTAGTAGGATTCATTTTCAATTGATGCTGACGCATCAGTTCAAATACTGTCTTCAAGTCTTGAATGTGATCGTTCTTTGACCGACTTTTAACAGCAATGTCATCTACGTAGCATTCAACTATTTTTCGTAGATGTTCTTGAAAGATATTGCTCATAGCCCGTTGATATGTGGCACCGGCATTCTTAAGACCAAATGGCATAACGGTATAGCAGAAAACCCCAAGGGGTGTTCAAAAAGCTATATGCTTCTCATCTTCTGGATGCATCTTGATTTGATTGTATCCTGAGAATCCGTCCATGAAAGACATACGTTCAAAACCGTATGTATTGTCTATCATGACATCAGTGATGGAAAGTGGAAATTCATCCTTTGGACAAGCTGTATTAAGATCTCGGTAGTCTATACAGATTCGAACTTTTCCGTTCTTCTTCATAACAGGAACAATATTGGCCACCCAATCAGGGTGTTGTTATTCACGAATGAAGCCGCAAGTAATCAGCTTTTTGACTTCTGCTTCAATTGCATCCATCATATCTGGTCTAAAGCACCGTTGTTGTTGTTTTACAGGCTTGATATTAGGCAAGATGTTGAGTTTATGAGTGGCAACTTTAGGATCTAACCCTGGCATATCCTCATAACTCCATGCAAAGATGTCAATGTAATCTTTGATAAGTTTTGTCAACTCTTCCTTTTCATCTTCAGAAAGATTCTTACCGATGAATATTGGTTTGGGCGTAATTCCATTTCCAACATCAATCTGGATAACCTCATCTTCTGTGGGTGGCTGTCGCTGTTCAAAACGAAGTTCCTATTGAGTATCCATCTGTTGAGCCCAAGGATCGTTCTCAAATGGCTCCAATTCATCATTGGTTTAAACCATATTGACTAAGAATATCTGTCTAGATTCCTCGTATGAAGAATCTATGTTGTCTTTATATTGATGACTTTGATTATCAGAAAATAAAGTCATTCTTTCCATAAACCTGACAGCCATATACTCGAAAAGGGAATCTTCATTGATATCAAAGAGATGAGCAATATTTACATCATTTACAGTCTGATCGTTACGCTTTGGATCAGTCAACGGTTGACCATTATCTATCTTCTGCGTAGAATTGCCAATATTGATGATCAATGGTGATTCTGGCTCATTCGTACCAGCAAAAGTTTCTTCCTCAGACTCAGGAGAAGAAAGTACCATATTACAAGATTTAGTCTTTCTTCCCTTAGCCTTCTTCTTGTGAGGATTGTTACGAGGAATTTCAGAACCCAATCCAGCGGTAGAATTTTGATTTTGAATTTGTAAAGGAAGACGTATTCCTTTATCATGGTTCAAACCTTCCGCCTTTTGAAAATCGTAACCCATCTTCTTTATGAGAATGACGGATTGCTGACTATACAAATGGATAGGCAGTGAACTCTGAACAAGTATTCCAGCATAGGAAGAGGAAGGAACTTCTGCAACTACAGGAGAACGAAGCACAGGCGTCTCTGTAGTTAAAGGGGGAGCAAGATTCGGGACACGAGGAGAAATCCCTGTTGGAGCTTTTTTATAAGCAGCAAAGACTTATTGTGCTCGATATAAAGGAACACTATTCATGGCTAACCACTGCTGATGAGTAAGCTTGAGCTTGGTAGGATGAGGTAGACTCGGAGGACAGATGTTTAGTCCTTTCAGTCTATCTTCAAGAGGAAGGCCATCCCATAGATGATCCAAGTCGTCAGGATCTGGAATAACATGAGAAATCATGTTGTAGGTTTCGACTTTCTTGCTTTTCTTGGACTTTGAAGTTTTACCTTCATTTTCCAACTCAGGCACTAAGTCGGGATGTACCCACATGATTTCACCACTCTTCAATGTGAGCGGCAGCAATCCTGTATTTTCTTCCCTGGCAGGCGGGATATTCAAAATCTTCATCGTCGCCTTCGGAATTGGGATAATTCCGTCTGGGATTTGTTGTGGAGGAAAATCCCCAAACTGAAGAGAAACCATGTTGGTTGTCACCGTATGGTCATCATTGGTTAAAGTGATGGCACCACCATTTATCAGCTCTTGGATCTTATTTTTCAAGACATAGCAAGCACTGGTAGGATGATTAATATATCTGTGATAGATACAATACTTGGGATTGTCGGTCAGATTCATCTCATTGGGCCTCTTTGGCTCTGGAATATGAAGTTTACCACTTTTTACCAGACATTAAAATATTCCTGGAATATCACTTTCGTCGAAGGAGTATTCTTCCTTTAGCCTGGAAGATTCCCGATTACTCGGCGTCGTTTTGTTTTTGGAAAGATTAACCATAAGGGTATCCTTTCCCTTCACATTACGATTGCCAGGATTATTGCCAGGACTATTTTTCTTCCCTTTGTCTTCTAAAGCGAAGATCATCCCGTGCTCTCGAGCCAACCTACCATTGGTCTCGGCAGAAACTGCTGCTATGATGAACGAAGCCCAATCTGTGAATTGGGAACCTGTGAAGACAGCGATGGATGGTCGCAGATTCATCTTGCATGTGTCGATCAATGCTGAATCTGGCATTCCGGGAGGCATCTTTAGAGTGGCCTGTCGGAAACGTTCGATGAACGTCCGAGTATCTTCTTTCTCCTTTTGTTTTATTTCTATTAAGGAAGACATGTTTATGTCCATACCTCCTTCATAGAAACGGGAGAGGAACATTGCTTTGAATTCGTCAAAAAATGAAATAGAGTTATCGGGTAAGCTACGATACCAGTCATAAGCTGAACCCGTCAGGCACCCGATGAACACTCGAGTGAGAAGAGCATCATTTTTCTGCAAGTGCACAGTCATAATATCAAAATAATTGATATATTGACTGGGGGATGCTTTTTCATCGAACAAAACCATGGATTGTGGCTTGAACTTCGGTGGAAAAGGTACATCATTCCAATGAGGGGGATAAGGTTGCTTAATCCCTAACCTCTGGAGCTGATCCTTGTGCCTCAAGACTTCAAACTGTGCTTTAAGTTCACGTACTGCTTGAATGGCTTCACTGGTTTGAGGAAGCACATTTGACTGAGTAGTCGTTGGATGTACCATGACCCCCACTAGAGGTGGTACATCTTCTGGAATGATGGGATCTGGAGATGCAGAATTCTGATTAACAGCAGGTTCTTGAATATTCAAAGGTATTTCAGCCCCTTGACTATCTTGAGTCTGCGCTGCTACTGGTGCCGGTGTTACTATCGTCGGTTGAGCAGTTTGCTGGTTCAAAATTACCTGATGCATGTTTTGCATCATGTTAAGCATATCCTTCAGCGATTGTTCGACGGCAGTGAGACGTTGTTCTGTATTAACAGATGACGTCTCTGGTTCATCTCCAACAGCATAGGATTCAACCTCCCTTGAAGATACAGAAGGATTCGTATAGAAGTATGAATCCACACTATCGGTGTCAGACTCAAAAGATTGAGTACCCCCAGCTTCTGAGTCAGAAGTCTGCAATAGTCTTTGCCTTCTTGACCGAGTGTTCTGATATACTCCCTCAAAGGAATCAAGAAGCCTGTTGAACTGTTGTTGACTTGGAGTTTGGGACGGGTTCCGTCTTGGATGTCGTCCTCGGTTAGTATGAGATGCCATGTTAACTGATGCGTATGGCAACTCATGTTCTGGACCCTCAGCTTGATATGGAGGTGCATTAAGGCTCAACCGATCAAAAACTGATCGTCTTGAAGCTGAACAACAACAGTTGATTACAATCTGGTGGTACTCACAGTGATGTCTTCCTTGGGGGAATGTCACCGGAGATTGTCTATTCTTACGCTTTTGCATTAGCAATTCACGTAAGTCAGGAGGAGTGGATGAAGTATTCTTCTCTATAACATTTGGGGTGGAAAAACGTTTAGTTCCTTGTGTATAAAGAAGATTACTGGCTGCACTCGCAGAACCAAATTGTACATTTCTGTACTTTTGGAATTGTGTGCGTAAATCTTGAGATTTAGCACGCAAGACTCCATTTTCTTGGCGCGTAATTTGCAAATTTGGTACTTTGCGCCAATCAGTGTAAGAAGATTGTTGGTGTAGAACAGAAGTTTTACCAACAATATTTTTATGCTGCACACGTTTAGATGCATTCTCATTTGATATGTGAGTATCATTGTGAATTTCATCTACACTGTCACAGACATGAGATTTATCTTTACGCATGGAACGTAAAATCTTATTATCTGCCATGTTACCAACGGGAGATTTTGTTTTACGCGAGGAGCATAATTTATTTGGGCCTACCACGTCACCGACGGGAGACTGATTCTTACACCCAGAAGCACAAGCTTTAGAGTCTGCCCCATTACGAATGGGAGTCTCATTCTTATGAACTGAGCGTAAAATTTGGTTCTTACCCACTGAGCATAAAACTTGATTTTTACGCGGTGGGTGTGAAACCTGGTTATCTTCACCGTTACAAACGGGAGACAAATCGTCACACTTCGAGTGCAACTTTGAAGTAGGGACTGCCTCGTTATGGACGGGAGCCCCTACGACAAGAGTGAGAAGAACCCCCTTGTCATCAAAAGTAGCAGAGAGATCAGAAATTATTTTGGATTTGGGAATCCAAACTTTTCGTGCTTTGCGAGACTTTTGAACATTGGAATGGCGAGAACCACCCCCAGTTCGGAGCATCTCTTCATAGACAGTCTGGTCGAAGTGTACCACCAGAGTCTTCTTGGTCGAACCGACCGAAACATCATCATATTGAGCAATCACCTCCTCGTCAGAGGAGAAGGTACTCCCCAGCAGAGTCGCCATTTTTGTTTCGATTAACAAAATGCCTTTCGGAGGAATTGGCTTTTGAAAATAAAACGAGAAAGAGTACAAGAAGTACAACTTTTTGATTCTGGGAAAGTATTGCTATGGAAGTCTGATTCGTAAATGATCACTTTGTTCCTTAGACCATATGATGATGATGAAGATCGCTGCTTGAAGTAGAACAACTTGGAAGAACTAATGCAACAGAAAGGTATCGACGCACTTGGGTACTGATGGCGAGGCCGAATGCTTTCCTGCTTTGCTTCACTCTGTTCTGGAAGAAAAGTTGAAGAAGTGTGCTCTAGAGGATCAAAATCTCGAAGCTCTGATCTCTGTATTCTCTCCTGTCTCTCTGTTTCTGTCCCTTGTATGAGAAAAATGAGTCTTTTTATAGACTCGGGCTTCCGTGCGTAAAGGAGCACCAAAGGATGTCTTTACGCTCGATAACTGCCATCCACGATCAGAGTCATCCTCTGTATGTGCTGACACGTGTCCCATCATTTCAGTAAGAATAGGATGCACGTACACACGTTCCTCGAAATATGTGGCATGAAGACCACGTAGGCACACCACGTTCTGGATTGGCCAGAACAAATAGGGCGTAAAAAGATGAGCGTAAACTAGCTCTGTCATAGGTTTCCAGCGTAAAGCGGTTGTATAACCTTGAGCGTAAAATGGCTCAAATAAACTCCACGCACACATTGCTTTTTAATGAGCATAAGGACTCATGTAAAACTCCGTGCGTAAAAGAAACCCTTCAGTGAGCGTAAAGTAGCTCGATCTCCATAAACGACAACAATGGTCTTTGTATACGACAAATTCCATTGAATTATGTGGTAAATGCCATCATTGATATCTTCATATCAAAATCTGCATTAAATGCAAGATTTGATAGCTTTTGTCCAGCGTGAACGAGGCTGCTCTGTCCTTGGCGTAAGATCACCAGTATAGACTCCAGCGTAAAATGTGACTGGCCTTGACCTGGGCGTAAAGAGATTATCCGCTGCATTAGGTGTAAAGTAGACCACTTATGAATGAGATGACTCTTTTTTGGAAGCACTTTTTACGCTCCTACAATTGTGCAACACTGGGTGCACCTCACGTGTTTGCAATGTATTGGACACGCCTGTGTCATGATTCTTGGACACGAAACGACTCTCAGGACACCTACACTTATGCTACACTAGCTACCAACCTATTTTTTGTAATTTTAATGATTAATTAGAGTTGAATTCTTGATATCCCAAATTTCTCTGATACCGACTGATACTCACTGTTTCATGGTTTCTGAATTTTAAATTTGCTTTTAAACTAATGTTTTTATGATGTTAATGGTCAATTAGACTTACCTACATGTTTAAGGAATAGTGTACATGATTATTGTGATCTTGGTTGAGCTATGGGGTTTCGAATGGGTTTTCGAATGTGGCTTGGGGTATGCTAACTGTTGGAATTTTATAGAACTGTCAACTGATTTTGAAATCCTGAGTTACCCTCACAGTTCTCTCACACACACCTATGTAAATTCCCTCACACATGACACATCTACTCCTCTCATTCACCTACACATTCAAATACGCACACACATACTCATGAAGATACACACATACAAAATCTGGGCTGTTCCCTCTTGTTTTCCTGACACACATTTAGACACACATACACAAGTATGCACTGTCACCTATGGTTCACTATTTTCTTGCATTTTCCCCACTAACACACATACACACACACTCTACTGATTCCTAAGAAATTCACATTGATTTTATGTATACACTGTTGCTAACTAAGAACCTATGAGTTGCATTGTAAAAAAACTGAACCTGTGATCTAATGCCTATGTACACACATAGCCTATTCACCACACACACAAAGGTGCACTATCACACACACACATGAAATGGTTCTCTATTTTGAACACTGTTTGAATTTCTTAATCCTGAGACACATGACACTGTCACAAGGTATCACTGTCATTAGCTAAAACCTGGGATTTATTCCTGAAAACCATTCATGTGAAGTTGTATACATGTATCACTTAAACATTTGTTTTGAATGATTAGTTCGATTTCAAGTTTTGAAATACAATGTTGAACTGTACACAAAGCTGGTTGATAGAGTTTATGTTAGGATTCACCTCTTACATGTTAGGTGAATTTAATTCCTGAGAACCTATACACTCATTCACTGATTTCTAGATTTCCCTCCCTATTTTCCCAGGAACACCACCCTTTGATAGCCCCAAACAGTCCACATTAGGACGGCCATAACACTTTGAAATCAGTCTCCAACACAGCCCTTGACAGCCCCCACAAACCACCCCTTAACAGCCTAATAGATGTCCCTTAACCACCCTTAACCATGTCCAAATACCTGTCCCTATATCAGCTATAACAGTCCAACTAAACAGCCCCATACCTGTCCTATAACCCCCCATTCAGCCTACATTTCAGCCTCTAAATGGAAGCCCCAATATGTTCTTACCTGTCCCCAACAGGCCCCATGAAATCAATCCATATTAGCCCTTGTATTCAGCCATATAGGAACCCCACATATCAGCCCTTTGTATGCCCCATCAAACCACCTACAAGCAGTCCACAAACCACTCCTTTACTGTCCCTAAAGCTGTCCATTCCCTGTCCTATATCCAGCCTCCAATATCAGTCCAAATAGACAGGCAATATCAGTCCATATTTACCCCCTTCACAGCCCAAGTCAGTCCACTACATACCCATATATGTATATATATATATGTGTGAACCTATAAGCCTATGTGTGTGTGAGTTTAGAGTTTGTGTGTGTGTGTGTGTGAGTAAATATGTGAATATACATATGTATGTGGGCATATAGCCATGGATGAATTTCCTATATATAGGTATGCCTTATATGTAGTGAGTATATATGTATTATATATGTAAATATGCAATGTTAGCCTATACAATGTTGGCTATGTATGTTTTGTCTAAAACTAAAATGTAGGCCATGTAGATGCAATATGGGACATATGATATGTTAGAATGCCATGATTTAGTGTCTAATTATGCCTAGCCTATGTTATGCAATGTAAGCCATGTTATGTTAACTTAGCTAAAAATGCCATGTAATGTATGAACCCATGCCATGTGTGATATGCCTAGTGATCTAAACTAATATGGGCATGTGTAGATATGAGTAGACATGTACACTCTATGTGAATATTGCCTAATGTATATCCTATGATACTAATGTATGCATGCTACATAGTTTGGGTGTTGTTGGCTTGTATAGCCTTGGAATGGAGTGTGCTTGCTAGGATAGTCTTGGCTAGACCTAGAATGACTTGTTAGTCTAGGTTTAGACTTGGAATGGTTTAGTTGACCTAGTTTGACTAGTGTAGTTGACCATGGTTGACCAAGAGTTCGCTTTGGCCTAGTTCGACCTAGACAACATGCAGATGCATAGTAGATTACATTTATCATCCCATGTATACATCTTGACTTGTGTTGCTCTAAATAGGAGTCGGGTGCCTCATCTCGGACAGTATATTTACTTCAGACAATCAGATACGAGGCGAGTACATTCTCTGATCATTTCATAACTTGCTTAGAATTATATTCCTGCTCTAGTTTACCTTATTTGATGTTGTCACGATATTATCACGGATTGGTACAATATGGATCCTTTCATGCGATGTTATCCCCCTCCGGAGCATCGGATACATCATGCCATGTGTTTCATGTACATCGTGTATTCTTCGCTTTCATGTTATTTATGTTTATCATGTGCTTCATGCTCATTCGTGCTTGCTCGTGTACTCTCATGTGCTATCATGATCGGTCATGTTTCTCATGTATCTCATGTATAACCTATATTTCATGTGCACTCATTTATGATCCTTCATGTGAATTTCATGTGCACCCATTTATGGGCCCCCATGTGAACTTCATGTGCACTCATGTATGAGCTCTCATGTATACTTCATGTGCACCCATTTATGGGCTTCATGTGAAAACCATGTACGTAACATAACTTGTCTGGATCCTTGTGTATTGATTGGGGTATGGGGGAGTATAAATAGTCATGTGAACAATTCCAAAGTAGAATAGCCATGTACGCCTCTTTAGTATAGCCATGTGCAAATCAAGCCGTTCACATGTCGACTTTGTACTCTAAATCACTTGTCACTGGTAGCTCTCTACTTATAGTAGATATTTCTATTACAGTTATCTATCTGTTTACATCATGTACTTTTTTTTCAGTTTTATGTATAGTTCTCTCTTGCATGTTTATATTTTCTAACCTGTTATGATCTGCGTGAGATGTATTGTGCTCGCTCCCGTCCTGACTAGACCTGTTGAAAATTTTACAAAGGATGATGAGGAACCCTGCACCCCTTACTTTGGAGCTTGCCTAGATGACACTCACGACCTGGACCCCTGGGGAGGTTCAGGCAGCTGCTGAGGATGATACCTTGCATAGTGTAGATAGCTTAGACTGTTTCTTTTCATGTTTAGCTAATGTCCTTGTTTTCAGAGTTTGTATATTTTTAGAGATGTTGAGACTGGTAGTTGTTGAGACTTGTTATTTCATTTTGTTGTACCTCAGTTGAGGATTTTCTTTATCTATTTCATCGTGCCATATTCTATCTATAGATTGTGATTGAGTTGTACCTCTGTGTTGACCTCCTTATGGAGAGTATGTCATGTTATGTTAGTTATAGTTCATGACCTAGAACAGCGTTCTACCGCCGACACTACGACGTAGGCTGGGGGCTGTTACGTTCTCGTACCCTCACAGTGGGTGCGGGTCGTGACACATATTTAGTGGTGGCCCATGCAGGTCGAGTTTGTGTAGTGGTATTCGAACTAGAGTATCACTGCAGTCTACAGTAGGATTAGGATATTTTTGGAGGTACTCAATCACATTAGGAAAAAACTCTTATCTAATTCATACCATCTCAGTTCTTGCTGACATTGTTCTCCTTTGAATATAACTGTCTTCCTTTGATTTTTCGCTTCATTCTCAGTAATTGCTCCTTGTTTTGATCTGTCTTCATGATGGTTATGGAGACACGATCTCATCGCTCCGATTCGGGGGATACTATCGAGAAGCTGGCCACCTCTCGTCCTGTTCATCAGGGCTTCGAGACCGCAGCTCCTGTTGTGCCGACTCAGGTTGGCATTTCTGCTACATTGGAGGTGCACCTCTGTCTGTACAGAGACTTTCTTCCTCATTCCCGATTTCTCTCAGCAGCATCGGTTCATGCAGCATCAGCAACAGACCAGAGAAAACCAGCAGAGGCGAGCTATCATCAGGACAGTCGATAATACAAAGACTATTGGAGATCTTGCTGCAAGTTTCGTTCTTCTCGATTCTATTCCCGCAATTGTCTTTACAACTACCTTGAAATCCGATTCCATCTGTTCCTTGTTGATTGATTAATTTTGTCATGTTGCTCTTTTGTTATGTTTGTTTTTCTTCTGAGAAAATCATATGGGCTAGGTCACATCAATCATGGGATCTAGAATCTTCGATAGTCGTGTTAGCTGGCATAGTGAGGACATATAGTCAGATTTTGGACGTATTTCTCGGGTGTGGGAATTTAAGGTTTTCGCCGTCGCATGCGACAATGCGGAAATTTTAAGTACCATGAACCTAGAGGTATGTACCTTAGTCAAGGACTCTGTGATTATCGTAGCATTGCTCACTAGCATGACGAAGACTCCGAGTAACATGATTTTGGACTGACGCATATGGTTATCAGATTGTATCTTGAAGGTTTTTGTACATCATACCCTTCTGTTGTTATAAATAACTTAAGAGTAGGGATATTTTAGTTTTGTAGAGCTTATTCATAGGTAGTTCCTTCATAGTATAATGATATGACGACTTGTAGGGTGTCTGTACCCTAGAGATGGTAGTTAGTAGTGGTATTAGAATAGTAACCCATTGTAGATGATTCCCTGTTATTATATTACCAACCAGTTTACATATAGGATGTTAGTATGCCTTATAGTCTTGATGATTGTTATTATTATCCTTACCTTTTTTCAGTGAGGCACCCATGACCAGAGCCTGTCCTTGAGTATAGTTGTAGTTCACCTAAGACTGAGAGGCCTATATACGTGTAGATTGCAGATGATATACTTAGGATATATGTGATGGGTTGTTGTTCTTGAGCTTATGTATATGTGGTATTTGGGATTGGTGTGCTTAGCTTGTAGGTATTTAGTTATGGGTGACTTGATAGGATTGGGAAGTTAAGGGCTAGCCTATTATAGAGTTTCTCTTTTGCTAAATTCTGGTTGCCAACACTTAGTTAGCTAACATAGGTAAAATCCTAAGAAGTTGACCAGCTGATGACCAAGTACTAGGATGTTGAGAAAATTGACTAGTGATTGATCCTTGACTATGTTTGACCTAGAGAAGGGTGCGATCATCTTAATTTCGATGACGAAATTTTTCTAAGGTGGGTATGATTATAACACCCAGTTTTCCAGATGAGGGTAATTTTAAAATTATAATTATTATTTATTGATATTTATTTCATATTTTGGTGATTTTTAATCATTTTTAAACTATTTAAATCACGACTTGTGATTTGGTGTGCAGCTAGTGAAACCATAGAGACTGTTGACCTAGAGCCTAGCCATGTGATTAGGATGTTTAATTAGTAAATTTTAGCCTAGAAGGTATTTTGGTCATTTTAGGATTTATTTGAATTTATTATGATTTATGGAATTTGTGTAAATTTATTATTAATTAAATAATTGCTTGGTGTCTTGTTAGTCTTTAGCCTAGAATGGACCTAACCTAGAAGTGAGACTCAACCTATAGACTAAGTGGGACTTGTTAGTTAAGTCATGGTTAGAAATTGATAGATAATTGCTTTGGGCTTATTAGTTAGAAAAAGGTGTTTTGAGAATATGCCTTTAACTAGGAAGCCTATAAACCCACCAAGAGAGGGAGGCCCATGGCCCAACTAACTAAAACCCTAACCGTAGAGTTTTGGGCAGCCAACATAGGGAATCCCACCCCTATATAATGCCTCTTCCATTAGTTGTAGCCTCCTTAAAAAAGTTTCCAAGTTTAGAAGAAGGAGAGGTATAGAAATCTTCCTCAAGCCCTAGTTTCTTCTTTTTAATTCCTTCTCCACTCTAGTCTTTTGCATATGATCCAAATCTAGTACTATTTTGTATTCATGGAGAGAAATCTCAGGTTCAAATCAATTTGGGGATTTTGGCCATCAAGAAGAACCACCCCCTTTTGAAGCTTTTTCATGCAAATTGCACATATAGGTAAATCCCTATTCCCTCCACCAAATTTCGTTTTCTTTGCATGAATAGGAAGCCCTAGGTGTCCCCTAGCTGTAGGTATTGGTTTCGTGTTGAGTCGTGTCCATTTCGTGTCCGTATCGGACACATATCCATTGCTAGGTTAGGGTGTTCGATGAAATGCCCCAACCATTTATGTTTGCTGTTTTTGCTAATATTTCTGATTGAAATCCTAGATCTAGGGTCCGTCCTTAGATTTGTGTCTTTGTTTTATGATTTTAGGATCGTGTCGTGTCCACACAGGAACACGAACACGCCGCACAGGCCGCACAACAATGTCTTGCTACGCGACACTGAGATCTCGATGCACAGGACACTTCAGGACACGATTTTTTTGTGGAAGGTAGGGGGTAATGTCTGACATCTTGCTCCCAAAATTTGGGAGCAGATGGTTGAGTACACGGGGCGCAATCGTGCCCGCACTGGCCGCGCGATGTCGCGCGCAGGCGGCTGTACACGTGCACAGATTTAGTATCTAATTCATATGCCATGTTATATGCCTAGCCTATGTTATAAAATATAAGCCATGTTATGTTAATTTAGCTAAAAATGCCATATAATGTATGAACCCATGCCATGTGTGATATGCTAGTGATCTAAACTAATATAGGCATGTGTAGATATGAGTAGACATGTACACTCTATATGAATGTTGCCTAATGTATATCCTATGATACTAATGTATGCATGCTACATAGATTGGGTGTTGTTGGCTTGTATAGCCTTGGAATGGAGTGTGCTTGCTAGGATAGTCTTGGCTAGACCTAGAATGACTTGTTAGTCTAGGTTTAGACTTGGAATGGTTTAGTTGACCTAGTTTGACTAGTGTAGTTGACCATGGTTGACCAAGAGTTCACTTTGGCCTAGTTCGACCTAGACAGCATGCAGATGCATAGTAGATTACATTTATCATCCCATGTATACATCTTGACTTGTGTTGATCTAAATAGGAGTCAGGCACCTCATCTCGGACAGTACATTTACTTCAGACATTCAGATACGAGGCGAGTACATTCTCTGATCATTTCATAACTTGCTTAGAATTATATTCCTGCTCTAGTTTACCTTATTTGATGTTGTCACGATATTATCACGGATTGGTACTATATGGATCCTTTCATGCGATGTTATCCCCCTCGGGAGCATCGGATACATCATGTCGTGTATTTCATGTACATCGTGTATTCCTCGCTCTCATGTTATTCATGTTTATCATGTGCTTCATGCTCATTCGTGCTTGCTCGTGTACTCTCATGTGCTATTATGATCGGTCATGTTTCTCATATATCTCATGTATAACCTATATTTCATGTGCACTCATTTATGAGCCTTCATGTGAATTTCATGTGCACCCATTTATGGGGCCCCATATGAACTTCATGTGCACTCATGTATGAGCTCTTATGTATACTTTATGTGCACCCATTTATGGGCTTCATGTGAAAACCATGTACGTAACATAACTTTTCTGGATCCTTGTGTATTGATTGGGGTATGGGGCAGTATAAATAGTCATGTGAACAATTCTAAAGTAGAATAGCCATGTACGCCTCTTTAATATAGCCATACGCAAATCAAGCCGTTCACATGTCGACTTTGTACTCTAAATCACTACTCACTGGTAGCTCTCTAATTATAGTAGATATTTCTATTACAGTTCTCTCTCTGTTTACATCATGTACTTTCTTTCAGTTTCATGTATCGTACTCTCTTGCATGTTTATATTCTCTAAGCTGTTATGATCTGTGTGAGATGTATTGTGCTCGCTCCCGTCCTGACTGGACCTGTTAAAAATTTTATAGAGGATGATGAGGAACCCTGCACCCCTTACTTTGGAGCTTGCCTAGATGACACTCGCGACCTGGACCCCTGGGGAGGTTCAGGCATCTGCTGAGAATGATACCTTGCATAGCGTAGATAGCTTAGACTGTTTCTTTTCATGCTTAGCTAATGTCCTTGTTTTCAGAGTTTGTATATTTTTAGAGATGTTGAGACTGGTAGTTGTTGAGACTTGTTATTTCATTCTGCTGTACCTCAGTTGAGGATTTTCTTTATCTATTTCATCGTGCCATATTCTATTTATAGATTGTGATTGAGTTGTACCTCTGTGTTGGCCTCCTTATGGAGAGTATGTCATGTTATGTTAGTTATAGTTCATGACCTAGAACAGTGTTCTACCGCCGACACTGCGGCGTAGGCTGGGCGCTGTTACGTTCTCGTACCCTCACAGTGGGTGCGGGTCGTGACACCTTGGAGCTTGCCAAGAGCTTGGCCTTGAGGTCTTGGGTGTGGTGTCTAACCCCCCTAGGAGGAGAAGTAGAAGATTTAGCTTGGAGCTTAACCTAGGCAAGTACATCTTTCTCATAAGTGACATGACCATGCTATAATTTTGTTTTCTATAGAAATTCAAGTTTTATTGTTCTATGATATGCTCCTCTAAATTGTTAACATCTTTAGTATATAGCACTTTTGGTTTTGATCTATCAAATGTTTTAATTTGTGAAAACTAATACTTCCATATTGTAGGAAATTCAATTCTATTCAATTTTGACTTTTGAAAGTCCGAATTTCGATTTAAAACGAAGTTTTTATGTCCGAAACAAGTTTTGAGTTCAAAAATCAACTTTCTGTGACGGTTCGAAAATCCGTCGGAAATATGTGAAAATCCGTCGAAAAATTCGAACTTGCACCACAAAACTTGCTGTGACACTTCGAAAAATCCGTCGGTAATCCGCAGTAATCCGCCGGATAATCCGGTTAGGCTGTTTTTGAATTTTTATCTATATTTTAATTACTGTAAAAATATGGAAGAAATTGTATTTAAATACTATGTTAATTTAGCTAATTTATTATAATTTTTTCAGCATTTAATAAGTACTTTTGGTATTTTATAAAAATAGGAAAACAGAACTCATTTTTAGGATACATATGTTTGCTGATTTTTAATAAATATTTATGAAGGTTTATAAATTCCAGAAAAATTAGTATAATTTTCTATAATTAACAAGGATTATTTTGGTACTTTATTTTATATAAAATTGAGTTTTATGTCTATCTCAAAAATTATTGGAACACAGTGTGCAGTTTGATTTATTTATTGAATAGTTACGACTTGCAATGATTTGTGTCGTTTTGAGTTATTATAGTATTGGACCTCACCCCGCACTAGTATAAAGACCCTAGAAAATTAGTTTGGATATAGTGTCACCCCACATTGGACTTTTATGCTAGGTCCCCACTTGGCTAGTATCCAGTTAGAAGTCGTATCACAATACTAGTGTAATCTTGAATATAACTTAGATGCTGAGTTTGTATATCATTATTGACAGGATACCGAACATCTATATGTTCGTACTAGTATTCTTG